>VCRD01000435.1:134233-293489 GCA_006783055.1 Trinorchestia longiramus
CATGGCGGCTTTGGAAGAGGGTTGGTTGAGGGCCAACATGGCGGCTTTGGAAGAGGGTTGGTTGAGGGCTAACATGGCGGCTTTGGAAGAGGGTACAACAAATTTCTTCTTAAGAGGCAAATAACATTACGCTACGTAAGAAGTGACTTGAATATTTCTACAGCTCACTATCACTTGGTTTGTTCTTCAGAATTAGCACTGAGATGATAAAATATTTAATAACAAAACAGATTTGCATAAAATAACGTGAACCCGATGAAAAATTGCGCACGGCACGGAGGGTAGATCCGAGAAAGCATCTCGATGGCAGACCCACTGTAATACTCGTCTCATAACCAAGGGCCGGAAATCCTATCTTGTATAGATTTCTCTACATCTGAAGTGGAACTGCCCTTTGAACCTTTGTATAGTGTTTTGCTATTTGGGTTCATTAATTTAATTAACTTCAGTTTTCCTAAAACAAAATTTCCAGTTTTTCTTTGTATCTTATACAAGGTGTCTCAAAAAATGTACTCACCCTTTAACCGTTGCTAGCATGCTGTCTTCTTTGTGTTGCAGGTGTGAGGTTCGAACTTTTGCGAACATGATTAAACGTGATTAAAGAATCATGTTCGCAAAGGTTCGAACCTCACACCTGCAACACAAAGAAGACAGCATGTTAGCAACGGTTAAAGGGTGAGTACATTTTTTTGAGACACCCTGTATTTTGCAATAACTTAAAGTATTGTGAAACCGTGAATTTTACTAGAGTGTTCTTCGTACAACAAGTGATATTCTGAAATTTCAGGACTCGGTAATCCAGTGTCATGAATCAATTCACATGAATTCAATGAACAGAGCACCATCTGTTATCAATTATTTCATCGTTACGGTCAGAAAATTAGATCTAGACAGAAGCTCCTCTCAGCTTGAGTCACGAGGTGCGATTTCCTCAGTCGTTCATTGAACCACACGATTGCAAACATTAATTCACGTTAGCATATCAAACTGAACAATAAAACACAAACTCTGAGGCTTGGTTGCATTCAAAGTGAAAATGACTTCCCCGCTGCCTCCACCTGCTCAGCCGTAATTGCAATTCCTGGGAGTCGGACAAGCCATTAACAAAATGCGTTTACTGTTCAGACGACCAAGTCTCCTGCCTCTGGAGCGTGGATGAGGTGCTGCTTGCCAGCCAATAGATCACGCACAGGCTTGCCAGCGTGGGCTGTTTTCTTCAACAGGGTAGTGGTCTAGCCACTAATTTCTAGCCTCAGGAACGTGGATAAGGGGCTTTGCAACAGCCAATAAATCACACACAGACTCGCCGGCTGGAACTGTTCGCTGAAACAAGGTGGTGGTCTCACCAATAGTGGCTAGTCCCTGGAACGTGGATAAGGCACTTTCAGGAGGCAGTAGATCAAGCAGAGGCTCGCTAGCTCGTTATGTTTGATTCAACAAAGCAATGGTATTACCCTTAATTGGTCGCGTACTGTCCGACTATTTATCACTTATCAAAGCGTCTGTAAATTGGTATTGTTATTGTGCAATCTAATGCCAGCTCTGTTCAGCATTTTATTGAGAGCCGTGCTGCAATGCAATTCGTGTTTCAGTGTACGAGAATATAGTTTAATTTTTCCTTGGATACTCTCAGTAATCATTAAATGGTAATCCTGATTAAACATTTCTTGGCATTTCAATAGAATTATTTATTGGGGTACAGGTTTAATCATTTGTTACTAATCTTGTGAAATCATTCACTTTCAATCCCGTTCAATCATAGTTGAAAATTCTTTTTAACCATTCGCTGAGAATTCTCTTGAATTATTTATTGAGGGCCTTGTCAAACTATTCCATTGAAAGTCTAGTTCAATTATTTATCAAGAATGTTCTTCAATCATTTGCTGTTGATTCTATTTAACCAATAGCTTAGGATACAGTTCGATCATTTCTTAAGAATCCTTTTAATCATTAGTTTGAGAGGATTTGAATCATTTGTCGGAGTAGAGAGGATGGAATTGGTTCAAAGGAGCGGCAGCTACAGTGACCGGGCATGCGAGACACGTCTTGATTAAAGCTGTCCAGAATGAATGTCAGGCAACTGACTGCTGCAAACACTGAACAGTTTCACCAAGTCCTGATACTGCAGACGTTAGTGTAATCAAATGTTCTGTATCGGACTTGTACCTACATACACCTATAGCAAATCATGAGATTCCTGAATTTAGTGTATTCAGTTGATATAGAATTCTGAATTTGAATTTGAATAAAGAATGCTTATGGCTGTCAAAAGATCATCTCAGAGCGAAGTACATGGATTACACAACAAACTTTAGTCCTTACTCATCAAGAAACTCGAAATGACTTCGGCTCAGTAAACTTACTCAGGCCAAACTTAACAATAGGATCATCCGCTCTCACGTTGAACTTTCGAAGGCAACTTGTCCAGAACACACGCTAAGGCATTATGAACTATCGGAAATGCTACAAATCTTCACCGGAAAATCTGTTTGATTAGTTTTTCGGTAGACCATGATTTCCAAGTGGTTCAAAGCGAGGAATGAGTTAGTTTGTGGAAGAGTTTTTTACTAGCGATAAATATTTCTCATCATTTTCTTCTACATGAGCCAATTATATTGTTACTCTCAGCATCGAGAAAAATATCCAATTAGATACTGCATATTTATTTTCGATGGAGGTTTGTTCATTTTCCTTGGTATGTGGCACCTATCTATTTTTGAGTAGATTTTTAATTCCTTTTTTCATTTAGACTACCGTTGTGAAGTCATTGTGTACACATCATGCGAAACAAAACGTCAATTTTACCTCAAAGGTGTGCTTTATTCACACTATTTCCAACTCTCACAAGCCATATTGGTTTCGTGCATAACACTATGTATTTTCAATGTTATGGGACAGAATGTTTTCAGCTGCAAAAAGGGCTGGCTGAAAGCTAAGATTTTTGAAATTTTATATTCTACGCTAGCGACTTACTGTTGGATTAGAAGAATAAAAAACAATATTGTTTTAAGGAACAGTAATTCCCATCACATTCAACCGCTAGACACTACTTGTAGAAGTACAAATTTAACAAACTCTTCTTCATCACACTTGAATCGCTAATTAAAAACATATACTAGTGGAACAATTACTCTTAATTTCCCTAAACAGCAATACATTTTCGTTCAATGGAAACCCCTATAGTCGGTTTCCTCGTGTCAATAACGCTTTCCTTGATGTTTGCTCTTGAAACCATGTCGCTTCTCTTAACACCCAAACAATATTTTCTATTCAACTGAGAAAGCATAGCCTTGATTTTACACTGCACCTATATTTTTTCTTTGTGGGCTGTGAGATTACTATGAGTATGTGCTGATGGCTCTGCAGTGGTACAATAAGCAGTCACAACTCGACTGTCGGGCAGTAAAAAGATCGAGGGAAGGAGCAGTTCTGTGCTCATATTCGAAACATAAGGCGATGGAGCAGCTGGTCGGGTCTGCCATCCCAGGATTTATTAGGAGAATACAAGCAGCTGAGATCGAGCAATGGCGTAGCGCAACGTGCTTCACATAATTTGAATTTGGTTGGTGTTCGTAGTGCATCATAAATTTCTGCTAGAAAACGTGGGCGAATCTATGCAAAGGAAACTTTTCTTCAATAAATTTCAGTTTTGCCAAGCATTTCACAATTGTAGACCACGGAACAATCTATGTTTGCTTGCAGAAATTAAGCTTCTAAATATTGTAAATTTATGTAGTGTCGACGACAACTTTGAAACAAACAAATAAGGAACACTTAATTATGATGTGAATTGCAAGCTCAAAATACTTGAAAGGAAAGTAGTTATGTTTTCAATTTATTACCATCCAAACGAAAATTCGTATTCAGTTCTCGTTAAACTTTAAAGAAAAATCTGCTAAAAACTTAAAATGCATTAAGGGCTCACTTTCTTTAGAGAATGTGGCATGTCCACGTCATTAATAGAACTCCGAGATTTAAGTATGTTGAAAGATTTTAAAATGCGACGGTGGAAGCTGCTGAAAAAATAGTGCTAAAATTTATAATTTATCCGGACTAAAAATTTAGTCTCACTATGTATTCGTGAAGTTTAATTTTATATTAGAAGTGTTAGAAAACTATTCTTTTGCTGCTTCTAATAGTTGTACTTAATGACACATTAACTCATTTAGTAATTTAACTTTAATCTACGACATTATCTATTCTGATCACTAAAATCAACATGTTCTGCGATTCTTACGTAAATTGTTTGATGGCCCAAACCGACCTACTTCAACGCTCACTCAATACAAACTTATAACTGAACGAGGACCGCACACACCAAACGATTGAACGTTATTGGAGGGAAGTAATGGATGTGTATTGGCTAGAATAATACAAAAAAATGATTAGAACTAAATTAATCTACAAAACAAGTATTTCACAGCCCTTTTATTCATTTTTGATATTAAAATCAAAAAAGGGGCAGACACATTGGGAATTATCTTTACCTTGCTTCGTGCTATAGTCATTGCAGACCGTACAAATTTAACTATATTAATTTGGGTCGAAGCTCAGTTTCCAATTGTTATTGAATTCAGAAGCATTTCTAATTGGGGAACTGGCTGTTCTTATACATAAAAACGAGATAGCCTAGTAAATATTTGAGGAGAACACAGGCGTAAAATTATTATGACCCTTTGGAAAGAATCAATGAATTCAAGCTCTTTTAAATACAAAATTCACTCTAAGAATTAGCTGCCGTAATCCAAATATTCAGTGCTTAAATTGAGTGATTAATTTTTTAATTCAATATTTAGACTTCTGTGAATCATTTCATGGGCCCCACAGTATTTTATCATAAATGAAAGGATGGGGTACTTGTGAATTCCAGAACAAAACAAGTACTGGAAGTAATAGTAAACTAAAATATAATAAAAGTTAGATTTGCCTCGACAAAGAATTGCGTACTTTTTCGACAATTGTAAAAAAACATTTTAGGATGTCCATTATGATACTGTGAGTGTTACTGCCTCTCCTGCAATATTTATCTTGAGCCATGAAGCCGACGAGTCAATTACGAGATCCGACAAACAAATTGGCGTCTCTGTAACCTAAATTCAATTTCTCCCGCGGTGGTTTTTCGAGATCTTCAAATTAAAATGGAAATGAAGCGAGACCAAGACTCTTTTCAAAGAGAATTAGGCGCAGCTGTCAGGGAACACATCCTGCATAATGCAAGAGGGAAACAGAAGAGCTTTTGCACCTGGCAGGTCTACTCTGCTAACGGCTTCTCTCATGTACGGAAATTTGAAGTCGTTCCATTGTAGGTCGTTGACTTGAGGCTCTCATCGAGGCAGTAGCTTCCGTGGAGTGGATTAGGACTCGTGAAGCCGATGCTGCTGCAGGAGTTGGCAGACGCAAATGGTGGTCTATGAACTCAAATGAAGACACTTAACACAGACATGGCATCTTGCATTCGTATGAGAGAAACACATGCAATGCAGACTTATTTCATTGCCTCGAAATAGGATCTGAAATTAGCGAAAGGTTTGTATTTGTTGATCCTATTGAGCAAAAATTTATTCCGAAAATTTTAGCAGATGGCTCTGAGGTGCAGAAATTTACTGTACTTAGAGACTGTATTTCGATTTGAATAGCCAGATAAAATCCGACAGTTATTTCTGTATATTGATCATGTTTGTTTATTGAAGAATCCATCCGCAACATATAATTATGAAACCATTCTCTCATTGGATACATATACTTGTTATTTGTGGACAAGCTCCGCAATTCACAGCCCAATTATCGAATTATGATCAAGAACTTGGAAAAAGCTTAATTTTTACTACAATGGCAATTAAATGAAATTAATTGTTCTAACGCAGAAATAGCTAAGTTTGAAATTCTATGACGTCTTTATTTGTTCCCACGCTAAGTTTCATATTTTTATCAATAAAAAGGAAATCATAAATTGATCATCTATCTAAATAATAGATGTGATTCCAAATAATCAAATTACACTTGCATGGAACATTTTTCTAGTGATTACGATTCTTCAAAATTTCAAACTTTTAACGAAATCCCATACGCATTCTCTTCAGAATAGCTTTTTCTTTCTATAGAAAAGCTGCTTTCTCGTTTCAAGTTCTAATACAACGATCTTTGTTTTGCAATAATTTCAAAGTGTTTATATTGCTTATAGGAAGTTGCAAGGCTTTAGGACGCTAAACTATCATCTTCATGTCCTAAACGGGAAGTTTAGATCTCTTTACGGCCGACTTGAAACTTTTCCTTTTAGCGGATGCTTAACGCCTGTTGTTACGAGCCGTAGTTCACGCGAGTCTACAAAGCTGCTTATCGAAAATCGAGTCTTATCACTTCAAAAAGAGCCAATATCTTTTGTATGCAGCCATCATTTTGCGTGTATGGAAAAAATATCAAAGCTGTTCAGAAGGTGTGATGTTTTTCATGAGTTGTGTTTGAAATCATATTGGTAATTCTTCTTTCAGCATATAGCCTGCAACAGAAGAGAAATAAATTATGTTAGAGTGAATTATAGTTATACGATATACATATGAGGTTCTATAGCAGAATGTGACTCTAAGAGGAATTTTGACTAGCAGGGGTGCATGTGTTCAATCGAAGAAAATAAAACATCTTTAAAGATACGTTTTCTTTAAAAATGGCTAGCATGGAATATTTCTCTGTCAATGGAAAACTTATAAAGCAACAAATAATATTCTATTTTAAACAAAGTAACCACAATTAACCAAATACAATAATATTCCATTACTTGTTTCACGTTTCCTTCAAACTATATGTTGTATGTACTCAGAATAAATGATAAATAAAATAATTTCTGTATTACTCAAAGTATGTGTCTAGTTTGCAGCAAGGCCATGAATAATTACCCACACAATTAAAAATAATAAATAATCAGTCAGATCATTCAGGATAATAAATAATCAATCAGACCATTCAACGTAATATTTAATCAGTCTGACCATTCAAGATATATATAGTTTAGATTAATTTAATGGGGTCAGCCATATGATTAATATGAGGTGGCAAAGATCAACACCTTCTGTTTTTATTTCTGTTTCCCACTTCCAACCACATTCAAGCTCCTAAACCATGCAAGTACCAATAGTGAAGTTTTAGAAGGTGTGGTGCGTGAAATGAAAAATGAAGCCTTAAGACAAGGAATAAATTCGAAACACCGCAGTGTTTTTGGCAAGATCTACACCATGTTGCTGTTGATAAATATTGCACGAAAGTGGTGACGACAGGAACTGCATCATGATACTGTCGACAGGAATTGCACCATAGTGATGTTGACAAGATCTACACCATGATAGTATTGACGAAGGTCGCACCATGGTGGTGTTGACAGGGACTTCACTGTGGTGGATTTCACATGCTTTACGTCATAGTGGAGTCGACAGTTTCACACACGCTGTCTGGCATCAGCGCGGTCATATCACATACAGACCTGCTTTACCCTCACCCAAAAACTGCGACTGTCCACCGTTATGTCGAATACGGATGAGGGTTCGTTAGCCGAGTCTCCTCTGGGAAATTTCCCTCTCGGATGCGCCCTGCCGAGGTCCGGAATCTGCAAGACCGGCCAGTTCTGGTGCAGAAATAAAAAAGTTTACGGCTTGCCTGCATCATTTAGTGATGCCGTACAAAATTTTTTGACCTGCGTTTCAGCCAGAATGTTCATCTGTGCTTCCATAAAAGTGTTCCCTTACATAAAAATTGTTATGCCTTGGCTCTGCAGCTTTATACGGTGTTGAATATGCCACTTTCTAGAAAAGAGTTCTTCACAGTGTAATTTAGCTTCAAGAAATAAAAGTATTTGGCTTTGACGAGTTTGCAAGATTTTTCTTTCTGTCATGCGAGAGAGAATACATGCAGTTCTGTTGAATTGATAAAGATTACTCAATTGATATATTGATATCAGTGGCTTAGTTGGTGGGTATCAGTTGGCTTGAATAATAGCATCTGTAATGATTTCTTATGGCTTTAAAATTAATTCCACTTCATATTGTGAACGTTCAAATCAAGCACCTTTATCTTAGATTGAAGATTAGCCTTTGTAATTCGGGAAAAAAATCGTGTACCTGCAATACAATGCACCGTCGCATTCAACCAAAGCAACTTTGCAATATCTGGCTTCGTTGGAATTCAAAAACGATAATTTGATGGTATGACCTCCAAATTTGCCAGATGTATTAGCTAGATTATAATGTATCCAAAGATATGTTTATGTAATATTTTAAGCCATGTTATATTGGACTATTAGCGTGGGATAAAGGCCAGTCAATAAAAATATGTTTTCAAATTTTAAAGTCTGACAAAACCCGTACGAAGCCTGGCTAACATACAGAGCTCATCCCACCTGTGTAAGGAAAAAGAGAAAGAAATTTATTTGATCAATATCTACAACAAGAGGTTAGTTCAAAAAATATCTTTATAAAAATGCAAATGATTTTTTGAAACAGAATTTTATCTCATCTTCTGGAAAACATTTTTTTGTTATTGTAAGGGAATTTCATAATCCTTCAGAAACAGAATCCTCTCTATGGTGAGGACGCCGTGAGGTAAACCTGAAATTACCCTAAGAGGTAGCGGAAACCTGAGATTTCTAGGCTATCTTATAATTAGACCCAAGGTAGTTCAATTACCTTCGGTTAGTGAAATTACTCCAAAAGTGGAAGCTTGTACGTGCACGGAGAAATAATTACAAGGCCAACGTTTCACTTATTTTACAAATTGAACCAAAATTTATATGTTTTCATATAATGATATTTATTAAACGTATATTGTGATTTTTTGAACAAAACCAGTTTATTTAAAAGCTGTAACTTTCTTGTGACAAACTACAAGTACACAATATTTTAGAAGAAGAATTCAAGCGTAAAAACTAGATTACATGTTATCGGATTTGACCCTGAAAAAGAACAGATCCAGTGGGAAATTCGTTCAGGTGACGTCTGCGAGTCCGTGAATTAAACCTTGCAGTGACAGCACTGATGGATTCACAACACACACACACGCACACATGCATGTAATCTGAACTATTAACCCTGGGAAAGAGTGAACTGTTTTGCTGACGATGGATGACTCAAAAAAAACTTGACGGATTTTTGTTGTTGCATCTATTACACCAATCTAGAATAACAGACCTGTCAGTGGTAAGAGTTTGATTCATTTATTCAATAATAGTCAAAGCATCCATCTTATGCAAGAAAATGATATTCTAGATACCAGTAATTAATAACAAATTTCGGTTACATTTTTTAATCAGCCTTTATAATTGTTTGAACCTAGAATGAAAGTCGCAGTCGTTATTGTAGAAAAATTTCTCACTGTTACCACAAATAAATCCCGAATAATATTTTTAAACTTTTATCTTAAAGGTTATGATAATACTCCGACGGTAATTTAGGATAATCGATGAAACACGAAAAACTTTTCCACAATATATAACGTACAAAAAATGAATTAAAATCAACTCAATATTTATTTGAGAGGAAAATGGGATACGTACAAATTGAAATAGGAAATACAGAATGAGGGACTGGTTAAAGAATGATTTTACGCTGTCATTTTAAAGCGATCAGTGATCAAAATAAGTGAAATTGATTAATTAATTAAAATCTACGTATTCTATATGGCCATTAAATGTGTCACGAGCAAATTGAAGAAAAAACTCGAAAAAGACGCTCAGATTTGAGAATAATTTTTGTTCTACCAAGCATGCACTGCTATTCTTCAGCATGCAATGGCTCTTTTATAACACGTTTCCTCAGCAAGACCTCAGACTAGGTGAGTGAAGAAAACCAGGGAGAAAATATCAGAAGTAATCTTTATTGCAGGCCTGAGAGGCTCATATCGGAACTGAGGGCGTATTCTGTCCTTCCAGGGACCTGAAATGAGCCCTCCTGATAAAGCAGCCACGACGCCTTGTGCCTGGTCTGTTTCCAGCCTCACAGCTCCCCGTATCACCTGTTCCAGCGGGGCTGGAAACAGGCGCAAAATCCAGTGGAAATGCTGGAAATTGGTGAAAAATTCAACGCAAGTCTTAAAATTTGGTGAAAAACGTAGTGGCGACAACGGAAGATGGTGGAAATTTGAAAGAGGGGCTGGGAATTGATTATAAATTAATTGAAAATCTATCAGAGAGGATGACAATTAGTGAAAACATCCGGTGGAAGAGCTGGATATTGGTGAAATATATAGAGTAAGGACTGGAGATATTAATATAAAATGTAGTGAGAGGGCTAAAAAATGTATAGTAAATCAAACAGAAAGCATGGGAATTAGTGGAACACAGAAATGCTGTAAAACATCTAGCGAATGGGTAAAAGTAAAAGACAATTAAATGAAAAAATTGGCAGACGATAGCCGAAATTATTTTTAATAAATATTGACCAACATTTTGTATATTATTAAAACTACTTGAATAAATATGACAATTAATATCAGTAAAAAATTCTACTCTAAAGTTATAGTATACATAAGTACTATAAAAAATGTAACAGTAAATCTGCCCATTGTAGTGAAAAAATTTAAAAAATATATTTAACCTTCTCGTTGCCACAATATAATGTCGAGGCCTGAAGAAGACACAGTATTTCAAATGAGAGGAAACAAGCAAGAACCGTCATGGCTGATATTTGATGACCACATTCCCAAACGTTTATAGGAGGAGACAGAAGATGAGATGACATTTGCTAGTGAGAAAATCAGCGGTTAAGTTCGCACGTGCAGCTGACTGTATGATAGTATAAGTGAGGAACACACTGTTTGATATGAAAGAATATGGTCGGTAATATATGTAGAGCGATACTGAGATATTTAGGTAACAGTTAGATATCAGGTCCAGAAATACTTCATGAAACTTGACTAGAGCGAGTGTGATACACCAGGAAATTACTTAGTCCGATACTCATAATCCACCAGAAAATTACCTTGCTCAATACTCATAATCCACCAGAAGATTACCTAGCTCAGTACTCATAATCCGCCAAAGGATTGACTAGCCCAATACTCATTCTGTAACTACAGCAAGGGAAGTCGTAATTTTAGTATTAACATTCTTTGTACTCTGTTCTTAGATAGGTAACGAGTGAAATCCTTGAACTTCGAACATGTGAGTGAGTTATCTCATCAAGCTCTCTCGAATGAGGAAATCTTACATATATCTCATTAAATATTAGATCACAGTACTCCCAAACCAGACTATTTTGTTTGATTATTTGCTTTCCTCTCAGTCTGTTGTGTGTGTCAATACTTGATCTTAAAATGTTTGAAAATGTAGATTTAACAAGCTCAATGATTATAAGGTCAGTGCCAGTAAATTACAAGTTTTTGTGAGTACTGTGTTTTTCAAATTATTGTTGGAAATTTGATTTTTACAAAAAGTGCTTTACGAATTTGAGTAATTCAAGGTGAGAATAAATTATCTATTTAACGCAATACTAGTATCATTTCTAACATACAGCGTTCTTTTCGTATGATTGTATGACATGCATCTATAATAAGTTATTGAGGCAAAAAACATTTTTACCTAAAAATAACATTCCTAGAAACGTCATGTTTTCAAACATTTTCCAAAACTGAACTCAAAATGACATCTACTGACACCTGTCATATATCACTCATGGACACCAACCGTGTTTCTGTTCTGGATCGCTGCTGCACGGCCACTTTCAATGTAGTTAGCGGATCATCTGGATCAATATTGATGTCAATACACCTGGCGATAATTAGATTGCTGGAAGAGGGTCGGAGACCATCGTTGTTTGAACAGGCTGCGAGGGCAAATTTGACGGGCTATTCTTAATTAAAGGCTTAGGAGCACCAATCCCCATTATGGCTTGACGGAAATACTGTGACTCGCATGTGCGTTTTCCTATGAACTGAAACTGCAAACTTTACTAACCTAGCAGCTTTACTGCGTGTTATTCCATCAGGTGTTACTTTTTGTACGCATTTGTACAGAAAACAAAGAAAAGAACATTTATCAGTATACGGAAAATATTATGACTAGAAGTGGAATAGGGAGAAGCGAAAAGCTGAAAATAAGATAAAGGATCGGTACTCAGAGCCAGAAGGAAGAAGATTGAACTCTTGTCTCTGCTATGACTGTGACTGGTCAAACCTCTTGTTCCTCAACGAGACCAGGGAACTAAAAGTACGACGAGGAATCTGAGGTTAAGATATCTATGATGTATCCAAACCCTCTGAAGAAATAAAAAATGAAGAAATGACAAAAGGAGAAGCTCTAATTGAAATCAAATTTAAATAAATTCATGACCTTGATACGAATATTCACGCTGTTAACGTAAAACTAAACGTCTCAGCGAAGTGTGTTCGTACTCTTATAAGACTAGACTTCATGGGCACAATATCCTTAGAGATTATTTCCATTATTAGAAAAAGTTAGAGCAAGCTGGCATTTGAGTGTAGATTACATTCAAGTTTTCATAGCTTGTACTGAAATGAATATACGTTCAATGGTTGGTCGTAGGTTAACAATTCTGAAAAAGTGTAATCAAAATAGTTATTCCCGCTTTAGTAATGAGCGCTGGGATAACGTGTTAATTTTTGTGTACAAGCTGGTTAAATATCCGCACTATATAATAAAACGCCAAGTGTCTCCTTAAATAAATAAATTAATATATATTTTTTCGGGCGTAATTTTTCCTATGTTATTACAGTGGGAATCTCCCTTAAATACTGATTGTTTAACCCATAAACTTACAGGTATATAAATTCTTAACCGCTGGGGTTAAATCCGTAGACTCTCTGATTGGGACTGAGAATCTGTTGCATCAAGTTCTTCCTTGAAATACATTATATTAAAACCTGTTATTTTTAACGTGCATACACACTAGTAAGTATGTATATATGAATTTGAAATTTATGCATAACAGTTATTTTTTCGAATGTTCAATTGTTTCAACAGTTCATGTTTTTTGCCTGCTCTTGATCAGGCCCCGAACCACATTCACTTCAGAAATCGCAAACAAAACCGACACTAGTAACAAAAGAGGGGAATATTTTTTACGCCGTCCCTCATTAATGGTCAACAATAAATGACAAAGGCACCATAAAGGTGAGCTTCAACTCGCAGGGAGAGAAACTGTTTACTAGTCTTGTAATTTTACCCCACCCAATTGAAAAATTGATTTTATATATCAGTAGGTAACTGAATTTCATGGGCAGCTAGTGACACATTTTTATTAATTTTGAAAAAAATCCCGAGTTTGGATTCTACGACAGAATTAAAAGTATTTTACGAACTGTTGTCTAAATCATGTTAATATGTGAGATCACAAACCATTACATTCTAACAAAGTTTGGATCACAATGACGTTTGCCTGCTTGAAAATTAAAGATACATATAAAACTAATTTCCGTACATACTGTTTCATACTAGCAATGAATTTCTGAACTCACAATGAAGAATTAGACCCAGATGATGGGAACCTGGCAGTGAGATGCAACATTCAAACTGTCGTTCGCGAGGTCACCTTCATCAACTCTGTTTTTACAATGGAATAAATATTGAAAAAATATGTAGCATGACATGACTGACAAAACTAAGTCCATGCTGGAAGATGATATTTCAAGATCAAAAAGAAAACTAGCATCAGCAGCTAACCTATAAAGATCAACTGTAAGGAATATAATTAAGACAAATCTTCAATTTGAATCATTTAAACCTCAAGTTAATAATTACTGTCAAGGAGTGAAAAGATTTGAAGGCAAATGTTTGTTTATACTTAAGCAAATGGATAAAATTAGAAAAAATTATTTTTATAACATGATTTTCATTAATAAATGAAGTAATTACTTGAATGAAATGCCAAACAAACATAATTGGGAAAACTAGTCGACAAACAGATAAAATTTCATTCTTGAAAATATTCTTAACCCATCCAGTAGAAAAGTGAATTATCAAACATAATGGGAATAATTGAATATGACTTATTTATATACATCCTATTAAATTCACGGTTTATCAAACGTAATGGGAATAATTGAATATAACTCATTTATTTACATCCTATTAAATTCACGGTTTATCAAACGTAATGGGAATAATTGAATATAACTCATTTATTTACATCCTATTAAATTCATGGTTTATCAAACATAATGGGAATACTTGAATATAACTCATTTATTTACATCCTATTAAATTCACGGTTTATCAAACATAATGGGAATAATTGAATAAAACTCATTTATTTACATCCTATTAAATTCACGGTTTATCAAACGTAATGGGAATAATTGAATATAACTCATTTATTTACATCCTATTAAATTCATGGTTTATCAAACATAATGGGAATAATTGAATACAACTCATTTATTCACATCCTATTAAATTCACGGTTTATCAAACAAAATGGGAATAATTGAATATAACTCATTTATTTACGTCCAATTAAATTCACGGTCGTGCAATCAAAGTGTAATGCCTGTTAGCAGCGTGCACTGAAAATGAGGAAAAACTTTTATTTTATGAACGTATTTTCAGCTGAAAAGAGCAATGATTTTTGCCTGGAACGATCGTTGACATCTACGTTTTTAAATTCCTTCCCTCGCCCATGAGTTTTTCAACACATTTTTACGTTTTATGTTGCTCATGTGGAAAACTGTAGGAGAGCAGCGTCAAAGTAGTGAAACATGCAATTTATTTTTTTGGCTTTGAGTTAAGTAAAGAAAGTATTTAGGTTCAAAGCCCTCCTGAGATTAATTTCTTGCTTTCCATGGCAATGAGGAGAAAATGTAATTCGTTCCGTAGATTTTATACCGTCTCTAATTTCTGCGTGAGAAAAGAACACTCATTTCGCTGTTCTGTGTTCGCTGCAAACGTTTGAGAAACAAATTTTCTTATTGAAGCTGAGTACTGAAGAAAAAACGATTCAGAGCAAAAAATAGTCATGGAATGGCAGCGAGCTGTACTTATTTGCTGTTCCAAATGAACTTCAAAAACACAGTTAAATTTTGCTCACAAATGCTGTTTACGACATTTCAAGTCAGTGAGACGCAATTTTTAAAGTTTTCAGGTGTCTGTTCAATCAACGGTAAAAATCTTCAAGGAAATAAAGTTGTAGCTGTTTTACTTCATAATTTCCGAGTATGATATATACAATTATTTTGTTTGAATGTGTGCTCGCAGTGGCTGATATACTTTGTTGTAATGAACGTATGATTCTTGCATGAATTTTCCAGCATTGGCAGCACTTCCGATTCCCACCCGAGCTTTTTACGGTGAAGCCAAATGGTTCTCCACTGTTAGCGTTTTTATATCAACAAGTTTACTAAAGGATGAAGTGAAAGAAATATTTTTCACATATAATAATACGAATAAGTCTTTAATAAATGATAATAAACCTTGATATTCCTCACCCAGATTCAGGGATTACACTTTATGATGTGAGAAAAAGAAGGAACTTGTTAATTAGGTTTGTTAATGAATTATTTTCAGTCACGTGCATTTCTGACACATATATCACTAAGGGAATATGTTCGTTTTTTTAAGTATTTTTAAACAGTATGCATGTAAAAAAAAATAATGCTTAAGGCTCCGAGATTTTTTCGCATTTTCATGCAAACGGAAGTTGTTTTCGAAATAGTTAAGTGACTTACTATCCTATTAAAATAAGTGACTACAGCTAACTCGTTACTTGCACAATATAAATCAGTAACTACAGCATCTCAACTCACTTTTCTATAGCTCTAGTTTATTTGATGTCAAGTGAGTGACAAAGGCCAATTTGTTTACTTTCTAGAGGCAAGCAATTAAAGTATAGTTGCTTACTAATGGTAACTAATTACAACATACTCATCCCCGTCGCTTACTAAGCGCACGTTTACTTGCTTACCAAAATTATCAATGATGTTTGTAAATATAGTGACTTCTTACTCAGTTTCCTAGCAAAGAGATTTTACTTCCTAAGCAGGGCTGAGCCCTAGCCTCTACATAATGATGTCTTCGAAAAGAATTTGTCTTCTTTGCATGTTCCTGGAAAATTGCAGTAGGTTGGCAAAGCTTAATTTAAAGTGTTTTAGTTGGAATTATCATTTATTATGAAGACTTTGTTAGTGACATTTTTTAAACTAGCATACATTCATATCATAGCCAGACTTTAAATCTTTGAAGTAGTGTTACATATAGAATTTTTTACTACCTACATACACGCTCAGTGAATTTAGGCTGAAAATGTGAGAACAATACTTTTTTTCCACGAGCTCTTTGCAATTATTTGCCCCAAAGTATTCTTTATCTCTTCAAGAAGTTGCTGCAGAGATTTTCGTTTCAGAAGACAAATGAGAAGACGATCAGTGTTGCATTTTGCCTAAAATGTCGAAAAAACGAATAATTTTCTAGGAAAAAAGTAACGTTTGACGTGATGCAGTTTAGGATATTCCTGATAATAATAATACTTCTAATAATAGCAACAATATTAGTGATATTAATAATACTAGTAATAATAAAAATTCCTAGAATAACTTATGATAATAATACAACTGATAATAATATGAAGATTGATAAAAATAATATTAATAAAACTGACAGGGCTATCCTAAAAGTGTAATTAATCTCGTCTTTGTTTCCCTGCACGGCATCGAAAAATTAACGCAAATACCGGCAAGAAAAATTAAAACGTTCTTGTACCACTCAATATTAAATGCAGATTGACGCATCAATGAGAGGAAACGAAGTGTTTATATCATGCATTTAATATTATGATGAAGTGATAGGAAAACAAGGGCACATTCTCTGACGTGATTCATGCCCATGCTGTGTCTTAGAGGCTTTTTGTGATATCGCAATTGACTACATTTTACGGTGCTTGTTCTTGGCACGTTACGAATTTAAAACTTCACAACAAGACCTTCCTAAGTAGTAGGGAGATTAACGAGCATCTCTCAGTCTTGAGTGGTCTTGACTGATGGAGTTAATGAAGACACTCTCAAGTTTGGTCGTGGGTCTAAATCTGGCAAAGTCCTCCCAATGCCTTGAGGTCTCTTCCAAAACCTGGGCTGGGGTCGCAAGTTTTCCAATAAGAGCCCCGTAATTAAGAGGTCATTTGGGGAAAAATGTTGCGATGCCCCTGACGCAACGGTCGCTTACTTCAGATTGGCTCTTGATAATCTTCAAACGAACTTACTCAGAGTCTCCTGAGATTCCAAGATTACGTCCTGACTCTACCTGCTGTCTGCCTCGGACACATTAATTTAACTTCGAGACAAGAGCGTCAACTGATAAACCTGACGGCAATGGAAGGCAGGTTTCTAAGGGAGATTTCTGGCTCCAATATCCGTAGTATCGTGAGTGTAAAAGTACGTCTGTGGCTCGAACAAAAAATCTCTTTGTAATCAAACTTTCCATAGTAACTTCAGGTACGTATGTTGCATTTAGCATCATAGGAACTTTTCTAGGTGATTAATAATTATTATTTCTCCCTGGAAAAGTTCATATGGTAATTGAGCATACGCCTATTGAAGTCAAATGAAAATGAATTCCTAAAAAAGAATCAGTCGAGTTAACCATTTTCACACTATTGTAGATCAAATCCAAATAGAATGACCTCGTATTTCTTTCCGAGTGGATGCTTGAAGCATCAACATTGAAGCTGAGCATTAGATTATTGAGGTAGTAAGGACGTCCGTATATGTATTCTGCGTTTAATATAAATAGAGAACGATATTTTTAGTGTACAAATATCTCTCATAAATTGTGCTAAGCCTGGAGAAACACTTAAATATGTATTCGACATCATGACCTGGTAAACTGTTAATGAAAACATCTACGCAGAGAAGCAAAACTTTTCAACGCTCTTTCGATATTGTGAATACGGAGTACGAATAATTTTAAACCATCAAGATTCAACTTATGTAACTTGACTTAAAAACGACGAAAACTTGGTACTAGGTTATTGGTATAGACTCTGTAGAGTGCATAAAGCGTATGTAAATCTTCTTCAACACATATACTCGTGAGACAGCCGTCTCATGCAAACTAACGTAACTGAATCTCGGCCTCGCACAGCGTTGATGCACGATAGGGTGACAACACGGGTGGGGCAATGCAATTTTGGGCCTCACTCCAAGTGTTGTGTGGAATGTGGCTACCAGAGATAACACCAGACTGATAACGCTGAAACTCTGATACTTACTCATATTTCGTCATAGATGCATGACCCTAAAAATCTTATGACCGTCTCTTGATTCCGTGCATCACTGCTAAACCAAGAATATGATAATCATAATAATAGTAACTTATAAATGAAACGTCGAAAATTTATCATGTAATGCATCAAATTCAGCAGCCCAAAACATGCAGGGAGACAAGGGTTCATGAGCCCATAACAACGCATGAGACCATAACATGCAGCGAGACAAGGGTTCATGTGTCCATAACAACGCATGAGACCATAACATGCAGGGAGACAAGGGTTCATGTGCCCATAACAACGCATGAGACCATAACATGCAGGAAGACAAGGGTTCATGCCGCCACAACAACGCATGAAACCATAACATGCAGCGAGACAAGGGTTCATGTGCCCATAACAACGCATTAGACCATAACATGCAGCGGGACAAGGGTTCATGCCGCCATAACAACGCATGAGACTCTGGGATAAGCTTTAGCAGCAATTGCTAGGCAATTCTGGCATGCGATGAGCAATTTATTGAATCTCACAGCCCGGTCCTCCAAAGAGGAAGCTCTTGTTCTTCTTCTTGCGTCAACGTTACGTGTTCATGTACAGAAAATTAAAATATAACATATGTATTGTAGGGCAAACACACAAAATTTTTAAATTCTTTTCTCATTGCCCGAGCCCTTGATATCACACTTAGAGGCAGAAAATGATTCACTGAGAACAAATGAGCAATTTATTGCATGTGGCGTTCAGTCTTTCATCGAAAAGTTTACATATCTACTTCAGCATTTCAAATTATGAAATAATGTAGCGGAGGCGAAAAAATTCCTACTTTTTAAACCAAAAATAGAAAAATAGGTTTCCTGCTAATCAACGAGCAAAAAAAAAAACATTCTCTAAAGCCCAACAAACACAAAATTAAAAATTAAAAAAGTGTGTTGTGACAAACGAAAAACACTGCATTCACTAACCCATTCACTTAGTGGAGTGTCTATTGAACCTAAAATAGTTTTCAGAATTTATGACTATACTCTTGATGGACGCATGAAATTTGTTACTGTACGTAATCTTCAAATGTGCGTTTACTGTCATATCTCTTCTCACTTGTCATATTATGCTCTAATAATTTGTTTGCGGGTTTTGAAATTTAATTATATTCAACATCATCGGAGATGCATGGTCATTCTTCAGAACAATAGAAAGAATAACATTTTTGGAACTGTATTACTGTAGTATATGTATTACTTGAACACCTGAGTATTAAAATAACGTCGTACCTCATTGATTTAGAGGGGGTGGCTGGAGTGCAATATATTTTATTCCCCCAATAAATTGTTCCAACATATAAATAATGTCTACTCACATTCTCTTTCACAAAATCTTGTATCATTCTCATGTTATTTATTATTCTCATCGTTCTGAGTGCGTGGCCAGATTCACGTTGCGATAGAGTTTAGTTTTCATGAAGCTTTTGCTTTTCCGAATCCCGAGATCAAATAATTTCATTTCGCTATTCGAAATAAAGTTAACAACTCAGTGGAGTCGTTTACCTAACCGGGCTTCGTTTCAGAAGATTTCCCTGCTGTGTAGTTCTTAGACCAAGCCTCCGTTGTGTCTAACTTTTTGTTTTGGCAAGTATTCCCTGCCGTGAAATACTTTTGTGTGTCATTTCCCACAAATAGGTTGTGAGACTGAGATTTCCGATGATGCGAAAGGAACAGATAGTTCTCGATATCATTATTTTTGAAAACGTTATTGAACAGTGTGTGGTATTTTAATTCTAATGGAAATCCTGCTGATTATAAAAGGTATGCATTAAATAAACGATTTCTCAAACGCATATGTGAAGGTTTTTAATTGGCAGTACTTGTAAAACACTGTCAGAAAATTCAAAGTATTTTGAACACAAACTTCTCATTTCAAATTTGAATTAAAAAACGCAGGTCTGTTTGTGTCTACAGACTTTTGAAAGCTCAATAGTCCATCATCAAACTTGCGAGATGAGGATGCCAAGGCCAGTACAATTTCCGTTGCATTTTGTAAGATCCGAATTCGCATTTTGTAAGATCCATTCTAAAGGGAATATTCATTCAAACTTTATTACCATGCTTTTGATCGTGGAAGAAAAAACAAAGAAGCTTCTGGCAATGATTTAAAAGTCCATAACCTTATTAATGAAAGGTTTCAATTGCAGATACACATACATTGAAAGTGCATGGCGCAACTGGTCGATACATAGCTTAAATTACAGGTTTTTCCAGCAAATTGTAATGGTTCTCTCATGCATCCGGTCAGTGGCTGAACTCCACCCATGTGCACATTTTTCGACCTACATTTGGGCTCCTTTACTCACTATGCTTTTACAACCTCTCATGTCTTTCCACTCATGGGGATTTAGCCAACACGTAAACTTCTTCATTCCCACATTCAAACTATGATGGCTGCCCCATCAGATATCCTAAATCAATTGCGCTCCGAGTGATAATAGAAACTAAGTCTTAATGCTTAATTTCTTTGACATTTCTTAACTTTACGTTCTTACTTTCTGAATTATTTAGTGCCATGTACTTATTTTTTATTCATTTACATACGATGAAAGTCAGCTTATCCTCTTATACAGTAAAGAATCATCTGGCTCTGATCATCTTCTATCTCCGAGGGCATTTTTACTTTTAATTATACTATCATCTTACTTACAGTTGTAGTCAATGGGAATTACACGATCAAAACTCTTCAAGAACGATCACGTGACCACACGTAGTTCTACGTGCACCCTCGTGACCCACGTGAGTCGCACAACACGCGTGTATCACATTCATGAAGCAAAATTTCACTTTTACTTATCCATTTTTCAAATCACGTCACTCTTCCATCTACGTTTTCCTATCTCCAACACATTTACTTGCTCAGCCACTCTGTGCTAATATTTCTCACTAATAGCTCGTGCTTAACGAAGAGCATACAACTGCATGGCTGATGCTGATTTAAATGCACGTTTAAAACTTTCTAACCCCTGAGTCGAAATTATAATAAATTTTTTGTTACTTGCATAAATGAGCATCCGATATTAGATAAAAATACTTCTTAAACTATTCTGGCTCCATTGAAAGTTGTAATTGCAGGACATGTTTCCAGCAGCAGGCAGTCGGCGGTGTAAATAAGCAAGCTGTGCTGGCACGCACATAGATCGATGAACTCGAGCGCGTCCATTCGGTCAGCGTCCCACAGCTCGGAAACGTGACGGGGAGCGAACGGTTGGGGCGGACACGCACACGCGTCCTCGTGTACGTGTCTGCAGCTTTCATGCTGGGAAACACGTACACGTGTGTGAGACCAGCACTGGTGCGTGAGAAACTGCGCAGCCGTCAGTGACGGCTAGGCCTTCTGAAGTTATGGAGACTGTGCGGTCCAGTGTCTCGTACCCCGAGTGGTCCAAAGACCATTCACGTATGTTCATTCGCTTGTATGAGAAGCATCCTTGTTTGTGGAAGCTTAAGAGCGAGACGTACAAGGACAGGAGTGCAAAGAGTCGTGCGTACAAGGACATAATAGAGCAGATGAGCAGCGTTGTGCCTGGTATCAGTGTGCCTATAATCAAGAGGAAGATCAACACGCTTCGAGGCCAGTTCCGCAGGGAAGTGAGACTAATGCTTGCGTCTCGGGAGACAGCACTCACATCTGACGAACTCTATCATCCTAAACTGTGGTGCTACAAAGACTTGCTGTTCCTCAACGAAGGCGGGGATGACTTCAGAGAACCACTAAGTATGCTCAGTGTTGACGCTTACGACGACGAAGCTGAGTTTCCTGTCGATACCGTGAGTGTGAACTTTAGAATTTGCTTGCTAAGTCACGTAAATTGTTCAAGCGAGAAATTTTGAATAACTGAACTACCATTGAAGTTACAAAGATTTTGACTGTACTTATGGAAATTAAACAAAAAACTGAATGCATTGTTATTCTTACGTATTCTTACGTTTCTGGCGATACTTTCACGATTCTTCTTTTCCTGAACTTAAAATTTTCTGTGAGTGAGAGCCTTTTGCAGTTTACATCATCTTCTTGTCCGTACTGTCCACCAAACCCTGAAGTTCTGTAATATCAATGGTCTTACACAGAATCTTTGAGATTTGACGTGGATGTGGTGGTTAAACCATTATTATAATAATAATAAAATAATGATAATAATTAGGGTTTGAGGCTTCTCACGGTTCTGTAAAATGCATGATCTAATACCAAGGAAAAAACTGGTTGTGTCTCTCTTCGTCAGTGCCTCTGAATGAGCCCGTCTACCCACAGCAGAATCAGCAACGCTGCTTACAGGAAGCTGTTATGATTTGTTTCGTACTTGAGAGCGCTTTAATTTTTTTACTTCTCATCCCTTTATATAATGAAAAGAAAACTAGTCAGCCGTACGACACAAGTAATAACAGGTTTCTTCTGCACTAAAACTATCTCAATTTCAAATTTTTCATCTCTTCAAGGTACTCTTTGCCGCTGCTTGAAGTGTAGTGCTAAAATAAAAGACTTAGTAGCCTAAATTTCGAGGTGCTTTCATGTTTGTATCTATATTTAATAATATCTTCGGTCAAACTGAATGAGGAACATTTGGCACGTGTTTACCCCCTCGATGGGGACGGTAACGTTTTGGTTCTGTGAATTCTGTACTGTTGATCAACCCAAACTATCATATATGACTTCTAATTTCTCTATTACTACAATAAATACTGTCGTAATCTGTAGCACACTTACAATTCACTTTGCAACTGTACATTGAAGTACAGTTACAGTTCACATTCTCACGATAACCATAATAACTATGATGGACGACAGTGCTTGTAGTACAAGTTATTGCAGTAAAATATTTGTCTGTTTTCTTTTAAATATGATCTACATTAACCGTGCTTCAAAAGTCGAGAAATTTTGAGATCATAGCTTGTACATTAAGTTGGATTATTACATCCTATTTGTGCCCATCATATTCATGAAATGCGACTTCTGGAATTCTTGTGATGAAAGCCTAGACAAAAAAATGCCTCAGATTTCTACTTGCACTGATAGATATTAATATAGGACAATAATTTATGAGCTCCTCGATGATATGATTTAGCTTACTGAATTATTTGACCTAATAGAACTAAATAAAGCTAATATCTTGGTCTCAAATAATTTTTCTTCAAGGCATAAGTCAATATTAAGGTCTTATTACATATTCACGTTTGACAAATGCTAATTATTTAGAAAACTAATTATTTCATTCAATATTCCAATGACTTACAATACCTAGAACGTTTCTAAAACTTAACCTGTTGCCTTATACTGTCGTTAGAGTTCCTGAAATTGAAATCATGGTGTTGACTCTCCATGTACCTCTCGAAAAGGACTATCTATACGCTCAGCGAAAGCTCAAACAAAGCTTCAATTGTTTCTGTAAACCAATTTAGCGAAACATAATTAAAATAACTGAATTTTAATCCTATCTCTGTGTAACGAATTGTGCGTCCCGTCGACTTTGTTGCAAATTTGTTAGAAATTTGGCCGAGTAATTTCTATCACTTTTTTTAATGTTTTTCAGTAGCATTTTTTACTGGACCCGAGGGCTAGAATTGCGTATCATTTATTAAGCGTTCGATACACAAAGTCAAGACTTATCAAATCGAAGTAAAAATGGAGAAAGGTGTGTTAACGAAGGTAATTACAGTAAATGGAGTGTGTTGTAGAAACATACATCATTCGCCATAGCTAGCGTGTTAGTCTGTGTTATGGTGTGTATATTGTTTATTATATAGTAAAACACGTGTGTACTGCCAGATACATTTAAAAGAATCATTCAATCATTCTATTGCCATATATGTAGCGATCTGTTAAGAAATATTTTTTATTTCTTGGATGCTCAATTTTATATAGAGCGATAGTCTGATAATTAAGAAAAACGATAAGTTGGAAACTAATGGACTTAAGTCTCATGACAAGGAATGATTGAACTTATTACAAGTAATGATTGAACTCATTATAAACAATAATTGAACTCATTGCAAGCAATATATGAACTCACTCATGATAAAAAATTACGAATTATTCCAGTAATTATTCTCGCATTGTAGTTCGTGCTCACGAGCTCAAAATATTGTTAGGGAAATTAGGGATTAAAAATTTTACTGTGCCCTAGAGCTTAGTTTTCAAATATTTCGCGTGGAAACAAACCTTTTTACATCACTTGATATAATCTTCTGCACTGTAGTTAACTGTTTTGAAAGAAACACCTTCATCACAATGCGATGACAAACAAGGTCTGGTTCGACCCTGTTAAAAGCGACAGTTTGACGCAAAGTGACCAGCTAGAAACTTAAAAAACTGTCAAAAAATTGTGGATTAAACAGTTCTCATCTTCTACTTTTGAAAAATTAATTTTGTCATTTGTATTGCAGAAGGAAGGTATTACCGACCAAATACCCTGCACATGGGCCGGTTTCTCCTCCCCGTATCAGCCAATCACGCAATTGTGTCTGCTTCCAAAAGCAGCTTCCTCAAATTGCTCCCCTCACCCCTCAACTGTAACAACCAGAACACCGTCACCTACCCTCGATGGTGCCTATCGAACCGAAGAATTTGTGTCTGAAAACACCTTCAGGAAACCAAAAGTTGAAGAGGCCGAAGAAGACTCTGCGAAGATAGCGAGCTGTTCCTCGTCGACGGCCATGTGTTATGCAGGTAGACAGCATGATGACTGTGATGATTTTGGTAGAGTCGTAGGTAATAAATTAAGAAAAATGACTGATGAACAAAGAGATCTAACTGAAAAAGTCATCATGGAAGCATTGTTTTTGGGGTCCAGAGGATCCATGACGACACGTGCTCACGTTGTTCCAGATGACGAACAGGATGATTTTAATAGCATTCCTCAAAGGCCTTCCAGTAACACTGGTGACAGACACTGAGACTGATGAAATTACTGCTACTGTCAAACACTCGTTGTTGCTTTTTAATTATAGCTCTAATAAGACTGATTGGTTTCGTAAATTGCAATTGTGCTTTCTACCACCATGAATCGTGAATTATCTAACGTTCTACAGAATTTGCCCTTTTTCTGGAAGTTAGAATTTTGTAATAAAAAAGTCCATTCTACTGACGTAAGCGTCCAAAAAATGTTGATGTTGCTGTTCACCAATTCATGATGACTAAAACTATTAAAAAACAGAAATTTGAAAAGTGGGTGTTCAGTCTACGATATTAAGAATTAATTATTTAACACAAATATATAGGGTCGGGTTGAATCTCCTATGAAACAAGAACTAATCGAGAAATATGTATACAAGTAGTTCTTTATATTGAAATCATTACGGGGGCGAGAGACATGCTGGCTTGTACAAAAAGATAGTTCTATCGTATATGGTATACAGTCGTGGTTACAGATTTCTCTCTCAAAGGCCACGAACAATTTCGTCAGTATTGCAATTTAAAATTATTGCCAGGTTTCAAGTATGAGTGGAGCACTTACGATATCACAATGCTGAGACCAAAACCAAATAGCACTCAGAAATATCTTGCATTCTCCCAGCTTGAATGGGTTCGTCAGCTGTTTTTCTATGTACTTAAAAGGCAAGTTGTACTGAGCTTGGAATTGCTCATTCGGAGTCATTTCACATTCTGATGAAACATTTCAAGGACTTTTAGAGCATTTTACTTTTTCATAAACTCAAGCCGGTGTTTGTTGTTCGATGCAGGCAAATTGTGGGATTAAGTCAGTGCGTCAATTACATTTATCGACGAACAGAATGTTCGGTATAAAAGTTCTAATTTTGTCGTGTTCTGAGACAGAAATTATTAAAATATATTCAACAGTTTCAGGTCGAGTTTAGTACTACTATGAAAATCAAAAGCAGGTTTCGATTGAACAAACACAAGTTTTTCATTCGACGGTTTTTACTCTCCAGTTTTTGGTGTGCATGTGTTAAGTCTTTATCACTTCGTACTCCAAGTCTAGATTTAGAGCAAAATGGTTTAAAGGACAATGTGGACTTTTGTTTGTACAAGGACGCTTAAAATTCCTGCACGTTATAGGACGATGTTCAGAAAACACTGTAATGTTCGCTTAATGAGCTTCTCAAAAAACAATCGGTATGATTTTGTTATGCACCTCCATTTTTTCTTCTCGACTATACCGGAGCGCTTGTGATAGAATATTTAAATGTTTTTTATTCTGTTAGTAAAAATGTATAGTACTGATTCTGAAGTGTATCTGTAAGCAATGGATGAATTATTTGTAATAAAGTTTTCTTTGTTATATAAACAAAATTTCCTATGAATAAAATGTATTTACAAACCAATGCTCTGTAATCTGTCCATTTGATGCATGACGAACATCAAAATTACCTGATATTTTGCTAGAGAACGAGCCCTAATATTCAATAACACATGCATATCTCCATTGTACATAATTTCAGGTAAAATAAACACTACGTTCAATGGAATAACTTTACTTGTGTTTGGATTTCACCCATGAAGAGCTTCAGAATATTTTAGTATGCATTCATAAGTCTGCGCTAACATATATCGCATAATTTATAGAATTCAGCATCAATATTTTCCACTAAGCATTACAGAATTGTAATGCGCTCAGTAATATTTTCTGACAGAAAAAGAATGCAAATACATGTAAGGTCTTCATTCTACGAAAAATGCGCTGATATTTACAAGGTGTTTTGCTTAGCAGTTTGCTCAGTGCATTATGCACGTGCATGGCAAGGTTTGTATGGAGATAAATAACGAATAAAAATGATATGCGTACACCCTAATACTTTCAGCAGTGTTGAACCTGTTTTTTGAATGCAAGACCCTGATTGGATCTCAGATTTTCAAAAGAATGCAAAACTCTTAGTCCTCTTCCATGCACAAACTCGACGACCGAATTTCCAACCCATGCCTACACATGTTCTTGGTAACACTGGAGACCTTGGTGTGTCTCAAGAGTTTTAAGTAATTTGCATAGGCCTTCCGATGAAGAGGCAACTTGGGGACTAGGGAACGAAACTTGTTGCAGACTTTGAAACAGATGTGTTGAGTAAGAGGCCTGTATGTCCATAACAACTCCGCCTTATGATCTAACTTGAGCTGGTCCGAAGTTTGTTTCCTGGAACACAAGTTAGGAAGGAGATCTATCGGCTTTCTTGTGCATTCGCTCTTTATGCTTAGTGCTTCAGTAGGACGTCCGTCGTGTTTTCACTATAAGGTTTTATGAAACTAACTGCATTATTGAAGAAGAAATTTATGGTTTTTAGTTTCGTGGTATGGAAGGAAAGTAATTGTAGTTATTGCTATTCAAGAACAGGAATTTGAGCCATGTGGAAAGACAAGTTTGATGGTAAGTATAGAGGCAAGATTGTTTGCATCTCAATCTGTGAATTAATTGAGGTAGGAAAAACATCAATGCAAATGTATTGCAGACTTAACATAATCAATCAAAATTGTACTGTCAATTCGCATTCATTAAAAACCGTATTTTGTTACAAATGATGAACTGGAAGTGATCATGCGTGGTGAAATTGCCGAATTTGAGTTTAATTTTATTTGCAATAGGCAAAATGAAATGCTCATGGGCGGCAAAAGCAAAAATGAACTCAAAAAGCTTATTACATCGGAATCTTTGAACAAAAATCCTCGCAAACTTCGTTTTCGCAGACTGAGGAAATGGCATAGCACGAAGTGGTAAAAGAAAAAGAAGCTGCGACGTCATCATATAAAGTAAATAAAACGGTGAAGTGAAATATAATTGTACACGTTTGACTGACAATTTCAGTGCAACCACATATTCTAACAAAAATTGAAACATGTTATTGATCGAGAGGAATAGAAAGGTCTATTCATAAATACAGGTAATATCATTGTTGCCGCTTGGAAATAAACTGTGAGCAGCCCATGCTCTTGCATTAATTAAACCCTGAACGTGTTGCACAATGCAACTGAGGCAACGTGAACTGGGTAATACTTTAATTTATCCTTTATTTTCGTTGTATTTTTGACTGAAGCGGAGTAGCCATTATGTGTTAGATTTTGCAAAACGATTTGCCCACCATGTTTTCAATGCATGATAAGGTATTTCATTATTTGTGAGATAAGTATTTATTTGGAATGTTTTTCTATGCATCTATAGGTATAGATACGAAGTCTCCACGCGCGTCAGGCTCGATGATGGTTCTGTGTGTACTCCTGAATTCCATTTTACACACTATTATTTACCTTTAAGTGATCAATAAATAAATAAAAAATCCTCTTATGGTCAGTAAAAATGAAGCGTGGGGCTACACTTATACAATCCTTAAGTAACTCATAGGCAGCCTGATCTCTCGACGAGTGTCCGGCGAGCACGTATCTAAGAGAGAGGGAGGTCATCTGGAATTGGGGGTGTGCAAGTGAAAGTTTCGTGTGAACCCCCAAATCGGGGGATGAATGAAATGCTAGTTTCCATGTGATAGACGACTTACTCACACGCTACGGGAAGTAATCAACACTTGATTACAGATAGGTAACAAAACCAGAGACTAAACATACGGCATGTGGTAAAAAAATTGGGAAACAAAAAATAATGTTTATAAAGCAAAAAATGAATGCTGTAATTCTATACGCCAAAGTGCAACAAAGAATTTTCATTATGCCAATGACAGCTTTGATTAATTAAAACTTAATGAAATTATTAAACATCGTTTAACTACTTTCGAACGTTCTAATACATAAATAAAATAGTCACAATAATACAAACATGAGCATTGGACAAATATAAGCTCTACAAGGACTTTACTATCTCGAATAACTAATACTAGCCTTACACAGCTTTACTAGCACTAGTAACTAATAGCAGAAATGGAGAGAAAGAGAGAGGGATACATTGTCTATTATACGTGTACATTATAATGGTATTAATACGTGAATAAAGATAGCGACGACGTTTCTTTTATGACATGTACACATACAGACTGTTCACTAACAAAAGTAAGATGGTCGTCAAGTTTTGCTTAAGCTTTTCCGCGAATAAAAGTCCTTATGAAATCTCTGAGGCATAGACTTTTAATGTAATAAAATCGCAATTCTAGGAACGGAGGAGGAAGTGGTGTGATTTTCTTTGCGTAGTGATAGACGCTTCTCATAAAATAATAGACCTTCCTGACATAGAAGTAGAATGCAAACTCATATTCTATGCTGAAATATTATTGATATTAAAATAAGAATTATTAGAAAATAAAAATTTCTCACGTTCACCCATACCATTAAAATGCCTTTCTTTGCGAGATGTATTTGCTCCTGTCATGTTATAACCATGTCTAACCTTGCGCAATATAATCTTAAACTCAATTCATATTTTATCTTTTCCTTTACATATACTGACCTATACATAACCTTAATTTCATCTTTAATTTTGAGCTTAATTTGACTCATCTAAAATCTAAAGCAAAGTAAGCTAATTTAATCTAATTGGATCTTACATAATTTCCCCACTGTAGTACAAGACTGCTGGCTGAACCCGAATAGTGTATGCCTGAGGCTAAAATTTTCACTGGTAGGATGAGTCAGACGAATAATATAATGAAAACAATAGTGAATGATGATATTTAATTTTCTTATGTATAACAATTTTCAAAATAACTAATCTTTCTAAAATAAGCCCAACACAAACACTAACAGCACCTGACACAAGTCTGCCAGCTGATGGCTAGTAAGTTGTAATACAAGAAACTCAGATCTCAGTTTAGAATAAAAATTTGCAATCCTTGCACAGGAATTGGTACCTGACAAGCTGGCAATCATGGGGGGCACATCTGCACGTTACTCTTTAATCCTGGAGCACTGAACATGGATATACAGGGTGTCTCAAAAAAATGTACTCACCCTTTAACCGTTGCTAACATGCTGTCTTCTTTGTGTTGCAGGTTCGAACCTCACACCTGCAACACAAAGAAGACAGCATGTTAGCAACGGTTAAAGGGTGAGTACATTTTTTTGAGACACCCTGTAGTTTGCCCGAGGCTAGGGACGTCTATATCCATCTTCAGTGCTCCAGGGTTGAGGGAAGCAACGGAACCTGTATCCCCATTTCTGTTCACACAGATACATTTTTTTCTGCTCAGTTGTTGCTACAATAATTCAGCGAGCCCTGTGATTTCTATCGGAAAAAGTTTGAAGCACAGCCTCATATCATTGCAGATAAAAACCGAAAGTCCTAATTCCAGAGGGCGAGTGTCTGTTTGGCTACGAGTTAATTCTCCTAACTTTTACTAACTCGCTGTAACACGATGGCCCCGTGATGATATCCTTCTTGGATCGCAGGGCACGTCCTTCCTTCATCGCATGAGACTCTGCTGTTTTTCTGCACAAGTTTCGAGATGATTTTCAATCAGATTTACACTAAGGGATTCAACAGCTAACAAAGAAGAAAGCCTGGATTTTTCATGGGACTCGAACTAAATTCAGAAAGTTAAGAAAAGTTAGCAAAATGCTCCCATCTATTGCGCTGAAGGGTTAATAGTGTACCTTCAGAGTGTTATTTGCACAGTGATCATCAATGTTGTTCGATGGATAAAGATGAATGATTGACAATGTACAGGGTGTCCACGAAAAATTTATACAACGGTATCATCGATACCGACATCAAGGCTTCAAAATCAAACAAACAAAATAATTAATCTTGCAATCTTGATATTGGTATCGTTGATACTGAATCCTACATATCACATAGACATCCTGTACATGTATAGCCAATCATTCATTTTTGTCAATCTAGCGACATTGACGGTCAAAAATATCTTTGGAAAAAATACTCCATATTATATTACGAATAAACTTTCGATGCCACTCATCAAAAATAGACTTACAGGGCAAATGGTTTGTATGGCCGTGTGATTGTCTTGTCAGTCATACTGGGTAGACTTATGATTCACAGGCTGATACAGAATTTTACATACAAAAGAAACATTTTGGAAGACAACTTTTGAAAGTCTTCGACTGAATAGTTGTACGAAATTTAGGCAACAAGTTACACATCAGACATAAACTCATTTCCTTCAAATTCTCAAGACTGTTCTTGAAGTGATCTCAAGATTAAGGATAGAAACTGTATACCGAAACGTGGTGCTTAACTCACATCGGTGCTTTCATTTTAGCTATGAATACGTACAAAAAAATTGATTAAATCAAGAGGGTGGAAGTAATGAAAAACTTGCTGCACAGGAGAAATGTCTTTTTTATCCTCGGATCTAAACCTCAACCAATTTTTTTGTAGTATGTCGCACAACACAACAGTACAGCTATTGTATGTATGTAATGTGAGTTTTCGAGTACGAATTCTCTAGAAACAGAAATTCCTGAATTTGCTATCGAAAGGGTAAACATAATTAACTTTCTCCTGACAGCAGTTCTTCATGAATCGTATACATATTAAAGTTAAAATATCGGCAAGTAAGTTACCTAGTTTATAGATATGATACATGACTGCTAAAATAATTTGAAAATCAAAGAAATATTCCAATGCATCAACAAGTTTGCACCCAACACAACCCTTGCGATCTCGAGTCCTGTCTGATGTAGAGCTGAGTTCAGAACTGGAAAATTTCTTAGGAATTCTACTCGTGTTCTAGAAAAAAACGAAATTTTCTACTCGAGCCAGAAGTTTATTTACTATAGACGGATATTTGCAACAGAAGCAGGAGTTTTCTTAGCAAGATAAAATTCTCCTCAAAAGGAGAAAGTTTACTAAGCAAGACAGAAATTTAATACAGAAGATAGATATTTTTATAAATGGTAGAAGTTTTTTACAAATGGTAAAAGTTTTCTACGCCGAGTAGCAGTTTTCTATGTAAGACTGAAGTTTTCTACCCAAGGTAAAATTTTTCTACCTACGGCAGAAACTTTTTACGTACGGCAGAAACTTTTTACGTAAGACAGAAATTTTTCTACTTGACCAGAATTTTTTTCCAAAGTAGAAGTTTTCTACAAACGGTTGAAACTCATCTTGAGTCTTGAGGTTTTCTGTAAAGGAGATATTCTATAATAGAATTTGGTAGGTTACGACATCGATAAAAATTCTAATGTTACTAAATTTGGGCAGGAAGAGACTTTTTGTCACTAGTTACAGATGATTGAAGAACACCACAGACAGTCTTGTTTTTGCTTCCACATTATCTTACCTTATATAACGTTGATATGTTGAACCACGCATCTACATGATTTTACTTCATATAGCATTTTAATTTGTGAAATTTGACATTAACAGGGGCAGTCAAAATGATCTGACATATTTGTAGGTTAAATAAAATGCAAATGAACTAAAGAAACAAAAAGTGTTTTTATTTTCGAAAAGTACATATAATGCCATTTTTTCAAAGGTATACATTAATCGCCCTCGATCTATTGAACAACTTGAAGATGCAATTCGTCAAGAAATTACTGCCATTTTACATGAAATGACCCACCGAGTTATAGACAACTTTCGTGAACGCCTTCGACAGTGTGCGGACAATAATAGATCCCATTTGACTGATTTAATTTTTAAAACATAATGAAACAAAATGGCATTGTATGTACTTTTCAGAAATTAAAACACTTTTTTGTTTCTTTAGTTTATTTGCATTTTATTTAACCTACAAATACGTCAGATCATTTTGACTGACCCCGTACATTGTTGTTGCTTATATAGCATGTTAATTTTCCTCACAAGAAATCATCTACGGGAGACTTGGAACACTTTTCATAAGACCTATTTACGTGAAGACGCTAGCGAATATGAACAAGGAAAACAGAACTTTCAACTCCGCATTATTGCGATTGTTTAGAAAACGTCAATATTCAGGTGGGACTTGTGCATCGTTCAAAAGTGCAAGGTTTGCCTAAAGTTACTCTCTGATTCAAAACAAACCATTCGCAGAACTGATTCGAAACCTCTCTCAAGACATTTCGAAAAGTTTACATAAGATAGAATTTTCGTGATATAAGCCTGAAAATACGATTTTATTTGAAAGCACAATGATTCATAGATTATTTGATTTACTGATTCACTTCAGCTGTTTTCAACGTGGAAGAATGTTTTTGGAAACACTGCATAGATGCATACACTCCTTTTCTCCTCGCTTTTATACGCTCTATCATGATCGACAAGTAAACTTGCAACATTTCCTCAAAGTTTTTCAATAAGTTTGAGTGGTACTAACTAGCTCTATCCGTGAGATAAGCTTAGTGAATCATCCGATCATTGAGATAAAAAAACGATCACTAAGATAAGATAAGGATTACCTGAATACAGAGATAAGGGTTGAAAGGTCGCTTTGTAATCAGATCACACAGATGAGATCAAAGGTAACCCGATTATTAAGTAACGTAGTTAATGAGGTAAGAATACCCTCCAATATATAAAAGTAGATATGAGGGTTCTTTCGACAAAGAACTTTTCAATTTCTATAAATTAACGAAAGGGGAGGTAACAAGTGTTTTCCTCATTTTTAAATTCGTCCACTTGCCGTATTCTATTCTAATCTTCAGTGACCTCAGTTGCATTTCAATTCAATCTGGATATCTTGCACCAGTCTCGCTAATAAACAGCAACGTGACATCCTGGAGATCTGTGTCGTAGGCTCCAGTATATCACTTACTGGCTGCTCACGCAGCTCAAGAAAACTGTCTGCAAAAAATATCTTTGTCAGCAATTGACAGTTAATGTTGCTAGCGGTGGTGAAGTAACTTCCCTGCTTTAAAATGAGTCACAGATCACGACTGAACATCCGAGACTTACTGCTCCAATTTGTGTAACCTATTTTCTTCTTTTCAGACGGTCAGTGCTCCAATAAGAAGCCTGGAATTGGACTGAGACAAGGAGAGAGTCTAGGCTGTTCCGTTTCACACCTTCAGTTACACGTGAGATCAGCGCTCTGTGCAAGACTAATGAGGTGATGTTTTTTGATTGTAGAGCTTCACACACGAACAACGAAATCGTGTACGTGAGCAACTGTGATGAAGTAAGTGTAATGCACACCAGACTGGACACTTCAGGTAGGACTTAGCATAGTAATTGGATAATATAACATTGTAAATATATTACGATGCAAAATAATATAGTATAATATTATATAATTTACTAAAATATAACATAATCTAATATAATATAGTACAATATAATATGATATAATACAATATAATATATGTAACATAAGTATTAGTTATCCCCAAAACCACACTTTCATTGAGCAGTTTCATCGAGCTGCACTCGCCCGCCATTCCGGCCGAGCATTTAGTTAACTATGGCACGAGATGGAATGTATTGCTGGAAGCGCTGCAGGAATTCGAGCAGCGGGGCCTATCAGGACCAGCTGCTGGTGACGAGGCTTTCCCACGTCGTCTGCGTTACAATCAACAAATGGGGGCCATAAAACAACGCCTGCAGCCCCAGTTTCTACGCAGAAATGCTCGTCCCAATGTTCCAGAAACCGTCGTGTAAACGAGACGAAGTAGCGTCTCGTGTTCTTGTGAGACGTAAGTGAAGGGTGGCTGAGTGAAGGCTGGGGAGTGAAGGCTGGGGGAGTGAAGTGTGGGGGAGTGAAAGGGAGAGAGGGAAGGGTGGAGGAGTAAAGGGTGGGAGAGCGAAGGGTGGGGGAGTGAAGGGTGGGTGAATGACGCGTGGGTACATGAAAGATGGGTGAAAGAGGAATGAGCAAGGGAAGGGTAGGTGAAGGAAGTGATGGGTAAAGAAGAGTAGAGGAAAGAGGAGTGGGTAAATGAAGGGCGTATGAAAAGGTGTGGGTAACTGAGAAGTAGAGGAAAGAGGAATGAGTACACGAAATGTGTGTGAGAGAGGAGTGGGTAAGTTGTTTACAGTATAAGAGAGAAGTGGGTAAATGGCAGGCCATGAAACAATCTTTTAGAGCTCATGTAAGGGAAGGTGTATCGTGCTTATAAAAATGTATGAAACCAGAATGTTTGTGTTGAATGCAAGAGACTGAATAGAAATTGATGTTGAATTATCGTCGATAATTAAAATGATATGAAAATTAATATCTTGGGCTGGTGAATAATTAACTGATACATTCGAGTGATTGTGATTCTGTATGCTGTGGGAAGTGCGATGCTAAAGGACATTAAGGATATCTACGATTGTACTTGGATAAATTGGAGAAGAGAAAAGCATGCGCACGAGTGATTTGAAAGAAACAAAGGATGATTTACGTGATTCAAATGAAACAAGGAATCGTGTTAAGATCAGGTAAAGATAACAAAGAATCTCATTAAGCTTATTAATTACAAATTTAAATTTAGCTTAGGTTCCGAAAGAGCTAGAACCATCGGTCGAGGATATGTTGCTAGACACCATAAACTGTGGTGTGATCTGGAGCAGCATAGTGTAGGAGAGACGCAGTATCACTTGAAACTGTGGACAGTCACAGCATGGTTCGTAGAGTAGTTATTGGTGACCTTTTTTGTAAAGTACCTTAATGATTGGTTGCTAATTTTTCTGCTCGGTTGTACAAGTTATAAAATATTCAATAAGCTTTCTTTAAAATTACACCTATGACACTTCAGTATTTTTCTGCCAATGGAAAAATTTCATTGAATTTCTTAAACAGAGCTTGGTCTCATTGAAATATTAAGACATTGGTGCAGAAAAATAGGTACAGAAAATCTTGATTGAGTGCGCAAGCAAATAAATTTTTTGTCTTATTACACTTTTCGTAAAATAAAAGATCACAAAAAACACTCTGTATCCATGGACAATAAAATGGTGGACTGGCTTGAGTAATTCAGGTTCCATTTAAGAATTAGTTTTAAGTATCCCTTTAGTGTAAATTTGAAAGGGAATGTGGTAGACAGTTTCAAAATGACTTCATTTACGTGGAGGTATAATGTAATACAAACTAGACAAGCTCCAAATCGCTGACTTTGACCAACGATTTGGAGCTCGTTTAATTAGTCTAGCAAAACTAATTAAACTAATTAGATGGGTGTATAATAGACCTACTTCTATGATACACCAATGTCATTCTTGAAATTATAAGTCTATCGAATTAAAAAATAGAAATAGTTTTGAAGATGAAGATTTCTGTTTACTCCCATGTTCTGAGTCTTGTCTAAAGAAGTCTCAGAGTCTTCATGATAACATCTTTATTTATCTAGTTTCAAGAGTCATGTTAAAAAATATTAGCCTTTTGACCTTAGACACTATGCATCTCACATGAAACATTTTTGTTATGCGTTTTTATAGAGGCTGCAGTTAAATTATTTAATGACACTTTTCTAAATGCACAGTAATAGAGGGATGAAAACTGAGATTGAAAAACTTACGCCGATATTTTCAATGTATATGATTTATACAAAAATAAAAATGACTGATGAATCAAACCTTTAAAGGAAATCAAATTAGTTAGTTCTATATTTTAAAGCAGCATCGACACGTGATAAAAAATTACATGTAGAGAAAATCTGTCAGAAGACGCATCAAGTGTTATCATTTTCAATGCGAGCTTCATGCTTGGCTACTAACGTTACAAAAGTCCATGTCCGTTGGCTGTGTCGAGGGATAAAATAAACCGTAATGCCACTGTGGAAAAGAAGAGCAAATACAAACCAGTTGCTTGAAACTTAAGATTTTCACCAACTACATCACGAAATATAAGACTAAATAAAGCCTTCTTTCTGAGCGTGATGAAAACTGCTACGAATTCGTCACCTGCGCCATATTGACGGGACTAAGGGCAGTAATACGGTCGTTGTCACGTCGTCAAATCAAGACAGAGGGTTTTCTCACGTCGTAATGCTGATCGGAGCTAGACTTACTGCCTCTAAAAGCACCATGCTTAGAATGAAAGACATGCGGTATGCGTTTTTCTTGACGTCGGTTTATGCACCAGTGGTCAGGAAAGACACGCGGTGTTCGTGAGCATGGTGGAAAGTCAGTTAGGTGTAACCTGTGCTTAACAGCTGTTGATGTCCTCGCTGAGTGCTTTCAAAGAAAAGATGTGCAGTTTAGTATTTGCGCTTTGAAATTTTTGGGGGGCTAGAGTTTCGGTAATTATTTTTGCATCAAGGGGTTTTTAATTTTTACCTTGAATATAAATATGTTACAAACTATAAGTGTAGATTTTTTTCAATTTCAGTAAGTTTTAATCAAAAGATAGATAAACTATCAATGAGGAAAATATTTTGGTAAATATCCTGGTTGTACTTCATTGTAGAATAAGAAAAAGCTGCATCCCATATAAATGATATTATGATGACTATTTTCACGAGCAAAACTCTTTTCCTATTTCAAGCGTAAAATCCTTTCCTAATATCAAGCATAAATCCTTTCCTCATCTCAAGCGCTAAAGCCTTTCTTCATTTCAAGCGTAAAATCCTTTTCTTATTTCGAGCACTTCGCTAATGTATGCACCAGTTATTGTTCTCATTTCTCTTCTTGTTGATACGCTGCTGCTTCACCAGATTATGAAAATTCTCGTTTCCTTTAGGGCGAATGGAAGATTTGGTAACTTCTAAGAAGGGAACTTTTATACTGAAGTTTTCGTGCAATTTTGTCATTGAAAAACAAGTTTTATAATTGCGGACGAGGCATTCAGAGCTTCTAGTCCAGCGTCAATCTGAGTAGTGAAAAACATGCCAAGAGTCTTACGTTTCAAGTCAACGTAGTAGTATTTACAGAGAGACGAATTTCTATTTCTCTCAAATTTTGAGGCTCTGTATATTTCTTTCACTGGTTAACTGTACCAGATATTACTCGTGAAACTGTTGCCATAACAACATCACATCAGGAGAAAAATCCCTAGTCCCTTGGATGTCTGTTGTGCAACGAGGAATTATTTAGCCGAAGCGACCAATGGCGTCGTTTGATATTGTAACTCAATTCTTTATCACCTAAACTTGTCATGCTACCGGCCCACATAAATTTAATCTGACCCTTACCAGTGGTGAAAAAATATTATTCCTGATGAGGTGCCATACAAAGACTTCATACATGGGTAAACTTCTGACAATTAGTAACAGTAGGTACGCGAAAATGGTTTTGACAAGGTTAATTTAAACTTTTTACACTTGAAGGTGGGAACATTCAGTTTGCTTAAGCATATTACCTCAGAGCTTTGCAATGTGTAATGTGACTTTTTAGCGAACAAAGTCTTACTTTTTATGCTTGATGATGGATCACCGGACCAAAGAGTTAAATTTATGTAAATCTGCAATTTCACTTTTTATGTTTCTTTGTGAGTTGTAGGTGTTGACACAACTTAGTGTGCTTACAATAACGTCTAACAACAATTATGTAATTTTTAATTTCAACTTAAGGGAATTGCAAAGTCAAATTTCAGATGGGAAAAATTTCTCTCGATGTACATACGCAAGATTGCTTCAAAAATACTAAAAAATTAGAGCGCTAACTTGTCTCACTTTCTTTTTGTAAACAACTTCGCTCTCTGATGTGTGCGATGTACGTTAATTCGTTTATCTCTCTAAGTTATTCTATTATATTCATCCCTCATGCGCAACATCAAACTGAATAAGTTTTCAGGAATTCAGTTTTCTTTGAAATCTGTTGCTCGGTAATCTACTTCTCTTGTTTTTATTGCACAGTTGTACTCGCCTCCCTTCAGATGCATTTATCCCGTGAACGACTGAAAAGTTAGTAACGGCCGCGATAGTAATAATTTTAAATTAAGAACTGAATCTTATTTTTCTCCCAAAGTATTATACAACCACTGTCCCTTCACGTTAAATTAGAAAGGAACAGCATTTGCAGTTTAACTTTATTAATTATTCAAACACGGACCGAAATCCCCAAGGTAATCGTCAACTGCGCATGCATTGATAATGGTTTTTGTTCAGCATTGAGCTTGTTTTGAAGCTCATAATTTTATGCAATTTTCTCGAAGTTAGTTAGAATTACAGTATCTTAACTTATAATAATACCTCAGTTAATGAAGTAATTAATACGCAAATGACTTTTAACTCCCAGATTTCTTCACCTAACTATTTTTCAATATTTCTGTTTATCAGCTAAACCGTGAACAAAAAAGCATGTAGAAACTATTTTATACGTTCATTTTATTTATTAGTTTGGCGAACATTATTCAATATTTCTATCATTTTATCGGTGATTGTGATTAGCTATGTTGGAATGTTAGAGCAGTTCTTCTTCAGATATTTCAAAAATGTACTTCGCAGGGAGCCATGTTTTCATTCCGTGAGGTTGTTTTTGAACAAGTCTGTGCCTGCCCTCTATCTCTCATGGACGGCCTAATTTTCCAGTTGAAGGAAACGTCGAAGCAGATTAGGCTGCCACTCCGAGCGAGCTTTTCTCGTACCAACGTACGGCAGATTTCGTTCAAAAATTTTACGATAAATATTTAGGTCTGAAAGAAGTGAATGCTAACACCTTTGAAGATTTTATCGGGAAATAAGCGCTGTTCGGGTTCAACGTATCATGGGCAAATGATTCATGTAGAAAATATTTCTATAACTATATTTTTTACATGAAAGTGAAAACGGTCTCACTTGAGTTTTTTATAATATACAATTGATATCACAAGAGTTGATAGATTTGTGCCTCGTACTCGAGTTACGTACCAGCGAGTGTAAATTGCGCGAAGTTCAAATTGGTGTAAGCAGGGTCTGAAATTGCGTCTCTGAGTCTGCTCGTGTTCCTTTTAATTCAGCACTTTTGTTATGTCGAACACCACAACATTGTGCCTTGGTAGAGTCTGCTATTTTAAAATCTAAAGATTTTTTATCTTAGTTTAATATTTAAGTTATTTTTTGGTCTAAAGAGGAAGTGCAATACCAAACCATACCATGCCGCAAATAACAGGTGTACTCAAACGCTAAACGTTTTTATAATTTTCTATCGATAATTTTTCCCCACAATTGTAGCCGTTTTTGCTGTTTCACAAATTTAAGTGGAAGGTTACGTATACAAGCAGTGAGATTCTACACCGTTTTGTAAATTGTTCTTTTATTCTTAAAAATTTGCGATTTGTGATATAAGTAAGAAAATTAAGCATATATACCCATTTTGCTTTCATTCAACACACTTCAACCGAGTGAAAAAATTGGTAACTGAAAATGGAGACAATCATGGAATGGAGAAAGTCGTGTCATATATTATTGTATAGATAAATCCTTGTCATATTTTAGGAGGAAATTTTACAACTCATGAACTAAGTTTCTCGATGTTATAAAATTGAGCTTTTGCAGTACTATTTGCTAAATTGATTTCTGCGTCAATTTAAATTAGCTGAAATATTTTATTAGTTTCCCGAATCAATTCGGTTCAGGAATATAACATTTATTCAATCTGTGAAAAGAATCTAAGCAAACTTCTCGGATGGATAATATTCGCCTGACTTAATAATTCCATTATTGGCACACATCAGAAAATTTTGGAAAGATAAACCGCTTTGGACGTCTTCCTATTCAGCTTCTAGTTACTTTTGAGCTTAATTCTGTCTGATTCTTGCTAAATAATGTATGAATGAAGTAGGCAAACATTTATTTTGGTTATTGAATTCCAAAAAGACACGACAGCAGAGTTACTTCCTTTCAATATCGATATTCGTATTCGTCACTTTTAAAATTTGCCAAACAAATTTCTTTCCGGCGAACAATGATCTATGGATTGATGTCAGTAGCTTAGTTTCTTCGGTTCGAACGTAAAAAACGTAAATGTATGGATAAAAACGTTTTCTTGTGTTAACTTACGTGTAAACTGCCAGTTTACGTGGTTTTACGTTTAAAGTATTGGTCACAATACTGTACTCTACTGTACTGTGGTACTGGTTTACGTGGCTTTACGAGTATACTACCTGATTACGTGGTTTTATGAGTAGACTGCCGGTTTACGTGATGTTACCAGTGGACAGCAGGTTAGGAATAGCAAAAAGGAGGTTATGGCATACATTCCTATTACATGTTTTGGTGAAAACTGTATTGATTTTGCAGCCAACGTATTCCGACAGCCCTTGTAGGGACGATGCTCAGTTGACCTTTGAAATTAAAATCGCATTTGATTTTAAGTACATTTACCATTGTAAATCTCGTGGTTTACGTTTCTAAACCTTCGACTTTTAAAGGCTAGTCTGACATGGAAAAAATAGTATGAGAGTTCCATCTCAAAGTGAGTTCAGAGTTCCGAAGTCTGAGTATACTTCCAGGCAGGAAAGTATCGACAACAATGTCCTATTATAATATATTCTAATAAGAAAATTTATTTTTCAAACCAAAAGTCTACTGTTCATTAAAGGTAGTGTAAGCTGTACGTTCTTTTTGTTCAACCTGTAATATACACTGTAGTTATTTCTCTTCAGTGGTGTGTGTTGCTAACGATGGATTCTTAGGCCTTCTAGTGACTTTTTACCTTGCAAAGTACTATGAGTTTTCTCTAATGAGGCCTCTATGCCTTTCGAGTCTATTCTCGTTAAAACACTGGGGGATTTCTCCTTCCTTGCTATGCTTAGCACAGACGACCCACAGAAAATCGGCAGCGAATATAACAAGAGCCTAATGGCTCGTTATCCTAGATAGAATAACCTAATCTTTCTTCATCACCTTAATGAGAAGTGCCCAACTTAAATAAGCACCATTCTGCACAAATTTTTAGAATTGTGTTTCTACTTCAATATTATTGTGATGTTAAGGATTAAAATGACCTTAAATAAACAAAACAATACAGATATCTTTTGAAGCGGTTTTTACCGAAATTGATTGAAGACTTCGTTTTTCATCCTGTTTTTCCCTGTTTTCTAACTAGCTTATCTGGGGCCAAAACTCGAGTCTTGTTTCGGGTCGGCCAAAAAATTCTCGTAAGATCAGTTGAAGAATAGAGTATCGAAACTTTTGCCTTGTTTCAGAGAAACTTTTGAAAATGCCGAGGCGATCGTGAAATTTACTTGAACATCCATTAACTTTGAGACAGGAATCTAATTTGTGTTTTTGAAGAGTTTTAGGTTGCTTCTGCTCTTCCATTTTGCATTAATGGAGAAAAAGATGGGTCTGAACTTAACATCGCTTTTGCTTTTCGTCATTTTGAGTTGCACCATAGCAAAGTTTCAAGAAAGCAGCTTTCCTGGTGAGTATATTGTTAGTGTGTTTATTGACAATATAAAGTATTATATAAGGAAATTCATATGATTGCATGGTTTTACCTAACAATCAGAAATAGATGTAAAGTTCCATAAAGTACTATTTTAATGAAGAAATTTGAAAAAGTGGTTAAAGATAATCTCTTTCAAAATCATAGTAACATCAATTTCAAATTAAATTAGATAGCAAAGATTTAGCTTGACAGTTTTACAAAGCCATGTTAATGTTTGATTAAGACACGAGATTTGAAACCCTTCTTTCATTTAAGAACATAATTAAAATCTGACAGAGTGAGATATTGCGTCGGCCAAAAATTTCGCTTCGTTTTTGTTAGTCCCAAACTTCTCTTAAAAATCGAGCGGACTTTTTGAAAGGGGCTAGAATTAATAAACTAGCAACAGCAGTACGCAACGGAATTTCGTAAATGTAAACAATAGAACAAATCATATATGTGCCCCTTTTGTAAAAATGTGTTGAATTAATTCTCCGTCAACTGCAACTCATTTTTTTAACGAGTTCATAATCTGGGCGAAAGGCAAAAATCCTGGATGGTCAAATGAATTTTACAGGACTGGTAATGAATACGCGAGGTGAGCATCGTTTATTTTCTGCATGATTTTGCTGAACAGCAAGCGAGATTGATGCTCATTTGACCGTAGTTGATGTCATGTACACTAGACGTTGATGGGCAATCATGTTATGCAGATTTGCCTTTTACATTACAACCTGACTCAAGTAATCAATTGGCTCAAAAATCAAAAGCCACTCATTTCAGAGATAGAGCAATTTGCAATGCGTTGTGTGGATGAAACTGCAGAATTTTTCGGCTGTACGAGATGGAAACATGTATCTTACTCAATCCTCATTTAGCTGATCCACTCAAGTATGGAGATTGGATAGCAATTTTGTAAGAGCGGTAACTAACATTTCTGTGGATTGAATTGTGATAAGTAGTCGTGTTTTACAATGTTTTTTATTCATTTGGGAAGTTTATAGCATGATGTTCCTGAAAATGATCAATTTGTTCTATTACTAGTGATTGAAGAAATAATTGAAATTAGGTTTTCTATTCCCCTGGTTAGCATGTGACCAGAAAATGACAGCATTTATTGCCACTACCCTATTCCTGTTTATTTTCTTTATGTTACTCCTGGGTATAAACAGTGGGAAATTTCTTGCTTAGGTAATCGAGTTTGCGGAAAAATATGAATAATATTAAGATTATCTCGCAAGTTCAACTAGATACTTATATTTCATCTATAATTTCATTCATTTCAGAGCCGAAAATAAGAAACTGAAGTTTTGATAGTGTTCTATCTAGAAGGATATTTATAATTCATTAAAAACAAAATTTTACCACTGCAACTTTTTATATATTTAATAAAAATTACCGACCTGGGTCTCAAAAAATGTTCCATTACGTTTTATAATATTAAAACACACCTGAATACGGTTTCAGTTTTGGCTAATAGTGGATTGTCATCGTTGTCGTACTGGATAAAGTAAGAACTTTTATTTCATTTTTTCTGATATCGTCTGTCGATGCGGCAATATTAATCTGTAAAATGTGTTTGAGGTTTGTGGTCTAACTAGACAACAAGCACAAACACATGCTGTTAATACTGCACTTACAATTTGGTTTTATCCGGTCTTATATGACCTCTATTTCAATACTATTCGGTTACATTTCACTCTGAAAATTTTGTCTCCGTAAAAATGTTATTTTATGATTGGTTATTGATATTAGGCCATAATGGTTGTTGGAAGATCATAAGTAGTCAATCGATGATTGTAGTTTCCTTAGATGCCATGCAATTAGTTCCTAACTAACTGTTTCAGATGTTGATGAAGAAGGTAGAATGTCGTACGTTAAACTTAAAGATAACTTGAGGAAATATCTCAGACAAGCAACTTCCAGCGTCCTGGAGGAATCGCTCAAGCTGCGGTACAGAAATGCAATGTCAGGATTTTTGGACTTGTACCTCTGGTCATGGCACAGAGCATAGCTTATGGGCATACTGAAGGTTACTGAAAACTTTTCTCCTGAAGGTAACCAAGAGATCACCTCGGGGCAACCGACTGAAAGTTATTATTGGGATCACTAATTTTGTTACTCTTTTCTCGTAATTCCCTCGGAGTACAGATGCATATAACCAAATTTATGGTCATTCTGAGTTATTATGAAACTTAACTTGCGTAGCAAAGTTTTCAACACCCATGTGTATTGTTCGATATCAATTAAAAAGACAAAAATGGTTTGCACACATAAAGAGCGATAAATATGTAAGTTCTATCAATGATAATTACTTAAACTTATAACTTTGTGAACACGAGTAGCTTGAGAACGTCAGCAGGAATCTGTAAGAGATAAAACTCTTTTATCAAACATGTGCCAAATGTGTTTCGCAAAAAGCTCTAAAAAACTGGGCAAAACTAAGCATTAGAAGGATTAAATTCTAATATACGAATTTTCTTTCCAATGCTGACATAAAATTGTAATCAAATTTTGAAATAGAATTCGAAATTTATCGCAACTCTAATTTTTTTGTAGATTGACAACATCTGACGATCAGATCAATTAACTTAACTTCATAAATGATTAACTCAGATATTATGGATGCTACACACACATCGGAAAATTTGAAACAGTATCTCATTATTTTGAGGTTGGAAAGTTTCTCAAAGAAAATTAAACCTATAGGGTACTCTTCAACATTATTTGCAAGCGAAAGTTGTTTCAATGCTTGTGAAACTTTATACACAGAATGGAATTAAAAAAAATTAACTGACGATAAAATTACTCATGTAACGCAGTCCAAATCAAGTTGCATGATCAGAGTGAAGGTGCATAATTTGAGGCGCAAAACTTCATCAATTTGCATCGGCTTTTTTCCATGACAGTGCGGCTATTTGTACTCATACTTAAAATGATATGCAAGTAATTTATACGATTTATATCCACAAGATGTTACCGTAGCAAATAACATCATTTTATACAGAAAATATTTGATGCTGAAACAGTAGACAAACAAACGGGAACGTGATGTGTTTGAGGAGAAGTAACTTAAATGTTCGACCTAATTTCCGTAGACTTATTCCAAGGCCCATGTGTGATAACTAATTAGATTTTCAGTGCGGGAACGCTGTGGGTATGATGATATAAAACACTTTTACTAATGACATTTGTATAGTGGTGTAAACTTTGAAGTAGCACATAAATCTGCCAGCCTCTGTTTACAAATGCTTAAGTTATCAAACAATTTGCTTAAATGCATAATTAAATTACGAGCAAGGTTACGTTTTCGTACACAAAATATAATGACATAGCCAATTTCTACATGGACACCATTTGCTGGCTGAAGTGAGAATAGCTATCTAAGATGAATTAAAAATAAGAATTATGTTGATTTCTCGCTATTTCATATCTCACAATTGCTTGAAAGTAATATTCAATCATGTGCCTAAATGATTGGAACGCGTCCCCTGGAAGTCGGTAGCCCCTGAGATTCTATTAAAAAATGTTGCAATAGATCGAGAAAATAATTATTTAACCCTACAGTAGGATTGATGTTCAATAATTACGTGCAATGTTACAATTTACTTTCATTTTGAGAGTACTCTATGGCAACAATTTTGACAGTATGATTTTCAGGCTAAAATATTATAGCTTTGAACGCCATAATGTTCAACTGTGCCGCATAAGTGTGGAATGCTGAGAATGTAAAGAGAGATAGAGCTTGCACTGAGTCACAGACTCTGCATACACGATGGTAATCATCCCTATCCGTTCAAACTCTATTTATTAGTCATATGGGATTTTACAACTCTCAATACACCAAATCCAAACTGTGGAATCGTTGAACTGCGCAAGAAATCGGTTCAGTCGCGTTGGATATCGAGTTTAAGGACAAAATTTAATAACTCTGTTGATTTCTACATGTACGTTTTATGTTGGCTGTTTTTTATTTATACAATGCTCTACGGCTCATTATATATAAAAAATAATAGTTATGTTAATTTCACATTGTTTCTAAGCATGCAAATGACGCAAAGTTCGACTTCATCATATATGCATGTAATACTTTTTCTTGAGTTCTCTCAAATAATATTGGCTTGATTTGAGCTTAATTTTTGAAATAAACATGGAAAGAAACTTAGTTGACATAGAATAAGATCAGGGCTCAACTAGCGTATTCAATACCGAAATTGGTCACAGAACTTTAACATCCAACTCCGCAGCATAAGTGCCAGGGTGTGCTGTGTACAGGAGGATATAGTCGAATTCGTATGGGTCCCTGGATATGAAGTACATAACTACGATCATTTACATACAAGCAGACTCTTTTAGGGATGATGTATGGTTTTATAGATCATCATGCAGAGTCATATTTCAAAAACTGGGTGACAAAGTGCATAAGTAAACAATAATGAGTTTGATTGTAACGCCGTCTCGTTATTGCTACTTTTTTACTCGACGCGTTCTTATTTATTCATTTTTCTTTAGCTGAATGATTAACCACGAAATAGAAGGAAGCGTAGAGAACAAAATACTTAAGGTATAAATTAAACGCCATAGATACAATGCAAAATAAAATTTACTCCCCTGAAATAGTTTTTAGTTATTTATAATCGTTGTTTAGCTTTCATACAAAATATGACAAATTTGTGAAACGTACAAAAATAAAAAATGGAGAAATTTCTTAGAAGGTAACTTTTTGCCTCATTGTTCAAAAATTGGAAATTTTGAAATAAATTATTGTCATGACAACTTTGAATCTACGTATCAATTGAAAAGCAATGACAATAAGAACGAGAGAATGGAAAAATATCCATTCTATTTTAATAACAAGTTGCCCTCTGCAGACATTTGATTTGTAATGGTTTTGCTCGTAAAAAGATTTTATTTCTGTATGTGTCATCTATCGAACCCTCACAATGCCGATAATATTTTGAATAAATAATAATGCGATTTATGAATTACAGTCCACAATTTTCATTATTATGAATATTTGGATTCATCAATTTCAAATGATAACACAGTTTTAGGATAAAAGCTTTTTATCTTCCTGAAGAGCAGTATGTTTGGAATCATGTTCTTGAAAAACAAGGAAATTCATTGTCTGCGTTTGTTTCTCTCCTGTAATTTTTCCAGCTCAGTCGTGTGCTGTATGATTAACGGTACTTAAAGGTAAAATTTATTTCTCAACAGTTTTTATGAAATATTTCGTTCGTCCGACTTGTAAACATTCATTTGAGAGCATTTTTCATAGTGTGGTTCACACACCTGAATGAGAATAAGTAACTTAAAGGTTTGGCTCAATTACCGTGGACTTATTTGAAAAATATCATATTTGTCATATCCACTAAAAAGTAAAATTCATCATAAGCAAGTAAATATATTAATCTAATTTTTTAAAACCTTCTATCCTATTCGTTACATTCTATACTTAATTTATCGGTGAATTATTAAGAAGAAAACTTATTTTCAAAAATTAATAGGTGTTCAACAATTCACTTAATTGTATAATTCGTTCTCCACCATGGTGGAGTAATATTACATGATAATCTAATTTACCCTACTACTTCATACAAAACTTTTTTGTGCTTGCTTGTTTCATGATAGTAATGATATATGCATAGGTCTTCATATTTCTGGGCGATGTATTGCATGTATGTATCCACATCTACGTTAGAGGTGTGAAAATAGAAGTGAGGCCGCTCGCCGTAGAACCACCGCTGTGCAAACAAACCATCAATCGAACAACAATCCAAGCGTCTGCACTCGAGAAAGGTAGCAGTGTACTGTTTCGTGGCTAAAGAAAGTGTCAAAACACTTGGAAATTTATTGGTAGAGACCTTGTGACTCTCAACAATTACGCAATCGTGAAACTGCCAAGCTGATTGAAGAGTGGACAGAGTGTATCACAGACGTTTAGAAATCTATTCCAGACCATTGGACAAATAGAGAGATTGGAAAATGGCAAATATACGAGGGAGGAGCAAAGCTCATGAAAAAATGGTAGGAAGGATAAATGTGAGGACTTGGGAACTAGACTTTTACAGCGATGTAGACTATCCCAGCTAGGGCGACATCTAGAGCCCAGGACATAGGCATAGGTTTAGGGGTATGGGTGGAGTAGGTGTAGAAGTGATTAGAGGGGAATTAAATCAATCATCACACCGACGAATGACAGTAGATTGTACACGTGCACTTACCCATGCATAAGGGGAACATTTAATTGTGAAAAAGCAAGGAGTGGAATGGGAAAAATTTAGCCTTATTGCTAAGGTGTTGTAATCGTGAGTGTTTAGTATAGAAGCCCATCATCAGCAACGAATCTCCAGTGTAAGGGCAAGTTCTAATACTATTATTGTCAATCTGATCGAGGTTAGCGACAGGGTAGATTTTGCAATCTGATGTGAATATTTCGTTTGAAATATTCGGTTAAAACATATCAAATTGATTTAACTAAATTGTTCAGTGTGCACACTTATCTATTCAGCTATCAAGTATGTAATTGATCTGTAATAGTGCACTGTTTAATAGGACATCATGCTTGGTTCATATGCCAAAATGTGGTAGATAACTCGCATTTCCCATTCCATGATATTTAAAATAATATTTATTAAATTTTATGTGTGTATGATTATCCTCTCATTTTGCCATTGAAAGGAAATATTGGGAGCCTTTTACCATTTCATGTATTCAGAGTATTAGAGTCTTTCTAGTGCGATTACGTATGTTTCTTGCATTTTTATTAATTGTGTTATTTACAAGCATTAATTGAAATATAAAGGAAGGATAGCACTCAGAAACACCATTCACTGACACCAAAATTACGTTAATTATGAGAGAGTAGAGAACTCATCACCAATATATCGATGTACGATCAAAAGCAGCTTGTAAAACTTTTCCTTTTCATATAATTAATCAATCAATAATAATAGATAGAAATCATGAAAACACATATCGCCACACTTGAAAGCAAAAGTTTAGGAAACGTTAAATACAAAAAGAATGTTGATTTTTGGTAGTGTTGAGCTTGTAAATGTTTGGAAATGAAACTTTATTATCGATATATTTTGATTAATTGTTCTGACCAGCACGCTGTCTTTCTGTTCTGAATGTAAAAATATCCTGGGAATTTAATTAAGAATGTAAATTCATTGGTATTACAATTATTGCATAATAGATAATTATGTTCATAAATTGTAAGGTGCTCGGCCTTCCTGTAAGAGCGAATACTTTACTACAAATTACCAATAAAAATTTTCTAACTCAGGTTCCTGTTTGTTACTGAACCAAGCTAAAATATACGGAACATATTTTTAAATTCTGCTCAAATAAAATCTACTGAATTAAACACCAAAACTTCACCGTAGTAATATTTCAAGTGTAAGGATATAATGAAAAAAAGTAACTTAAATATTGATCTCAATCACAGTAGAGTTTTTAAAAATAAATCTAATTAACCCTAACTCAGGTAACCTTAACTAATGATGGAAATGTAATGTTATTTCACTATTTTCCCCATAATTATGCCATCGTAAATTTATCTTATTCAGAACATTGTAGTGTTTCAATTATTGTCTCAAGCCTAATTTATGGCTAAGGAATTTATTCACATGCACAATTCATTTAAAAATTAGATCTATTATATATTATTAGATAAAATTAAATGACATAGCCTATTTTTACATGTATGCGTTTTTTGCCTTGCCTATGATTTATAACAAAACCAAAAATTCTAGAATATCAGAAATATCATGTTTACTAATGTCCAATGCTTATCATTGCCAAGTGCTTGGATGTTCGATTCCATCACCCATTATTTTATGGAAACTCGTTCTCTGAGTCTTCTGAAAGAAGCATGAGATAGAATTGAAGTAAGAAAATGTTGAAAAAATAAAAAGGAATTCATTAAAGCTCTCTAATCGTGTATAATATTTAAATAGATCTCCATGCGGATGATATTCAATAATCCCCATTTGAAAGTATGATTACAATTATTTTAACTAAAATAACATAGCCTTCAATGCAACACCATGCAACTGTGGAACATACGAGCATAGTACTGGTGGGAAACTTCGACTAACACGAAGGTATAAAATACATTACGTATAATCGAGACCTTATCAAAGACTAATCAAAATCCTTTTACGGCTCATATATGGCTTTAAAAAAGTCATTACACCCAATAATTTCATCAATGTTCAAGGTCAAACTACATAAATCCCCATTAACTGTTTTGTTTCTAGCACCTTCTGCACCTGATCATTTTTACTTCACATCGCGTTATTTATTTTTACCACGATGGGTAATTTTTGGGGCAAACGATAGGTAACTCTTTAACAACCATATGATCATACTTCCAGCAGTATCTAAACAAGCAGAAAATTAACGTGTTCTGAAATTTCTAAAAATGTTCAGTGTAGTACTGGGTTGATAGGCACATTTAGTTTTGTTGTATCACACTTTTTCACAGGAGGACATCAGTCCTTAAAATATCAATAGATTTCAATATTTCTGGAAAATGGTTTACTGGATCGGAATGTAGAAAGGACGTCCTTGGCATAGAGGCCAACCTTCGTAGGTGCCAGGCACGTCGTTGATCTTGTCATTGAGTCCGTACGCGTACACTGTAGAGGCAGGGCCTCCATCATCTACTATGAGGTCTTTGTACGCACCTGAAGCCACAAATTTGCTGCCGTCGTCCCAAACTGGATCTCCAGAATCCGCATCTTTAGTTAGACCCATTAGGATGCTGTCTGTAGCGCCTGAGAACAGTAGTACATGATGGTAGGCTAAGAGAAAATTAATATTATGGAACGGTTACTGAGAATTTATATAATAATAATGTAACTGATAATTAATTTTCTATATTACGTTTGCGTACAAGGGGTAGTTATGTTCATGAAGGAAATTTAAAGACTGAGAAGACTCGCTCACAGAATCAGTAGAAAATGAATAAAATGAAGAAAATTCAGAGTAAAGAGGTTTCAACTCATCTCCCTAAAACAAAATAGACTGTAAGGGCAGCTCAATGAAACACAAGTATCTCTAGAGCCTTTACAATGTTACTCTGGGAGGACTTTTCGATAGAAACGATAACGGGCGAACCAGACGATAACGGTCAAACTCTGATAATACGAAACTTCAAGACATCCCAAACTCTAAACTTTTTCCCAGCTAAAATTGCCGAAACTTAGAATCAGCTGCCCGAAAACATCGTTTCTGTTGGCACTGTGAATATATTCGAAAACCGTCTCGACAAATACTGGATAAGAAGCCCCCCAAAAATGTAACGTGATGATTCTATATCCCTAACTCATGCGACTTGTGTATGATTCCGGTGCATGTGCGTGAGTAAAATGCATGTGAGTGATGGAATGGCTTTATATGTTGCAGGTGTATGTGCGTGACTAATCCTTTTACTTTAGAGGGCATGGGACTTGGTCGGTAAACCATTAATTGACTAAACGGCTTCTTCCTGTTGACTTATTCTATCCTATTCAAATGAGATTCTAGCACTCATGAAAACCTAACAGAGTATCTAGTTATATTACATTATTGAATTACACATAAATCCTATGATAATATGAAAAAAGAAGATTTAAATGATTGAGATTCCGTAAAAAAGTTGTCCTTAGCTCTTCATGTTCCTCAATACTTGATTTTGCTTCAGTTATTATTCAAAACTATTGCCCATGCATCAGAATCATATCAGGAAATAATAAGAGACTTGTGTAACTAACGCCTAAAAAATGTTGTTTATCTAAGTTTCTTTGTCATCAGCTCTCACCAATTCAAAGACAATATGTACTTTTTCATCACGTTTGTTTACGTTTGCTCCTTTAACAATAATTTTAAGTATTTCTTAGGGGAACCTGTTATGAAAAATTATTAGAAAAGAATGTGTAATTTTTACAGCATAGATGGACAAAAATGAGATTTTACAATTACGTAATGGGCTGCAGTGAGATCTGTGTGTTTGTAAATAAATACAATATCGAGTAAATATAGAGTAATTTAATTTAAAAATAAAATACAAAACTGACGTGTTGTGATAGGGTCAAGGTTTAGCGAATGGGGCTTTTTATCCAGTGTCGACGTTTGAAAAGATTAGTTGAGAATATCTCTTGGGTTCAAGTGTAAGTGGACACTGTTTGATCAACACTTGAACTACACTAACTAACCTGATATCTTGTAGTACTTATCGAGGATCGAAACTTGCTGGTCCAGCTTGTAGATTCCCAGTCTGAAGCCAGAAAGCTTGTTGCACATCTCCCTTGCCTCCTCAATGGTACTTCTATTCGGGGCGAGCCAATACACATAACCGTCCGATGCTTCGTTTACCATACCCAGCTCTGAGAAGAGAAATTATCTTCTTATTTATGGAATTAAAAATTAAGGTCTGCTCAGGTATAGTAAAAATATAAGAATATTTTCATCAGTTCCTAGAACAGATTAGCTATATTCGTGAGCACTGTTTCAAGAATACGTGAAAATCAGAAGGGACGTGGAAGCTCAATTTGAAAAAGAACAGTTTGTACGTGGAAACAATAAAAATAACTCACTTTGCGCTTTGATCGAGATGAAAGCGCCTGGGTCTGTAAGAGGTGGCACTTTGAAGTCGAAGGGCGTCTTGCCGTACCGGCTGCAGTAGTAAGAATCTTGGGCGAAGTAGCCACCGTACATACTGCAGTCACTGTCTAGTGCGCATTTGTCCGTGCAGCGACCTGCTCAGTCATTGTGATGATCAATTGCTGGCACAGCCATAACATTGTTTAATTGATTTAAACATAATAAACACCCTCGTACGGTCAGTTATATTTTATTTATTAAATATCAACATCATTGGGGGGCAGAAACATATTATTTATCGAAGATCAACATCATTGATTTAGCAGTAACATTTCAAGTAACAGAGATTAACATTGCTGTTTTCAAAGTTATATTTGCTCTATTAATGATCAAATGAGCAGTAAAATTTTTAGCCTACTCGTCACAGGCAACCAATGTCACCGTATTTTATTTGTACGGCTAGTCTTCATGTTCCAAATATTTATGTACTCATAAATTCTAAAAATTAAAATTTTATTCCAAATGAATTAACACCATTTTAACACAGTATGATAAAGAATTATTGCCTATCAATTAACCAATGCTCCTGATGAAAGCTATATTATATGTATGCATAGTACACAGCTAGGGTACGCAGGTTAGATACTGGTAGTAGGAGGTTGCGTAGGTGTAGTTAGAAGTCATTGTTGTAGGGGCATCGAATGTCGTTTTTTCATTACTGGCAAACTGCTTCTCTCGATTGGTTTTTCAGTTGATGCTACTTATATTAATTCCACTCATGAATGTAATGAATGTACAATATTGAAACTTGATATGATACGATATCAAAATATTCCCTAAGCTGGTATCCCTACATACGAGTAGGGATGCCATTCGAAGGGTTGTTACCCTATGTTATCTCTACATGAGGGCTGTTTTTTGTCAACCTGCGATGGCGCATAAAAAAGACAAATTTACATAACAAATCAATGTACTGTAGCGTCGTACGTATTTCTTTACATAATCGTGGTGCTCTAATAGATCAGTTGTAGCCTAGGTAGGGTAATTGAACATGGCCGCTACGATCGATGCTTCCGACAAATGCCAGTTACGAAGTGTAATCCGTCTTCTGCGAGCCGAATGATGTAGTGCAGTTAAAATTCTCCACAGAATGAGCAGAGTATGCGGTGACAATATAAGTGAGGGTAGTGTACAAGAATGGAGCAGAAAATTCAAAGGACGAAGAACTGACGTCCGTGAAGAAGGCGGACATAGGCGCAAGTCTGTCGCTATTCTAGTCTGGCGATTACGAGTATGTAGAGAAATAAGTAAGACCTTGCAGTGCAGTTTAATAAAAATATACCGTTATGTAAATTTGTTTTTTCTTTAAAGCCTATCGGAAGTTGTAGAAACCACCTTTTCAATTATCATATGTGTTACTTACACAAAACATTATGAGTGAAATACCCGCCATAGATCGATACGAACTACTTTGGTTTCTAGATGATGACAGCAGTTTTATCGTTGAATTCGATATGAGCCGTTGCACTTACCGTTTCCGATAAGAGATAAGGGTGAATTAATAACTGGCATTGATGGATGTATGATTTCAGTTATCAGCTGGAATGCTTTGTCAAAAACGTCGGCAAAAAGTAATTATCGTTCATCCGAAAAAAAAATTCAGTTTCATTACTAACGCTCGCATTTTTTATTACCATGAATTATAACCGTTTTATTGTCAATTTCTAGAAAATTATATTGAAGATGTAGTGAGTGCACTTCGGTATCATAAGTGAACAGAGGTATGATGCAGACACGACGATATGATACGTGTTCTACAATATGATTCGTGTACTACAATATGATGAGTGCCCTACGATCTTGAAATGAGCAGAATTGTGGCTTGCTTTGCTCTCTCCTTATCAGCCACTTTTATTGGTTTGCTAACGTTTTAGCCCGCAACAGCTTACTTCTTGTCTCTAATCGCCTGCAACCATGATAGTTCTGTCAAATGGACGTATATTTCTAGTAAAATATTTCAAAGCTGAAAGGGATTTTCAACGTAGATAATTTAAAACAAAATTGTGGTAAAATTGGGGTTCGGACAAGCAGCATTTCGAAATGCAGTTAAATAAGTACTTCATTTTTTCTTCTCGAGGGTATACTTACAAAGAAGTGAGGAAGTGAGTAACTGAACTCTCTATATTAGAAATTCATATGCAAATAATTCGTTTTTTCAATGATATTTCTAGAGGTCGTAGAAATGAAAAACAAGCCATGAAATTTATGATTCGAATTTCAGAAAAAAGCAGTTATCTAAATAATCTAAAAGTTAGCTTTAAGCACGTTTTTGAGCGAGCTATAATTTTAGATTTACTTTACAGGACAACTTGAGCTGCTGTGGAGGCGATGTATCTTATAGTGCCAGTGAGCAACCAAAGCACTCGCCTGGAAGCACTGATCATACTTTCTTTGGCCATAACTTTATGCTACGTCAAGAGATCAATGTTAAATATCTGAGAAAATCATTTGAGCTTGGAAACACTTTCTTTGAAATACTGCACTTACAGAAAATTCAATATTGTCAGGCAGTCATAAAAATTAAATTAGAGCATCTCTTGCAGCTTTACAGCGTCGTTTTGTGGAGGTGAACGAAAGATATAATTCTCTACCCGGAAGCACACGAAATAAATGAATTTCATATAATACAATATTCTGATATATGCTTTGAAGCGACACTTTCAATCGACAAATTTCTACAAGTGAACGCTGGTGATTGTGTTAAAGCATAGAAGTAATTTATCACTTTGCAACAGGAAATTTTTATGTCTCAACCTCATACAATAACGTGTAAGTAATTATATTTTACTTTGGCCTTTCGTAAAATATGTTATACACTGAATAAATTTGCATTTACATAAAATTATCGTAAGTGATCAATTAAAAAACTTTTAGTGTATGCATCAAAAGGATGTGAACTCAAGATCCCAGTATTTCCAAGAACCAAAAGTGAAAGAAATAACTTTAACCGTACCGGAATATTTCTGAATATAGTGAAGGGACAGAAATGGTGCAGTCAAGCAGCACGCACAGCTCAGCAAGCAGTAAACCTCGGTGGTTATTGTTCGACCGCTCAATTGATCGAGCAATAAATGAAGTGAATATCAAGAACAACGTCCATATTAGATCGCCAAGGTCTGGTAAAAATAAAAACGCTCATAAAATAACATCATATGCAGCCCAATTTCTTTGAGTTTTTCAACGTGCTAGTTCCGATAGAATCATTTTTCCCTGTCTATCGATACCAGTAAGCGCGTTCTCTTCATCATGAATGTATACTACACAGCACACGTACATATTTGATAACCGGCAATTTCTAGAAGCGAAAAATATTATTCGGTAAACACATATACCGAATGAATAAATGGACTATACGTTCGTACGGCTCATCCTTGTACTACTCATTTAGTTTCTTTTGAGTCTTTTTTCTTGATAATAATAGATTTTCAGAAACTGCCTGAACGTTTTCAGCGTATCATTTGAGCTTGAGTTCTAGTCGACGTTCAATACAGTGTATATAAATTGCATTACAACCATATATTAATGTTGTAAAACTGTTCATCGATTCCTAAAGTTACGATAATAAATGGATATGGCACGAAAGTTTTTTTACCATGCTGATTAACTGTCGATCATGAGCTTCAAAATAATCAGTTAGGCCAATAAGTACGGTGGCCGTTCTAGCCAATTAGCTGTCTGCAGCTTCATTATAAAGTTGGATGCATTCGTATTACAAATTTATGGGGATTGATGTAGAAACTTACATGGCATAAGTCTGAGTCCGCAAGGGTACTATTAAATTTGTTACTCAGTTTTATGATTCATTTTAGGTGTGAATGCTTTCATTCATACAGAATCCTTTTGAGTGAATATCTGTTGAAAAATAAGCTGCAAAGTATCACACCGTTGTCAGCTGTTGAGAAAAAATAGTGAAAATACTCTTCGATACAATGCCACAACTTTCAATCATGCGTTGAAGCTCTGTTCAGTTGCATGTACTTCTACACGTTACATGAAGATATTGATAATTTTATTAGACAAGCGACACGGAAAATAGCTATCAAATAAACTATGCTACTTGTAAAATACTCAGAAATTTTCTCGCTTACATTTGTGGCTAATAAGTTTAAGTCAGTAAACATTTAACGGATAGTCAATGTTAAAGAAATAAATTCACTTATCCTAATGAAAATATGTACGGATCACTGCTTTGATTTTTACTGACAATTGTAGCTTCAAGTGTTGACTGAAATCTTAGCAAGTGTTGAAATATCTCATGAAGCTCACAAATTTTGGGCCAAACATATACTTACGTAGCTCGAAACAATTTCTTTCTGGCAAATACCTCCGAGAAAGTTGTAGGAATGAGATTAAATTTTAATCGATATGTAAGACTCAACATGATTATGGTGCAGAAATATCACACATTGCTTGGGTGGAATTATGTCAAAATACGCTTCATAATTATTCCATCGTGTTTTGAATGAATATTATTTGCAAAACATGTCTTTACCTTTAATTTTTACTCCGTTTTTAATGGAGTACAGAAATGCTTCGATGTTAAACATCGGTTCTTAGAATCATAACTATTTTTGATTTCTTATTTCGTCTCATATCGTGCCCCTTTGACTGAAGTCGTTACATTGGAAAGCATAATATTCAACTTCGTTTTTTTCTATCCGACGTGATTAATAAATTTCTAACTGTAGCTCATGTTGTCCAACTTGATTTTACCTGTTCAAATTCAATACAATTCATTATATATATATATATATATATATATATATATATATATATATATATATATATATATATATATATATATATATCTATATATCTAAAGTTTTGAATGTTAAACTCAGCCTCTTGCTATATAGTTCCTCAACATTCATACATCGATTGAACATAGCGTCAAGCAAGAAAAAGAAATTTGCCCTCCTACTACTGAAGCTCATTTAATTTTGTAGCAGACGAACTTTATACTCACATTTCTTGGTCACTCTGTCAGTGGCGTAAGCAAGAACCTTGTTGAAAGTCAGACCTTGTACCGTCAAAAACGTTCCGTGTTCAACAACCAGCGCGTCCGTGATGTGTGATACGAAAGGGAAGAACATCAGCCAGCGCGTAAAGATTTCCATTCTGAATGATACACTCTTTGTTGAAATTACTAGAGAATTAAGAGGGGAAAAATTGGAATATTTTCTTCCGTGATCGATCAGGAGCAGGGATTCAAGGATCAACTTTTGCTACGAATACATGTAGAATCAACGATCTGGAACTTTTATATCAGAACTTTATTGATGCTACATATCCCTGATGAAAGAAGTATGGGTTTTAGCTGCCCAGTTGTGTACTTTTAATTACGCTGCTATAACTTGTACGCATTCGACGACAGTTCTTCAAAACCTGCTTTTCGAAGTGAAAAATACTTATTTTCTAGAGAAACTAGCTTGAAATAATTGCTTTCATTACTGGCGAAAGCCATGGTGAAATAATGGAATTAGTTACGAAAAAAGTAAAATCACTTTATCTAAAGCGGGTATGAATGTGGAATTTCGAAACACGATTTTGTCTTTGAAGAGGCCATCAAGAAAATTGGAGACAATAGTGCATATCTGTGATTGAACGCCTGCTTATCTTAGTAGTGTAGACTATTTATTCCTTGATTCAAATGAGCTTCTATGAACGAACATTGAAAGAAAACATACCCCGAAATAATTGAATATGTTACTTTGTTACGTCTCACGACCGTACTTCGAAAAACATAATCAACAATACACTTTCTGAGGGAAAAAGAGCCCTATCTGAACCTTGTTTTACAGCTGAATTGCCACTACGGCATCAAACAGCCATGTGGTAGCTCATAAGAGCAAAAAATGTTTACAGCAAAATGACTTTCTTAGAGCTATTCGTCTCACATATCAGTTTCACATTCATTTTATTTTTCAATTTCCCGACTTCTGATTTCGATGCAGCAGATCTGGTAATCCTTTCTACTGAGTTCAACGACGATCCCACGACTCTGATAACAACCCAACACTAAACCAGCACAGAAAACCTTCGGCCCAGACTAAGACTCACAGCGCTAAAACTTCGTATTGGAGAGCCTGTGTATGAGTTATCGAATCAAGAGTCTCAAGTGTAAAGTCATTTTGCAAAAAAATTATTCCACTTTCCATATAAAGCTTCGCTGTACTCTCACTAACCATCGCATGATCCTGATATACGATCATTTACAAATCCATGATTCTACGAAATAGCTGCATTTTAGCTACATCCACGATACTCGGACATTAAAGTTAGCAAGATTACCACAGAAAGTAACTATCCTTTAAAGGCCCTGCCTGTGTCGCTCTGGCTCTACCTACAGGACCACTAGCGTACTCTTCGCCCTATGGCCAAGGTGAGAATGATCACAAAGGACAGTGGAACAGTACAGCGGGCGCAAGCTGTTGTCTAGCAACAGTTTCATAGCGACGACGCCTTGTCGACTGGCAACTACTCGGAACCCATCACAGGTGCTCTTGAATTTGACGCTCACTCATCCAGGCTGCTTCTGTGAACTCTAGTAACGTTGCTGAGTACGAAGCGTATACTTAGCGAAGCGTACGATGAGTCCCATAATTATTGTAACCAGCAAGTTATAGTTATTGTCTAAACTGAAGCCCAAGAATGGACCAAACGGCGCGTTCGTGTTGCCACACCTGATCTGTTCTACTCTATTTTATTTTAATAATAATAATAAAAGTCACAATAGTAATAGTAATATTAATAATTAATGATAACGAGTTATTCCACCTGCTGATGAGAAGTCACGCACTATTCCAGTACATCATCGATAGTCTAAGCTCGAACAGCAGAAGGGGCTCCTAATTTTCATTGTAAAATACTTCGACTATATTTTCCCCCCCCCGACATATTAGCTGGTGTGCTTATCTAGGCACGAAGCCCCACACATGAAACATAAAATATCACCTGGAGCTTGTCGGGCTCTAATTTGCGTTCTGATGAACATCTCTAGATGCGTAGAGATGGCGGTGGTTAAACCAGGAATATAATTATAATGATTATAATTATGATAATGTATCAAGATCGTTGTCGTTTCTGGTATTGAAAAAAATATATTTATTAAGTCAATTCAATCTCACCTATTTTAATTGTTATTAACCGTATCAATAATATTGGTGGACACATTAACGGGTAAAATGAAATAAACAGCTTATCGGGACAATAAATAATATATTCGGTCTCTCTATATAGTTTACGAGTATTATAAGACAAGTTTTTACAACCAAAAAGATTTCTCGGTTCTGTGCAGTTATAGAAAGCGTGAACCTCATTACAGTGCAATGAAGTCATATTCACTGAATAAAAAATACTGTACTTTCAGATCCTAAGGCCGTGGTGATATTAATATGAAGTGTAGTGGTACATGTTTATACAGAGCAGAGCTATTTGCATTTCAAGGTTTGCTAAGAAAATATGTAGATGAATATTTGATAGAATTTTAGATGAACTGTAATTACGATCGTCTCAGTATTTATCTTTTAATTTTCCACTTTTTACTCATCGAAAAAATATATAAAAAAACTTCAGTAATTTCATTGTAATTTTTAGTTGTTTTAGTAGTGATTTTTCAGTCCCAGAAAACCGCACAAAGTTCTTCACGAGTCAAGGATAAAGAAAAAATAATTTTTACACCAACTTTTATTACACAGGAAACTTGGGTTAATCATAATAAAGAAATAAATGTTATGGTGAACTATTGCAGGTTAGGCCTCAAAATGACTACAATAGGAATGACTAATGAAACTAAACTACTCCGAAGCTCCTCATCAAGAAGAATTTCTAGTGTTAGTAGGAAAACGTATGACAACCTTGAGATCAAGCTGAAATTAAACTGAGAGCTGTACATAATATAAACCCTAAATTATTAGCGGATTCTTAGTACATAATGCTTATCCTAAATTAGTTCATAAAATATGCTTCTAAACTAAGTTTACCTTAAAAAAGTGAAGTTTTCTTTTTGCAAATATATCGTTTATCATAAAAATTGTTCTTCAAATTTATGAAACAAGTTCAATTGTGATCAAAATATTCTGACCCTCCTGGAAGCTATCATTTGAACAAACTCAGAGCTCGTTATTTTAACATACTGCCTTACTAAATAACTATTTTCATTCAATCGATCAATCTATTTACCAATCATTGAGCAAGTCAGTATTGCACATCCGTTCAAAGAAAAATATACATAGCCAACACTAAATAACATGGAAAAGTATTCAGTCTGAAAAACCAAGCAAAGCTTTAGTTTCAGACATAAATTTGAATGACTAAGCCATAAATAACGCTATCACAATAGTTATAAAAAACGAATAAAAAATGCCCGGGCTCACTAGCAGTTTTCGCCAAGACCACATCTTTCATCGCTACCTGTTCTTAATTTGCTCATGGTTTTCGCACTAAAAGTGTCTGTTGATCGATGGTTTGGAACCTTCAACTTCAGACATTAGTCACGTTTTGTGTCTCAACATCAGTCACAAATCTGCTTTGAAACTAATAATATGGTGGCATGCGGAGGTATGTTCCCAGACCACCCGAAGCAGTTGGAGGTTATTTGCAAAGTGTCCAGTTGTCACAGTAACGGCTTTGCGTTCCAAAACGTCAATGAAACAAAGATAATCAATGCGTCAATAATTGACACGCTTGCAAACCACTGTTAACTAAGAGAAGAACTGTCAGCTTGCTTTACCAGTTTTTCATGAAATCACCGAAAACGTATGATTTGTTTTAGAATGTTGAGAATTTTTGTGCCCATTTGTCTTGGCATTCAAAAGACATAAAATGAAAACATTCGCCACCAACCTGACAGTTTAAAAGTTAACAGAGACGAGTCATGTTTTGACTGCTAAACTTAGTCAAAACTGATATTGTCTCTTATCATTAATTCGAAAAAACAGGTTGATGTTTATTATTAATCTTATGCCACCCATAACCAAACAATGGTGTTAAAATACTGGACATTTCTAGAAGTATAAAAAGTTAGAGCAGCGAAAATGGAGTGTTCAATACAAAAACAATTGATCATATCTGCGATGAAACATAAATTTTATATTTGCTCCAAGAACAAATATTTTCCCTATTCTAGATAAAACAGTCTGTCATTCTACATTGTAACGCATAAATGTTCGTAATGTCATTGGTGAAGGTAAGATAGAAACAAGGACAGATATGGAGTCGAAGTGTCTGTTGAATTCGTACGTATTGTTGTTTTCACGAGCACAGAGGTTTTCAGTGAAGGGTAAAGTGAGGTAAGCTTCTGTTTATGTGTGAAATGGCCGTGCAAAAGCTAAGTAAATTTCGGTAAGGGATTTTTAAATTTTCAGTTGACTACAGTTGAATGCTGCCACAAAATGACGGGTGTCAGGAGCTATAACCACAAACAGGTTCAAATTTAGAATGCTGGTATTATCTACCGCCCTGAGTCTCAAACTAAGGCATGGTCTGGTACACTAACCGCTGCACCGCAGGACCCCTCAAGCTAAAACTGAGAATTGGTTGGACGTCATCGAAAAGTTAACGTAAAACGTCATACCTGTGCTGGAATTCGTTGTAAAATCGGTTTTAGCATTCAAGAGGTGCTTATTATCATACAAATTCTAAGGTACTTAGAATGATCCTTTAATAGTTTCACAAATTTAACGATGCACTCACATCATTCATCCATGCAGAGAATTTGAAATATAGGAAACAATATAATAAAAATAGTTACAGAATTAAAGAAACAATTGTTTCTTGTAGTTTTCTAAATTATGTCTGAGAAACAGGATTTAGTTGAATTGAATTACATAAATCTTAAATGGTATACAGTTTAAAATTTAGAATAGAATATAATGAGACGATAGGAACGAGCCTTTTGGCCCATTCTTCGGGCCGTACCCAAGTCCCATGCCGTAATTCTAGCCGTCGTTGGTCATGCACAAACCGACCACGGCGGTAGCGCGCCTCGAACCCGGGTCTTCCCGCATCGCAAGCGAGTTCGCTCACCAGTCGATCAAGCTGGTGGTGGTTTTTAGCTTATATCGTCTTGACCAACGAAAACAAGACAACTCAAAACATCTATCTGTGCATTTCTCAAGTACGAGTACTTGCTATGAATGAAAATGTTAATGTGTAAATTCAGAAAACTTAACCTACTTAAGAGAAAAAACAAAAAAGCTGAGACAATATTCAGTTGCTTGGAATTGAAACTTTTTTTCACATGAAGTGTGTTTCTAAAACAACTCATAACCGAGACAGTACTAATTCTCAGCCTTGCCCTAGGTAGAAAATTGAAGAGTTAGAAGGGTGATTAAAATTACTAACATAACTATGGGCTCTGATAGTGGCTCGAAACGTTCATAGGGACAACAATTCTATGAGGGTTACCGGCATGTTGGCAGCGTTGATTACATTGTTGTGTAGCCGTGCTAGCCACACGTGACCGCTGGTAACCAATCACAGCACACAAACACGCGCAACAACTCTATAGGTCCTTCCTATGGGGTCTTTCCTATTCAAAAAGAACGTATAAAAGTATTTGTATCGTAAACTCGTTCATAAAGGGAGGTAAAAACGAGCGGGCTAGAGTTAAAAATTCTTTCCTCACTTCACAGTTCAAACACTTAATGAATGCATTCACATAGAGGCTTCAAAACAAGTGTTAACATTTTATGATACACAGTACATTTAATATACTACAATTTCTTGTCGTTCAGTGAAATTTTCAATATATATTGTGACCTGGATGATTGATACTCATAAAAATAAAAATTTTGAGCTTCTTTTGTACCATGGACAATATCTACGCAAACGTTACTCGTGAGATTTCCATTCATTATGTATTTGCATTAAAGTGAAGAAAGGTTTATTTACGTTGCATCATGCATCAAAAGAAATTGTTTAAACGAGTAGGATCATATCTTTAATGAGAAAAAAATTCGAGTGTCAAACCCATCATGAGTAACTGCAAAAGTTAATGACATACTAAATTTAATTTCCATAAATGTAGTGCATGGGAAAAATTTATCAACTGGTAACGGTGATTGAAGGAAGAGAACTTTAGGAATTATTTCTGCTGGTTTTAACTTGCTCACCAATAGGTTACATTGTTTGTAAATTTATTTAACCATTGATGTACATTCTGAAGTATTGAAACCTTCTAGGTTGGCAGTCTGAAAACATCGTTTGCATGCCGCCTTTCCATCGAATTTGTGAAGTCACGCAGTAACTTACAGAGTGAACAGGTTTTTCCAACATGGTCCATGCGCTGGACAGAACACAACGCAATTTTATTTCCAAGATACGCTGATGTTTAAGGTGCAGAACTATGCTAGTACACCAGAACGGTACTTGTATCTTTCAAAAGCCAATTTTTTAATTGAAATTAGTACCAATTTCGAAGGTGCTGTTTAACATAACAGTGAGCGTCTTTCTTAGGAATACCTTTGCCTTAAAGGTTCGCTTGCAATTATCACGTTCTCAAATACGTTCAAGTAAGTTACCAGTTTCGTAATCAAAACATATGAATATAAATGTATGCAAAGCTCAAACCCATATGCTGGAATACGTAAAATTTATACCAGACTGGCAGAGGAAGCAACTACTTGATGCACTTGTGCAAGCAGAAAGACTGTGATAGATTGTGAACCTTCATAGTCGATTGATAGGCAGCAGACATAGAGGATCGATCTTTCTGCCTCCCTGAGTCACCTTGAAAAATTCTGTACAAATTCTCCGTTGAATTAAAAAATTTCTTCACTCGTAAATTTATAACCAATTTATTGTTGCCCGAAGTTCTCATCCTTTGGTCATCGTTAGCATTATCAATCTCGTAAATGTATACTATAAAATGTAGTCCTTGAACAAAATATCTTCTTAACTTTTGCAGCTGTTTGTTGGTTTGAAACTAGAAACGTAAATTGATTAAAAATGACAGTGAACAGCATTTCTTTGTGATGCATCGATGCAAAGCCAGACAATCTATCAAAGCCAACACAATTCTCCCCTCCCACAGATGCGCCAGTTTCATACAGAAATTCTTTTAAAGTTAGTTTATTTTCTCATAGGAAAGATCGTTATAGCAGGGACCGAAAGAGTTGTCACGTATATTTGTGTGCATGTGACATGCAGTAACAGTCGCACGTTACTAACACCGGTCTGCAACACAATTTATGCAACGCTACAACGCCCCGGTATCCGTCAAAAAGTAAGTTATCCTTTTGTTCCACTGTTTCAATCTACTTTTTGACATTAGGGATAATTGTACTAATCACTCCTTTGAACTCATAACATTTTTCTACACGGTGCAGAGCTCAAAACAAGTACCTCCAGAGTTTTATATCCTTTACTTTGACCAACAAACTACCGTGAAGCAGCGACTTAGCTATGTGAAACTGCTCATAGACACGTTTTAGTATTCTATAATGAACTAGGTAAGCTATCTGAATCCGTAACTGCATATTTCTTAGCCATGAAGGAGCAAACTGTTTTCTGTTAAAGACTTCTAAGAAACGAAACTGAATCTTTACGTCAGTTTTGCAATTTTGCTCTCATTTAATACCATCGCCTTTTTTCCCGTAAAATTTATTGAACAAATCCTTATCCAGATTTGGTTTTCAATTCAGATTTCCAATGAGTTTATTGAATATTTTCATAACAAATCTATTAAGCTAAAATGTTCTTCTTATCCATTTGGAATCACCAATTACAATTGGAGGACTTGAATCGAGGCACGTTGCATCTTCCGTTCAAAAGTAAAGCGATTGTTGAGTAAAAATTGAATTTCTTCTAACTTTGGTGAATTCAACAGTGAGGAAACATTCAGTGAGTGAGGCTACCAGAAAAAGGACCGCTAAAAATAATTGCAAAGCAAATTTTCATACTAAAATGTTTCGTGTGAATAAAAATGGTTTCAATGTTTCAACGAAATTGTGGGTAATCACGAATGTTGGTATACCAGTATTTAATCATAGTAAGTCATAAAACCTAATAATTATCTCTTCAGCTCGTCAATGCTTTCGAATCCAGCAAACAATTAAAATTCCCTACGATTTACTGCGGCAAATCTCGCTTTTCATACAGTTTCTCTGACGTTTAAATTCATTTTAGTTCGCTGCACAAATCGCACGTCGGCGTGCCATTCTTACCCTGAAATGCGGAGCATTCGAGGCTTTCCAGTTGACATTTCGGTTGCCCATGTTCCTGATTGAGCAATCTGCTTCCAAACTGAAATGTGAGGTGGTCTTTAGATAAAAAGTAACTTTCAAGCTCTATGTTTTGTATTTTGTATCCTAAATTATGTGTTTTTATGAATCTGTGCGTATAGGAGTTAATATGAACTTTTAAATACGATGATGTGTCGGTTAGAGTGTAATAACGAGGTGCTGTAGGATACGGAATACTAGGTGATTGAATGTGTATTCAGTTAAAAGGTATGTGAAAAAATGGGCCGCATTAAATGACTTAGATAGTGACTCACTGTAAATGGAGAAATAGATGAGATAAAGATTCATATGGACTGGGTCTCCAGGCATTTAACTTTTGAAATCGGTACTGAAACGAGAAAAAACGTACGGATGAGAATTTGAGTGTTCCAAGCGCAAAGCACAGTGGTAAACAAAACTTAAAGCGTGAGATTTGTTACGATTAAAATCATAAACGTGATAAAGAAGTGTCAGGGAAGTGTAATTAAAATGAAGCCTTCTGATAGCGTTAGAAAAGAGTTACTAAAGGAGACATCAACATCGAGTCATGTTCATGCCTGGAGTAATGTATTGTAGTGGTAATGTTGTCTTGTCATATTCATAAAATCCCCAAGCATCGTCTGATTGGTTATTAAGTTAGAGAAAAATAGGATTAAACGAGAAATGACGTGTGTATGATTAAGTGGAGGATGAGAAACGCTGGGTGACAGCCTGCACAAGTTGCGGAAACGACTGTCGGGGTTGAAATGAACAAAGAGCGATATGTGTGCACATGACTAAATTGACTTACGTGGTTAAGGTGTACGTGCATGACTGATGGATTTACTTTAGACGGCATGGGACTTCGGTATTGAACTAAGAATGGGCCAAACGGCTCGTTCCTATTGCCTTATTTTATTCTATTCTAACTGGTGAAATAGGAGAGTCATTTCACTAATGAGCGCATACACAATAAAATAAATAAAAACTTTTCCCAGCCCCTCGTGTATGGACTGTACACGAGACTAGAGGGACACAGCCTTTCACCACAGACAGTCTTTTTTCGAGTAGACTCTAGAGCACGAATAGAGAGCGTGCTATTGAAGGGCTTGAAGTAAATCTGTGAACATGATGTGCTTTATACTTAACGTCCCTATTGGTGAAGCTTTTATCCGTGCAAACCATGAACGTAAAATAATACAGTTTATTCTTCGTGGGGAAATGCAGCGTTGGTACCTTTATATATACGAGTATGTTGCAACATAATTTTATAGTTCTTACGTAATTTAACAACTCCTGCATGGAACTGAAATGCTGCAACGCTTATCTCGAAGATGATGAAGGTCCTTAACTTGACGCATGTTGTCCATTAACTTGATCTATGAAAAGCATATAACATAATTTATTCACAGTAGAAATGTTTTCTAGCAAGACATACCTACATGCTCACATTTATTCCTCACAGTCTTACTCGTAATATTAAGGGCAAGAACAAACTTTAAAATTTTTCACCCTCGAACGAATTTTATCCCACTCGAAAACTGGAATTATTATTGAGTTTTGGTAATTATTGAGATCCCTCTACGTATTACACCCTGTGGAATTTTCAAAAGAAATCGGTCCCTGGTCAAATGCTTAGGTTGTTGCATCAATATTTTGGAAAGTTAATGTTCATTACACATTCAGTTGCAACTCCAAAACTTGTAGAACTATTTCTGAGATCACATTGTAGTTTTAAACATACTCACAGTTTAAATGAAACATACATATACTGTACATTGTAAATCACATTTTTTGAAGCTGCATGAGTGTGTAAGCCGCCGACAGTTCATCTGTTGGGGAAAAATCAAATGAAATTCATTAAACGATCCGTTAGGAATCAAATCCACACGAAAATGCATTATCATTTGGAAATTATTAAGATCTACTACATATATAAGCAAGAAAAAAGTTTGGTAGAAAAGAATTGAGCTTATTTATATGCATCGACTAAATGTCAATTGTCAATAATATCTCTAAAAAACTTGCACGTTGTTTAAAAAAATAACTGTACCTGAAGACCGAGAAAACGATGCATCTTTAGAGTGAGATGCCTTTTGAAACGACTGCGAGGAAGTCGTAGTGGATGGAATGATCATTAGATTACAGGGAAACTGGGTTCTGTCTCTCTGACAAGGAATGGGAAGTTTCTCCGATAATATTACTGGAGACAGCGGAAGAACAGCGTTGCCATGGAAAGTTTTTGAAGACTGGAATATCGATGACCGCGGTGTAATTTGGGAATTTCCCGTTGAAGTTGAAGGTGTTGGTGTTTCTTTCCGTGCAGGAAAATAATCAAGAGAAAAAGACGAAGGTTCCCTTGGTTTCAGGGTCTGAGCAGCCGTAGGACAAATGGTAAGTGACTTGAAGTCTTTAGGATTTGAAACACGAGATCCAAAACTGTCAGCAGCGATGGGAAAAAATTGGAATGTTGGAACAGCTCCGTAGCTTATCAGATTTGAAGAGAAAGGTAAAGAAGCGGAACCTTCTCTTGCCAAAGACGTACTGCTCTCAACCGTAGAAGCTGACTTTCCTCGGTGATTTCTAGAATATGTCCGAAGTCGTGAAGGCTTACCAAGTGACGAGTTAGACTGGTCAAAAGGAACTATAATTTGGTTTGCATTGATGCTGTCAACAGATTTTGACTTTGGTGGTATTTGCGTAATTATCAGTTTGTTTGTTGGAACGTGAGGACTCGGCCATGGGTCAATTCTTGCAACAGGTACAGAGTGAGAAACTTCTGTCTTCGAGCGGACGTCCAAATGCACTGACTTGGAACGTCTATTTACCGACTGGACACCTTCTGGATTGGTTTCTGTTTCTGACGCGGAAGAAGGTGTCGACTGTAGATTTTCACTAGAATCATTCAGGTAGCGATGCAAAAGACCTTTCTTGAAGTTTGTAGACGTAGATGAGTTCTTCATTCTGCACTCTATTGCAGTAGAAAGATATTTACTGGATGAAACACTTTCTGAGACATAAAAAAGTACAAAAGGTCTATAAATTTATCTCTGATGGGTTTGGAGAACTTGTTTTCGTAACTTTATTCCAGACAACTTGATTTGCAATAATTTTAAGTGAAGGTTTATGATCATGGATAATAATTATTATCCATAACTATTTTTAACAGATATTCTTTGATAATGCCAAAAAAGAGAGTATTTCACGACACTGTGGCAATATAAACTTTCATTATTCATGATATAAGGACCTGTCAACTCTAAACATGTTCTGACTTTTCAAATGTTATAGCTCATGAGTACTCAGTAAAGCTCAGTACTATTCCTTTTAGTAAATTGCTCAATACAAACAACAATTGCTCTTGATAAAGTGTGTAGTTAAATGGGAATGTTCTGTAAAAGTAAAATCCACTTCTGAAGTTTAAATTACTGTCACAGATACTCATCAATTTAGAAAATCTGCAAGCGAGCATAAACACACTATTGGCTAATAATAGACTATAATAGATTAGAAAGTCCGTAGCCCTTTCAAGTTAATATTAGTGGTTCAATTTACGTATTATAATTAATGACTATTAAGCACTGGGAAGAAAAAATTATCGAGACATGATGGGAGCCCAAATTATAGACTAATAATCTTGATCCTGCTTGTAAATGATCAAGTTTATAGTGTAATAGTGGCTTTTAGAAACGTCTCATGACCCCATGACATACATTCACACAATCCCTCCCTTTCCTCGGAAGATTCATTTACCCTAGTTAGGAAACCTTCACTCTTCCCGGGGGTTCATTTACCTTAGTTGGGAAACCCCAAAGTTTGATAAAGTAAAAATTCAACAGATCTGCCTTACACATGTCTCAGTATATCCCAGTGCATCTACGTGTTCTTACCTGACAGTACAGGCGTTCCTTCATCCGTGATCCAGCCCTTGAGACCGCTGAGTCTGTCTTGAGGCTTCCAAGCGTTGATGGAGTCATGGGCCTCGATAGGGAGAGGTTCAGACTTGCCTGTGATGAGAGAATTGTACCTCAACACCCGCTCTTCCCAGCACATCGCCAGGTCTCGCGTCGTATCTCTGATACGCCGTCTCATGTTTCCGAACCATTCGCTCACCTTCAAAACATTTGCAATATTAAAACACTAGTGTGTACGCCCGTTAAAAATAACGGGATTTTAATTATCATGCATTTGAAGAAAGAATTTAAAGCAACAGATTCTCAGACTCTATCAGAAAGTCTACGGATTTACCTTCAGCGGTTAAGAATCTAGATACCTGAAGTCTACGAATTTAACTACCAGTATTTAAGGGAGATTACCATTGTAATGACATAGGAGAAATCACAAATAAAAAATTTATAAATTTATTTATTTAAAGAGACACCTGGCGTTTTATTATATAATGTTGATGATGGTGTGTCATAGATGTCAAATGCATCATAAAAGATAATGTGAAAAACGAGCTTCCCTCCAGTAAATTTCAGTTACTGTTTCTTTTATGGTGTAAGTACATAAATACAAGATTCGGGTAGGTACTTTTGTTTGGAAAAAGATACAGTTTCTTTGCAACAAAGCTTTGAATGGTTTGTTATGTCTATTCCTGTGCTTGGTTAAAGGTGGTTGAAAAGATAGCAATGGAATATTAGCTCAGCAACTAAAATGATTTAAACAATTGTGTACTCCTCAACAGTCAATAATATTAAGACGATGACGTTCCGAATACACAAAACTAAGAATAATTTATGATAGTAACTAAAAATGAATTTGCAGTTATTACCCTTTGCGAATATAGAATATTGTTTTTAGATTATAGAGGAAACACAAAAGGTTTGCTTTCAACTGATCTGAATTTTCAGTTTGTTTTAGTTTCTTTGTGCGAAATGCCGCTTCAATCTCTGCAACGAAAATTCGTGTTGAAATTTATTCTTTGTAACTGAACTAGTGAATAAGTAACACTGATTTTGTATTTGCACGATGTACGAACAATGCCAAAAAAGATAATTGGGTTAATTGTCGTATCAGATTCGTGAACAATTTGGGTGCTTCTATTGGGTTGTGTGCATCCTAAGTTTATCAAAGCAAAAGACCATAGTTATCAAAATAATTATTTTGAACTACAATAAGAATTGATTTCATTAAAAATAGATCACAGAACCTTGAGTGCGATACATTATTGCTTTCTGTACCTCTCACATGAAAAAAATATTTGTGTAAAATCAGCGTATTTTTTCTGGTACATTATTTTAAGCAACCAAAATGAAGGAGCTCGTCGTCCATTCATCAAGTTAAGCATACAGTTTTTTCAAGCGTGCCTATGGACATTCGCTCACAGGCGAACAAAAAATGAGCCATAGCAAGGACAAGCGACCCACGTCGAGTGAAACTTGCCTTTGTTTATTGCTGAGGATCCCTAGCCCCCGCTGAGCATGTAACGGACAAGCAGACACACCCATCGTGTGGGGGACAACGTTAAACATAGAACCGGCATATCACAGTTAAGAGTGTTTCATACACCGCGGAAGAACAAGTTTGCGAAATCTCTTTACAGGTTCATCTCAAGTTGAGTTTTAGCAGTGTTTAAGGAAAGAATATGGGAATGTGTTTCCAGAATTATTCAAAATCCCTGCTATGAAATTTAGAACAATGGTTCTGGGAGGTGAAATGACGTATTTATAATTTTTGGCGAGAAAATCTCCTATCAGCTTAGAGCTTTGTAACTTTACGTTTGCTGGAAAGCGTAAATTGCTTTGTTAATACTTCAAACATGAGAGATCAACAAATAACTCCAGAGGTTGTCATATTAAAATAAGACCATTCAAAAAGGAAATAAACAACACGGGCTAGATAAAAGGGTTCGTGGAATATATTCCGTAAGCCATGAATATATCATCAATTGAATAAACTACCGTGCTTAATTAAGATTGTAACATTGCAGTCGTGTAAAGAATATTTTATTATTTTGCAAAATGCTGAGTGATTCTAAGCAATTTTTTTAATCATATTGAGTGAACAAGAAAATTGAACATGCCCTTGCTATGAGATTGTCAAGATAAAAGTAATCACACTCAATATATTAGGGCTATTCGCGTGGAATACTATCTAAACTCCCTCCTTCCAACTGATGTGCACATTACGTGAAATAAAATGCGTAACAAAGTAACATTTAATCAATAATACAGGAAGATACTGAAGGTTTTATGCATAGAAATGGTGGTTCAACTCTTTCCTGTACATAACTTAAGTATTTTTAGATTATTAATAGTATTGGTGAGTCATCGTGATACTTCCATTATACTAATGTTACCAGGTCGACTTAGAAAATGACTGTGAAAGATTTTTGCTTATAAATCATATTGCTGACTGAATCTAGCAACGACTGTTTTATTCTTTGACATTCTGTGCAACATCATGAACGTTGCACATCTACACAGAGCACAAGCACCCCACACAAGGAATCTTGAAGATAACAGTTGTTGTGACGGGCGTCGTTCGCAGAAGCTGTTGAAACAAGAACGTATTCATGTACGATGACACTAGCATGAGGAGCTCGGTGTGACACCTCAGGGCAAGTCCATCGCTGCCCAACTTTGTGCGGCCATTAACTGTCGTTTTTTCATCGCTAAAAGCACATTGAGGGAGGATGCCAATGCGCTACTACGTACGATTGGACCTCGGCCAAACTACAACATGCCAAGTGTCGTACGTACACCTCGACATACACAGCTTCTTCTCACTCACAAGGCTTACACCGAGAGCTCTTTTATTCAAGTTTACTGGGGTCGAATTGATTTGATTCGTTACCCGCACAAAAATCCTTAGCAAGAGAGTAAATGAATGACACTTATTATTTGGTTTAATTTGCAGTTAATGACTGTATGAGGTAACGGGGAAACTTTTTTAGCGTTTCGATATTGGCATGCAAATAAATGAAAATTGAGAAGTTCAATGGGTCATCCTAGCCCTTGAGTGATAGAAAGTAGGCATGCTTATGAGGTTTTTTATGCTTAGGGACTCAGCTAAATCACATTTATAGTAAAAGGTAGTAAAAAGAACAATACAACTTTTAGATACGAAATAAAAACAAATGCCAGCAACTAACGAAACTGTTCGGAGCGTAGCTACATTTGAAATTTCGATGAAGATTTTATGGTACAGGTTAGTGAAACCGAACTTGGGAAATTTATTTCATGTATAACCTTATTTTGCTAAAAAGATGCTAGACGATGAAACTAAATTTTCCTTATTCAACTGACAATTAGCAAAGCTCTTGGTCTGTCAACAATAAGACAAGTTTTTATTCAGCCTTAATCTGAGAGCTTGACTTCCCGGTAGCGTATTTTCTTGAATATGTTCTTGAACTAACAAGCATCGTATATCAGCGACACTTTATAGGTGAGCTACAGCACTTGACGCGAGTCTTTGGCGAGACTGTAATACATTTTAAGTACAGTAGTCATTAAATCAAACAACTGCTAACAAGATAGCTCTTTCATCGTATATTTCTACTCTAATATTTAGACTTTTTGTCGTACACTTTGGCCTGTTGGCTACCTCAATCGCATCATGTGAGCCCAGTATCTTTACAGCCTCAGTATAAAAGATTAAAGGTCGTCTAGACTCTTCTTCCTAATTACGTCTCTTTCTAGCCTCAGCCTCTCCTGTTATTTGGACGTGTTCTAAGCTTCTTTATCTAGTATTGAGTCTTCTTTCTACTTATGTGCCTACTTAGCCTCTTCCCAACCGTCTCTTTATGTGTCTTCTCAGCCCCGTGCCAGTTTCCTCTTTCTACTCATGTATCTTCTCCGTCCTATCCCAATTTTCTCCTTCTACCAAGGTATTTTCTCAGCCCCAGCCCAGTCTCCTCTGACAACAAAGGTAAAGAAGAAAATACTACGAGCGCTCTACGATCGCTTGACTCCATCTCGTCTGACCACGGCAGCCGGAGACTTAAGCTAACGTCTTTCACCGGAGAAAAAGCTCGGGTATTTACGTACTTCTTACTCACAGAGCTTCTGACACGTACTGTCAGGTCAGCTGATGTTTATTTTCATGCATGCGTAAGTGCTGTTTTCTGCGTCAACACGAAATACCTAAAAAATGTATCCAGCCAGCAGGAAATGTTTGCGTTCCTATATTTTATTTTTCATACGTGAAACTGGCCTTCAGGCAAAACGGGGACAACGTCGAAATACATTTTAATTATATATCATCTCTGAATTTTTAAATAATCTGTAAATAGACTGATTAGAGTGAACAAGTTACATGTCTTGTAGCAGATACCGTACTTTTATCAACTTTAAAACTTGTTTTTGACATTTATTTTTGTTCGCTGTGCTCGACTGCAAATCTCATTTTGGGCATCTACGACAATGTGATCTTATTTTCAAGATGACATGCCTTGGAAGGTACAATCGAGTGTCAAGCGTGGGAATGAGGTATCATGCTTCTACGACACAACAATATTGAAGAAACAAAACTATTTAATTTAATAATTTTATTAACGAGTAGTATGTACTTCAATAATTGTGTCCATTATAAAATTTACTGAAATGAATGTCAAGAACATGTTTTAAAGTTGATAAAAGTACAAGTATTTCAATTACACTTCACGCCTTGCCTTTGAAGCCCGAGGAGTATCACAAGTTCGACTTGTTTTTCCTCTATTTGATTCCCACTTCAAACCTTTATTCGAAAACCCAGAGAAAACAACGTAATTGATGATACACCTTCTATTATTATTGCGCTTGAATGCATTACAGTTCACGTTCAAGTTGAGACATGCGCACTTCTAATGAAATTACCTGAATTAAACAGATAAAATCGTGCAGGTGAGTTCAACTACACCTGACTCGTTTTGCTTTGTTCCTCTAGCGTGGTATCCACTGACCGTACCCTCTCTTGCGAAGGTGATTTGCAGAGCTTGTGACTTTCTCTAGGTTGCGAGAGCGACAAGTTGGCTGATTCAGCTTGGAAACCTCTACATCTCCACAGTGCTTTTATGTGCGCTGATTATATGTATATAATTAGTAGACTTGCGCACGAAATCTTACGGTTATGAGTGGAATTTGTAGTCTAAGGAGCACAGCCTATTCTCAGGGCATTTTTGGAGAGCTTCTAACCGGAATTGTCTGTGAAATGTTATGATGGTTGTGCGTGTAATGTACAGTCTCAGAATCTATTGCGCCAGGAGTGGGATTGTCTTCAAGCTTATCTTGGAGACTTGTCGCTCCTCGGATGACGTATAGAATTCCTGAGCTTTACTTGGGAAACAAACATGCTGACAGTGCCTGTCTTGTCAGTGTAACAATCAGTGCTTCCCTGTGTTACATCCCTAACTGCACACTGCACAGTCAGCAATTTTTATTATTGGAAGCTGTTGTGAGTTGTTTCTCATCTAGGTAGACTAATATTTTTGTTTCCATTTCTCTCTCTAGTTGGGAGGATGGCGTTATGAACAACCGACCTCCTGCGCGAGTGTCGTTGATTTTTTACCTTGTGATCAGGTTAATAAATTTTTCCTCTCGTTGAACTACTTCCTGTCACTGTACGTCTCTTGTCCTGGAAGTGAAAGATTCTTGTGTCCTCGATGCATTAAAATAGCAAATGTACAATGAGATTACGACATCACAAAGCCGAAGACACAGAAATTATTTGGTACGTTTGGAAGTCTCATGGAGCAAAAATAAGTACTCCTGTTGAACTAGTTGATGTATTCACCCTACTTGGAAGTTGAAGGTCTTGCAGAAATGTCTCGAATAAAATCCTTGTATAAAAGAAGAAAGAACGACTAAAGTGATTCATCGTTAGTATGTTCTTCAGACTGTAAGGTTACAATCTTATTCTTCATAGTTAAGTCAAATGCATTGAGTGCATCTGCTATTTCTTATGCTCGCTCGCCTGACCCCTACAGCATTAGTTGGTTATTAAGTTTGGGATATCCCCTGCTCAAATATTAATAGTTTGTGTCAGAAGTTGTGTGTAATACAGGCAGAGTGCATATCTTGATTGCTCGTTTCCGATTTGAATTTATTGGCGGAATTATGTAGTTTTCCTTCTTAAACTCTACTCAGTCTTTCAAGGTAATTATTTGTTCAAAGATTATGAATAAAGTTTGCGTCATAGCCTTGTTTGGAGTAGATGCTTTCATTAGCTATACTGTTTTTAATTTATAAATGCGTTAGAAGTTATTATATAAATACTATATCTAATGATGAACTTATCTTCAAAAAAGCAGCTAGCCAAAAAGATAGCAATTTTTAAAAATTTCGTTTCTCTTTTCAATATTTTTCGCGGCTATCGTACTTTCTCTAACATATTTATTATTGACATTAGACTACTGCAACTCTAATGATTCATTGATAACATCAGACACTCAACGTGGAACAAACATGACTACTAAGCACTATGACTAAACATGACTACTAAATACTATGAATAAACATGACTACTAAATACTATGAAAACACATGACTACTAAACACTATGACTAAACACGACTACTAAACACTTTGAATAAACCTGACTACTAAATACTATGAAAACACATGACTACTAAATACTTTGAATTAACAGGACTACTAAACACCTTGAATAAACTTGACTACTAAATATTATGAATTAACTAGACTACTAAATATTATGAATAAACATGACTTCTAACCTGATTCCTGCTCATATTCGTGCGCTTGGCGAGTTTATCCTTCTGCTCCTTTGAAGGATAAGGATGAGTGAAGTGGGTCACAAACCAGCGTCCTAAGACGTGGCTTCTCTGTTTCAGGTAGGCTCGAGTTCGGTGTTCCTTTCTCTGCAAAAACTGCCTGCCGTAGGACGATAGAGTTACACGCTTTTTATTGTCCTTGTACCTCCCCTACGAAGAAGGCCCGCCACAAGGATATTATTTTATATGTCAAACAAGGCGAGGGACACCGAGGGGAAGAAAGTGAAATGCCTCTTAGAAAGATTTTCTGGTCATCAGTTTGAGTTACGAATGAAAGGAGCATTGTATTGGTTATGGTTTCATCGGAGAATGCTGCGAAAATTTTAATTAATGCTCTGAGTAAATGTTTGGTAGTTTAGTTTCGAATTAGGCTTATGCCTAATTTATTTATACCAACGAATTTTAATATGCAGGTATAAAAATCGACAGCCAAATGTGGGCCTCATCAGAATTCTAGACTAAAATTATTGTGAAAACGGTTTTACTACGCCATAAAATACTGGTAATAGTCATCAGACGTAATAAATTGGCTTCAACTCGAAAATGATTGGATCCTGTATTTATTCGACGCTAAGGTTTCTAAATTACATTCAAATGACTTCCTATCAAAAAGGAAATTGCGTTCACAGATGAAACATTGAAACATTAAGAGCAGAGTAACGTCTGCTGCACTGATTAAATTCCCATTCGAAGAGTTTAACTTCGGAGTGGACAAATAATTGTGTTAACTAGTGTGTGGTGACCTAGCAGGAGATCAAGCTTGAAGCACTTACTGTTCAAGATACCTACGAGTACAAAAGTTCAGTATGTGTTGCGGATACACTTAACCTCCTTTGTATTGAAATTATTTGTGTTAACATTCCTGAATTTTAAAATTTTGGCTGTACCTACAATTGTGCAACGGCTTTTAACTTGGATTCACTAACGTTCGTGCCATTGGTTTTAATCTGCAATAACTTATAACTTCACTGATATCAATGTGGTTCGTTAACACTGATATTTTCGTACGCTTACCTGTAGTTCCGAGGCCGAAGTCTGGAAGGACGACTTGATCCACCTTCTGTAGGTGGCTCATCTTCCTCTTCTTCAAGAACAGAGTCCTCTTCAGACAAGGTTCCGTAATTCACAGCTGCCTCACCACTGTACAAACTCTCGTTATTGATGGCACAGGCCTCCTCTACCACTAATCCTGGCCGAGGACTGTCACAGGTAACAGAAGAATGGGCTTTAGTCTCGCCGTATGGTTTATTTTTGTCTTTCCTCGACCAGCAAGTAGCTCTCTCCGTCAGCCACTTACGAAATTTCTTCTTTTTGTCTTCTTTATCATCTGCAGGATGTCGGTCCAGAAGAGCAGCGTTTTGGTTATCATTTGAATTACTTGTGATGGATGATGGAGTTTCATTGCGAACTTCAGGCCCACGAAATTTCTTTTGGACGACTACTACAGTTTCACCAGGACGGCTGTTTTTTTTCTGTCCCCATCTCTCGAAAACTTTTTGGGTCCAACCAGAAGCGTCATGTGAACCCGACGAATGATCATTTTCACGTGGCATTGAATGAACATCAGTCCTCAGTTTTTTCGCCTTGGGGAAATGCTCATCTATGTGAGTGTGACCAGAGTCCCGTTTCCCAACACACCGCCCAAATAACTTGCCGATATGAAAGCAGGACTTCTCGCTATGTTTTTCTTTAGTCTTACAGTCATTAACAAGGGTATCAGATGCAAGAGAGCGCACTTTACCGGTGGTCGACTGAACACTGTCCTTATCGGCAGGAAATGCATTTGTGCCACTCGAAGGTTCAGATTTATTTTTTCCGTCGTCTACATCCACACCATCACAGTCAGGGTCATAAAAAGCAACACATGGTCCGCCACAGCTCGACTCCTGCAGCTTCTCAAGTATCCTGTACTCCACTGCTGTGCTTGTTGACGAGTTGCATGGTTTTTTATCAATTGTCTCATTTGTCAAGTTTACATGAACCTCCTCAGTGTTGTCTGCAGTGTCATTTAGATCAGAAGTGCACTGCATCACTGCGTTATTTTTTATAATTGGGTAGTCTGACAGAAACTGCGACACAGACTGAGCATCTTCTATTTTTCGCTTTTTGTGAGCTTGACTTGGAAATTCTGTGTAAAAATCATCCATATTCACTGTAGAAATATTCTTGAACACATCCAGTCTGCTAATTTCTTTATGGGCTGACAATTGGCTTAGTAAGTTCGCGTGGAAGAAGGTGTTTGCGGTGTCATTGCGGTTCATGTGCGTAGAATTCGTTTCAATTTGCATGTTCAATACAAAAGAGGCTTGCCGATACATGGAAATGAGACCAGGAGCTTATCTAAGTTGCGAGATGGGAATGAACATCTCGAATATATGTTATAATGAATATGGTGAGATGAAAGACCTCTCAAACAGCAGCACTAAAGATGGAATCCCATTCGTGGCTGATTTCATTTTCACGCTGTTTCAATGTGATGAGTTCTTCCCCAGCTCTCACCTCGGCCGCACTTCTGAAAAAAAGAGAAATTTCTAGATTTCCACAGTATTCTAATATCTATTTTGATGTAACACAAGTAGGGAATTAGTTATCGTGTGATCTTAGGCGCTTGTGATCTATTACATACCGGATATAGTTAAGATAATTAATTTAACATTTTATTGAACTTGAGAACCAACTAATCTTTTCAAATGATATTGTTTAAAATGTACATCATATCTACAAGAAAATATTTTAATTCATTCCACGAATTTTTGTGAACTGGACGTTTCAGGAATGTTATTATTGTATCATTGTTTAATTGTAGATTAGATTAGAAGGGTATTTCTCTTATGCAGACATCATAACCCTCAAATTCCCTTTAATCATTTATACAAGAATAAATTAATCGGTAATTTATACATAGAAATCATGATGATTCCTATGCAGTTTATACATAGTAAGAATTTAAACGGAGCATGTGGATTAATATAAGTACACACTCTGCCATTCAGCTCGAGGCAACTTCGTTGAAGAGCTATATCATGATGATGCTCAATCTCACACTGATTTTAGTCAAATGTGAACTGGGACGACTGTTTTTTCGAAAGTTTTCTTTAGTTTTCAAGTAGAAAATGCACCCACAGGCACGATAACAATCATTTCTGTTGCAGTCAAGGACCACAAGTTGTATGAACGTGAAAGCGGTTGCTATTTACATAAAATTTCAAGTTTGCCAAAATGTACTAGTAATTTGTTCAGTACGAACTGATATGAGTGAAGTTCTGAAATATCTCATGATTAGAAAATTTATTTTTTATTGCTAACTGCACTGTGTACGTGAGGAGTAAACACCATGAGGTAAAATAAGAAATTAATCCTCGTAACCAAGAGAAATTAACAATTTTTTCTTGCGGCCCAAAAGGATTATATAAAACATTACTCGTCCAATTTTCCCTTCACTTTAAGCATTCATTTAATTTTTATCCCGCATAAATTACAATAATTGTTTATTTTCGTGTGTGTAGTTACTGCACTGTTGAAGAAATATTCACTTTATTTACGATTTACTTCACTAAATTGTGGACCTTAAATGACTATCGTCGTATATGTGTTGCGATTTAAATTCATTATTAAAAAGAAGATAATAATTGCATATATCTTGATGTACCGAATGTTTTTCTTTGTAACATACTTTTTTCATCGCTGACTCTCTGAGTTTTTTATTCGTATCAATATTTAGCATGCTACTGTTTTTTATTTAAATTTTGAGTCTACTAATTTACTCTTTATCTTGAAATCGAACGCTTGCATCACACAATATTGCAATGATGCAATAACATATTCACACATGCCGATTGAATTGACGATTTTAGAAAAAAAAACACCCTATTTCCATCAAGTCCAGGCACGATTTCGTACAAAACAGAAACTTCAAAAACGTCGACGCGTTTCGTTTTCCAGTGGGACGGGAAAAAGACCTGGACATGAACCGGGGCTTCCGCCTCCGTCCACCTCCGTCTCTGTTCTGGAGGGTGATGTCATGCGGTGCACGATGACTCACAGCAAGCCTAAATTTAACATTTATTGTTGCTAATGTCACCAATAATCAGAACATCAACAATCCTCGAGTTTCATACATTGAAGTTCATACAGTTCGTAAAACTGATTGTGGTTGTTGTTGTACCATAGATGTTTCATTTGACCCAATTGCATGACTTGTATTGTGCGCGTGTACTGCTGATACGATGTAGTTAATGAAGTGATACAAAATAATGGTAGAACCGTTTAATCTGATGTATTATTTGCAATATACAAATGCCTCGCTTATGAAAACAATGGAATTTGTCGTATTAAATGGCATAAGTTTTCAAGTTTTGACGAGACCGCGTGTAGTGAGGGAAGCTTACACACATGCCCGTGACTCACACCTACCCTCAGTACCTCTCCCTCCTCCTCCTCCTCCTCCTCTTTCTTCCCCCTATGTGCCCTCACCACTGCCCTCAGATCACATCATAATTTGCGTCCTGTAAGCTAATTTTCTTTCGACTTGAGATAAAAACTCCCGAACCTTTTCTTTAATGAACGCCAAAATTGTATTGCTTCATTTGTTATATAAAACATCGAATTCTTCATAACGCAAGTTCCAGTGACGAAATGAATTTATGTTCTTCAAAACCATCAACCATAACTAATGAGGAATTGGGTCCAAGTGACTGCAATTAATTCATATAAATCCATTTTGCTCAAATGACGTGGTACCAAACAATTGTGAGGCTTTTGGGTGTAGAGTTAACCTTTGATAAGGATTTCCTTTTACAAGTTTCCGTAGAAGTTTAATGCAGTAATAAGATTCGATTAACGTTCCTGGTCAATCCAGATACATTTGTAGGCAATAAGTTACCTACTGATTGTTCATTTAATTTACGTATTTAAGTCAATTCGATCGAATTATGTTCATGAATCACGATCGCTTTATCTGATAATGATAATTTTCAGTTAAATAAACTAAAGAAAAGTATGGTAAGCTGTATTTCAAATTGCGAAGTAATTCATTCAAATTTACTTAACAGGAATTCGTAGGAGAACTGAGTTTTGTCGAATGTTTTGTTTATACGATACAATATTTCAGTTACGAGAGCCAATGAGGGCATTCACAGTTTAAGAAAAGATCCGGATCATGGAAAATACTGAACCACGTTGAACCTCATACTGATTACGACTACGTTTTCATTATAATAATTAAACTGATAGTACACCTTCACACTTTCACCTTCATTTTCACGCAAAGATTTTGCAGAGCCAATATATAACTCGAAACTGATACAGCTAAGATTCTAAAACGACGCCAGTAAGTTTACAGCTAAACTTCTCTGACTACAAATAAAAACCCTTACGAAGTGGTCTAAAAAGAGTCGTCCACGCTCCTACCGGCTTAAACGTGCCTTTTTTGATTCAAAATCAAATAATGGTTCTGTTAACAATGATGTCAAATGATTTAAAAACCAAATATATCGGAAAACACGGTTACATTTTTCAATTTACAATTTCACTGAAGATGAGTTCTGAAATTCTATGCAGAGTTTGGCATTTATGAGATGGGGTGAAAGAAAGTGACATTTTATGAAAAAAGTTTTTATGACTCTATGCATGAACTTCAGCAAATGATACGTGGAAATTTAAAATGAACTATCGTCAATTAAACTATTTAGAAAACGGGACCCAACAAATGGGACACGGACTCACGCCAATAGAAAAAAGCTGTAAAGATTTATAACCATTCCATTGAATATCACGTGTTCTTCCTTGAAAGCTAGGAGCTTAGAAGTACATAAAAGGAATTCTGATACCATCCCACCAAAATTTATTTACTTAATAAAATCTGATGATCAACGCAGTCAAACGCTTTACTTAAACCGAGAAAAGAACAAACGGTAAACTTGTTGGAATATCTTTTGAACAAGTCTAACAATAAGTAAAAACGGTCATAGCTGCAATTGTTTATTGACAGGACCATAAGTTATTTTTCAGAATAATTTAGAATTGAAATAGAATACTGCTTATCATTTTTTAAATTAGTTTCTCATATAGTGTCTTAATAAAAAAACTGAGATGGCCCAATAATTACTAAGTGTGTGACTATTACAATTTAAATTATTAGTAAATTAAAACGAAGCGAGCTTGTTTCAAGTAAACCTCAATTGGTTGAGGTGCATGTGCGTGATTGATGCCTATATTGTAGACGTCATGGGACTTAGGTAGCAAAGTATGAATGAACCAAACGGTCCTATCCAATATCTTTATTCTGTTAGAATCTATTTTATTCTGTTTTTACCCTCCGACGATATAAATCAATGGACAACATAAGCGCAATGCGATGAACAACTCCATACATAATCCTAGGGTCCACCTTATCTATATTTTATCGTTAGTTCTTGAAACATATAGCAAGGCCCTTAATTTCTTTCCACTTCAAATATAGGAAAGATCGGGTTAAGAAATAGCAATAATTATTGTATAATTTATAACAAAATTATAATATGAGTGATAATAATACAAATTTCGTTGATAACACTAATCATAATAACCATAATAATAATAAAATATCGTTCATCAATTATTCAGTACCTCAATCCACGTACACAAGTATTATTTATCAAATACTGAGCAATAAATTCATATTCATTCCAGTACAATTCAACTTTTGAATTAAGGTCACACTAAACTCAGATGCGTGATAACTCATTTTTACGAGTAAATTTTCAATAATTTCGATTCAATAATTTGTTGAAAATCAGGAACATTGTTTCAACTATGATCAACATTTAAATTGCCTTTCAACCCGCCTTTACAAATTCTGTAATTACTTCTATCGTAAATGTAACGCTAATTGACTGAATTAACTACTTCCGAAGCTCAAACAACCCTCGTAGAATTCGTAATTCATATACAGTTAAATGTTCTCATTCGTAACTGTCTAACAAATGAAAGCAAAAAAAAACATTTCTCAGATCGGCCCTTAGTTGCTTCATAGTACAAGTGAGCTTTATTTAACCTTAATCAGTAAATTACACAACAATGAATGTTCAGCGTACTTACAGACCTTCAAAATATAATAAAATTCCAAATAAACTCTTCGAATAGCACCTGTTGAACGGTCGAAGTTTTAGGTTGGTCATAATTGTAAAAAAAACACACATTTATTATCAGCACTAATATCGAGGTGTAGAGCAACTACACTTACTGTTGAAACATGAACACCGTACAACATGGTAAAGTTGATTTTTGCAATCGGGGCAAATGTAGCCTGGTTTCACTCAACGCACCTGAGTTTGAGTAGAAAGTTACACTCGTAACACACATCATATGTAGAACACCTGCCTGCCCATCTGAACAAAACATGAAACAATCTGTTGCACTCGCGTCACAACTTCAGATTTACACGACAGATCTACCTGACTGGTCTACTTGTCTGTCTGGTGGGTCTGTGATCACAAAAATATGCAGTAAGATGCCCAGTTCTGAACATCACCACGCACTCACTGGCTACTAAAGGTCGCGTGGAGTAGAGAGGCGCGGGACTGCCTGGGCAGGTCAGAACATGTTCCACCATGATCGTACAATAACGTAACTTCTATAAAAGTGTTATTATTCACCTGAATACATCAAATAAAGTGGCAAATTACAAAATAATAAAGAAGAGGCAATTAGTTTAAGCAAAAAATGCTGAAATGTTACCATGAGAGCGTATTTTAATGGTTCAATCTTAACCCTTCCTGAAAAACGAAACGCAGTTCCGTACGAACCAATCACGTTATTCTGCGTAGTCTGTTACGTTTTGTGATTCATATCAGAGCAGCCATTAGTGTTGTCTGCTACGTGGTGTACGGATATCAGCAACTACTTTATTGTATACAAGGTGAATTTTTTAGAAACTGGGTGTAAATACGTAAAATAACTTACGCATTTATAACTTTGACGTATACTTAATAGCCTTTGTATTATTTTAAAATTAAGAATAGCTAAACTTTTAATTTGTGCTGATTAAAAAGTGCTACTTAAAGGAAATATTCATTATTACGATAATTATCACAAAAATATTGCACTATAGCTGTTTCATAGGTTTAAATTTAAATGATATTTAAACTTCTAAGATAATTAAACTCAACATTATGAATGGTATGACCCACAATGACTTAATTTTGTAAGAAATGTAAGTTGAAGAGTCTTCATTTCTTAGATTGGTGAAAATCATCGATTGAATCATTGATCAGATAAAAATAGTAGGATCAATGACAGGATAATCACGTAACCTATGTTATAGATGAACAGTACCTGATATCAATGAAAACATGCATGGAATAACTACGTAAATTTCAAATTTCCAAGACATTTCATTTCACATTCTCTATGATGTGGAAAATTAACGACAATAGATGGTAATCGCAAGCCTGTTTTGTTTCTTTATCTGTTGGTTCATGTAGAATAGATTGAGGTGATAGGAACGAGACTATTGGCCCACTATTAACCACAAATTAAAGAAATTAATTACGGCCCATGCCGTAATTCTAGCCAAGTGATGGTCATACACAAACTGACCACATCGGCAGCGGGCCTCGAAACCCAGGTCTTCTCGCATCTCAAGCAAGTTCGCTCACCAGTCGACCAAGCTGGTGGTTAGAACCAAATATTAAGCGGCATAAGGCTTTAAATTTTAAAATACAATAATTAAGAAAAATGTCGTGTGATGTAATATTACTTCGAAATGAAACATGAAGATTCCCTGAGTAAGAATGTAACTTTGAAAATTTTAAGAATTTCAGCATTCAGTTAAATAACGTAGTGGTACTCGAACAGTTTTGATAGCAATAGTATGTAGACTTGGTATCTTTAAGTAAAATTAACCTTTTTTCCGTGCAAGACGTTCATTACATCAGGTACCCACAACAAAAACATCATATATGAAATTGCGTTCATTGCTTGAACTGCAACAAAGACCACAATCCAAGAAATAGTTTTCCTCACACATTGCATGAAAATACAGGGTGTCCATAATGTCGCTTATAAAAGTCTCATAAAGTCTTAACAGCACCACATTCACAAACAGGGTCCATGAAACACAGAAATGCAAAATGTGGTTAAAAACTTTAATAAAACTGAATACAATAGAACAAATCTGAATAAAATATCTTATCAATTGTATTGAATAAAGTTTTGAAATGATAAAGAGACTTTATGGACACCCTTTAGGTCCCATTATTATTGTTTTGAAGTGGAATTAATTTTTGCTTAGTGACCTAGAGTTTCAAACAAGCTTGAACAATTGACTCACGTGAGTGTATGGTTCGATCCCTCTTGGAGTTTGAACGATTTCTCGACAGCGATGTAGTAGAAAAAGTGAATAAATCTTGCGTTTCTGCGTAATAAAAGCTTAACCTTGGGAGCGAAAAGACCGAGACGCTTCTTTATTGATAAATATTAAGCTTTTTGAAACTCTCCTGGTTTAGGTGAGGACTGCTAGTGTATGCTTTTATTATTATCGTCTTCAAACCTTACAGCGAAATGCTATTACAATTAAATATATCTGTTCAGAAATAATGTAAAACTTTATCGAGATTTTTAGGAAACAACTCCTATGTCATTTAATTGAAAACGGAACTGGACACTAAAACGAGGTGAGCTTGATAACACAGCAAAATAAATTAGAAAAGAATTGCTATTACGTGTTCTATTAAAATTAGTGCAGACCTATTTCCAAGTTCATAAACCTGATAAGAGTTATGAGCTAAAACACGGGATTCCCCAATTCCTGTAAAAACAATAGAATGACGGTGACACTTTGTAACAATTGCTTCCACTTGCCGCATAAATATTTTGTTTTTAATTAATGTTTTGGATCTTCCAAGGAAATTTATCAGCTTTTGTCAGCCGTACAAGAAGTTTCTGTAAGAATTCATTGCACGATCCCCAGCAGCAATTTTTCCCGTTGCACACCTGCCTGACATTAGACTAACAAGAGGAAGAACATCCTATGTTTTTATCTCATTTGTTAGTCTCTACGACCGCCGCAATGAATATTTGTCGGCGTCTGTAACTTCTGAAATGAACATTTTTGTCTACACGACCGCCGGAATGAACAACATTATTTAAAATGTATTCACTACTCTTTGGAGCTCTTGATGAATAAGGAAAATGTATGATACTCTTAGTTAAAGTTATACCGTATTCTTTAAGTTATTTCTGATACATAGTACACTAAAGAATTTTGATAAAACATTCGTCATTTTTCCGGAGGGCAGCCTCTTACTCATACAGTACTTGGGGTAGGAAATGATGCAGTAGTAGAACAATATTTGTATTCAAAAGTATAATTCAGAGGCTAAAAAACTTGAATGAACAGTAATTATGCGAGTGTCTAAAATTAACATGATATTCTACTAAGTGACAGCCACTTGAGAAAAATATGCGTGAGTAGAATGACGATTATCTTTGTTACGAGCTTAAATAAATCTATATGAACTTTACAGAACAAGTGGATGGAAGGTAGGAAATAGAGGAAGAAACATAAGAAGATGATACAAAGTTGGATTGGAACATATAAAGACATTACGAAGTTAGAAAAGGATGCGAAAATTTCACGAAGTGAGAAAGTAACATACGAAGATGTTAAACTCAGCGGACTCAGGACGATGTAGTTCAGCAGACTTAGGAAAATACAAAATATGCCAGGCTCAGAAAAATGTGTTTTACGGTGGGCACATTTTTTTCGTACACGCTGCACTCACGCAATCAAGGTTTTTTATTTCAGTAACTGCCTACTGAAATAATTCAACATATATGTAAACTATTCTAATTTTCGAAAGTCTCACAACAGCCAGTCATGTTTGTACATCCATTGAAACTGTTTACTTCTGTAAAATTAACTAAACCTTCATAAAAATTAGTTGTTTAGTAGACACTATGGACTAAGAACTAAAATCAATTTAAAAATACATACGAACACTTTGGAAAAACAGGTGATGACATTCTCGAAAAAATTCATTAATTTACATAAGCTAAAAACACGGAGAGTTAGGCAGAGAGTTATAGTGAAGGATATGTACCTTTCAAATTCATGTTAATACAATTCACAATCTGTTGTCGAAGTTTCAGTTATCTGTTTACTATAACTCAACCAATATAAACAAAATTAAAGGCTCCTGAGTGGAGGTTACGAAGCCATTATTATTCTCGTTCATAGCTCTGAATTCTGACTCAAATTAAGAACTTTTTCTTGTCGTATCTTCAGCCGTTGCAAAGTTTCAGTGTCAAAAACAGTTACTAATGAAAGCACTTCAGATATTCTCCGACATTTAAAATGAATCAATTGACTCTAAAAGTTTTTTAGAACTAAATCTAACTCCCTTGAAGATTAATTGCGTAATTTTGTAATTATACTCCATCGAATGGCTGATTTTTTCCGTCCCATTTCCATGATGCGCAGATTTTCTCTACGAAGCAAATTTGCTAGCTTTAATAAAATAATCTCTGAGTTTCTTCAACAGGTAATGCAAGACATTAAGTTTAAATAGATAAATAACGAACACATACTATTCACTACAATTTTCTTTTTCTAAAGTTTTATCTCTGGCGAGAAATTTCATCCATGATTTGACACAGAATAGCGTCACCATTCCTTTAATCTTTGGAGCAATCAGTGCAGGGACCCACAAAATGGGGATGCGCAGCTACAGTCGACACCCACCGCCCAATCTCACTAAACCGTGAAAATTTCATTATACTTCTGAAGAATTGACGTCTGTAAAGCGAGATCTGAGACACATTTCCCTCATGTTGCCTGACGTAGCTTTGATGTGCAGACTTTACGTTTACCTCTTTTAACTATTAGTTTCGATTCATTTTATTATTTAGCTCTAGCTGCTTATTGGCGTCAAAAAGTTATTGTGATGTTAGATGACCTTCACTCTGAATGATCATTTTGTGTCTTTCTAAGATTAGCGTGATGTCAATTAGCAGTTGTACTCTGATGTAGGAAAATATGGGCTAAACATAAGCAGTTCATTCTGCATGCAAACTGTAACTTTTTTAATAATCGTACAATCTCATATCAAAAACTAACATCATGAGGCCAAGCGTAGCACCTGCGACATATTTTACTACAGGAAATCATTAAATTAAGGTTTTGAAGCATCATAAGCAAACAATGAAGTGATTTTCATCTAATGAATACTGAGTACTAAAATTTTTCCTCATTTCCCATGTATGACATAACTCGTGGTCACAATATGAGTACAAATGAATGTGCAAACTGTTTTACTGGGAATTTTTAGTTATTTTAATCAGGATCACTGAGGGAAAACGCTCTCATGCTGCCTCGGCGTCTCCCTTGCGACAGATATAAAGTTATAAATAGTCCACTCCGTGTAACATGACACATCTCCTCCTAAACAAAAGAACATTGTTTTAGTGACTCACCTCACAGCACGGCCGTCAACGAATCCTCTTCTTTATTCACAAACACAAATGAAAGATACGATTCTTAAATACTTGTTACACTTCTTTAACTCGAGTAGAAAATCAGATGTTAACTCGCACGAGAAAAGTGTTGCAGTGACGCTTGTAGACCGCGCCTCGTGTGGTACAGAAGCGATTGAGTAAAATTTTTTAGTGTTTGGTGGTGTCTGAAGAGCACTGTGCGACAGCGTGTGCTTGATAGCGCGTTGGTCGTTGTCTAAAAGCGTCTACAGCAAACCAAGAATCGCGGTTGGTCAGCTTTTTTCAGGTAACATTGACGCAGTGTGAGTTCTTCCCTTTAAATGGCATCGCAGAAGTGCATTGTTGTTTTATAAGTATCGGTTTTGTTATGCGTGGCGTTTAATAGACTATATGCTTTATATTTAATGTGAATTTCTTGTCTTCTTAGTTTTAATTCAAATTCTAGTCTGGCAACCCTAATGGAGCGACGTGGTTGGTTGGCACATGCCGTACAGGAGGCAACCCTTGGCTCTCACGTCCCCCCGCTGCTCGAGGGGAGACAGCTTCCCAGGTGGAAGAAGCACAGGTATTGGCCCACCAAGTCCTGATTTCTAGATTGGCTTACCTTGTTTAAATGCCAATTTTCGAAATTATAGCCCTGTTTCTGAAATTAAATACTTACCCGGCATTTTAAAAAGACGTATTCTTACTACTTTCTATTTCGTGCAGAAATATTTCTCGAGCATGTCATTTTTGGCGAGTTTTGACCTGAAGCCAAATCTTGCAACCCCTACCTAGAGGGCAGGCTCCGCCCTGGCAACGAGCTCGTCTCCATCTTGTTAGTGAAGTGTGTATTCTTGATGTGTTTACCCAAAATAAAATATGTCCTTAATGTCTCACTAAACTAAAAGATGTATTTTTCCTAGAAAAATCGACCCGGAAATATTTAACAGTAGTTCATAATATTCTCAATTATTTTATTTTTGGTTGAATATTTATTCACTTTATTAGTCCTTGTCGTTTCTTTTTGCTAAGATTGAATATATTCTTCAAGCGAAGGCTATGGATATGAAGCTCATTCACGTGAAAGTTAGGTACATTCTAAGCACATTAAATTTATGTGAAAGAGTTATTAAATTGTCAGCCCCTTATAAGCAAATGTGAGCCTTATTAGCTTAGCTGAAAATATTCATGATGCTTTTGTTCTACTCTCTCTTTCTAGAAGATCTCATTTATGTAATAAATAAATATTTACAATAAAACCCTCTCTGACGAGCACCGAACAAATAGTTAAAAGTCTAGATAATATCTGACTTTTAAATATCAGTGGGCTAATTTTACTAATTTCTGGGTCTTCTCAGGTTCATTAGGTAAGCGTCTCAACACTTACGACTTCTCAGATGTAAACAAGAATTAGTGAATCAGTATTAGTGATGATTAATATGAGTATGTGGCGCACGTAGCATTAGTGAATCAATATTACGGATGGCTGGTAAGGGTATATGTTCTCGAACACATGTGTACTTGTAGAATGTTGATCAGTGACTCTTATATGAGGCAAAAGTTTGATTCAAGTGAAAACTTATCTGATTATAAAAACATAAATTTCACGTTAAAAAAACTAATCCTCGGGGACCTAATGCTGTATGACATATATTCTGTTGACGTTTATTCCATGAATTTGCTTGCTTGATCGTGATTTTAAAGTAGGAGAATATTCTTCGTATATACTTACGACTTCTCGAATATAATTAGCATGTGGGCTCATCAAAAATACAGCTCAACAATAGCTGCTCGCCGTATTTAAAAATATCTCCGTACACAGACAGAAGATAATAAATGATTCTCTTCAGAGAACTGATGCAGAAATTATAAACATAATGAGAGGGAAGATATGGTTTCAATGAAGAAACATTTCACGGCCAGAAAAACATAACTTAGGTTTTCAAATTCGTGTCTCTTTTACAAAAGTTAACGAGGATTCAGAAGCATTGTTATGATGATGGATGTGTTCAGTAAAGACTAACTGTCACGCGAGATGTGTTGGTAAACGGTTAACTGTTTTGCAGGATGTGTTGACGAACGATTAACTTATCTCGGGAGATATGCTCGTGTTGCACACTGGTGTACTGTAACGGTGTATGCAATAAATGAACAATTTTCAGTGAGTCATAATTTTTACTTAATTCATATTTATAATATTAAGCTTAGCCACTTTTATAAACTATGATTTAAGGTTTCAACGAGCACTCATTACTGTAAACAAAAATATCTAGATCATTTATTTTGTTCCTATCGTAAAATTAACCTTAGATGACTTACATCAGTTGAATGACGCCAGTTGAATGATATGTGCATGTTTTCTTGCTGAAATTTCTACTATGAAAACGAAGAACAATAATTTTACGACGAAATAGAAACAAAACTTCTTATACAGCGTTCAATTATGAAATCAAAATTAGCTTAATTTTCTATTACAAGTCCATAATGTACCCAGCTACTATGTATTATATATACTCGTACAAATAGAATTCCAATGTATATACGACTAGTGGTTCGTTTTTGAAAGTTATGTTATCTAAAATAAATTGTATGAACTAGAAAACCGTAAATATTGTCTTCAGAAACAATTTTTTTTTCGGAAAAAGTGTCGGGACTTGAGAAAAATTCTGTTAACACATTTTTTAAATTTCTTGAAAGCAACAAAGCAGCAAAACCAATCATGATCAACTTTCTTGATTATTGTGCAATAATGACCGGCATATTTTATGATTATGAGCATAATTCATATTTCTTAGCCTTGATCTTGAATATTTTGAATCGTAAAGTTAAATAAATGTTAATGTCAAAAACTATGATACATTCTAAAATTGTTATGGGGAGCAAGAATGTTGCACAATAATGATCATAACAATTGATGAACGCCTCAGAATTTCGAAAAAATCCTTCTGTCCTTAATTAACAACGTGTTTCTCGTGAAATCGTCTTTTCAGCACTAAAAGTAAATTTCTAGTATCTTAGATGTATGATTTTTATTGAGGTACGGATTAAGGATTCATTTGTTGATATTTTTAAGTATACTCGTAGTTGCAGAGCGATTATCTTGACTTCTGTCAAATTTTCTCGATTTGTTGTATAGTTATACACACGTCTAGAAATGAGTTTTATAACAAAAATCTCGATTCATAATTACTTTAGATTCTATCATACTTTGGTGTCTGAGACTTCATATGGTATGCGTTAAAAACACTACATCCCAACCATATATAAGATCTAGACCCCTAACTTATAAACACTTGCGGCATTCAATTGAGTTCTCTACTCATTTGGTAAACCTATTTCAAAGCATAAACTAAACTAATACAGCATTTATGACTTCACATGACACTACAAATAGATGATGCAGCAGCACCAGATGGAGTGATGGTACTCGGTGCAGGCTCGGCATAGGTGATGATATCAGCCGTAACGACTGGTTGCTGTTCTTCTTGCTGAGCCTTCGATAATCTGATGCCCAGAAGTTCTGCTACCACCTAAAATGAGACTTGATGTAGGTATTGTAATAAATGCATCCACAAAATAATGATGATATGTTATCGATAAGCTGGAGCCCATATGCTCGCCATTACCTGAATTTTAGCTTGTTTGTATTGTAATGATTTATAACTACGAGATTATGAACCTTATATGTTATTTAGTACTTGGCATCTAGAAGATTGGTCAAGACTTGAGCTGGGACTTGATACTGGTATTGAATTACTTTACGTTATAATATTGTTTTATCGCCCATTTGATGTATGACGGAGTTTGACTCCCGGAGTTTCTATCGCAAACTGAAATTGGATTTACTGAAGGTGCTGTAACGTATTACCCGTGAGGAATTATAATATTAATTCGCAAAACCATGACATTTTGCTACTACCTGGAATTAGTCGAACTGAAATCATTTCATAAGTTAAAGGGATGAGATGATACTGAAGTGTCTTCATGGTGAATTTGACGCACAGAAATTTGGCCGCTGGGATGTTTAGCACACGACGTCAATTTTTCAGTTTCGAGAAACAAAATAACTGAATCTTGGCGTGGAATAACAAAATACCATATACGTAGCTTAGAGTAATAGAATAATTGATTCCCTTCCTCTAGTAGCAAAATAACTGAACCCGTGCCCCGAATAACAGAACGACAGATTGCTTGCCTCGAATAACGGAATAACAAAGTAACTGAATCTTTGCGTGGAATAACAAAATAATAGATATATAGCTTCGAATAATAGAATAATTGATTCACTTCCTCTAGTAGCAAAATAACTGAGCCCGTGCCCCGAATAACAGAACAACAGATTGCTTGCCTCGAATAACAGAACAACAGATTGCTTGCCTCGAATAACAGAAAAACAGATTGCTTGCCTCAAATAACAGAAAAATAGATTGCTTGCCTCGAATAACTGAATAACAGATTGTTTGCCTCGAATAACTGAATAACAGATTGCTTGCCTCGAATAACAGAAAATAGATTGCTTGCCTCGAATAACACAAAAACAGATTGCTTGCCTCGAATAACAGAACAAAAGGTGCCCAGCTTCGAATAATAGTACGCCTAGTAACTTTACCAGTTCCTAAAATGTGTAACATAGAGTTATATTATGTATTGAATATCAAACTTGCAATTTCATATGAAAAAGCTCTCAAGTTCTTCTCCAGGACTTATACGATAAAGAGTAGTAATTAATTCACCGAATAATAGGGTGACCTGAAAAATTCTGATAATCGTTCCGTGTCATAAAAATAACGAAGTGAATATACTGTGGAAATGATTTGCCTTCATTTAGCATATCCTGAGCCTTATTTCTTTTGCGATATAGAATAGCTTTACACGAAAATACTTTTGCATTTTTTCCAGTGAAAATCCTAATCAGTTATTCCCAATTCTTCAAAAAAGTTACAATTCTAAGCTTTTGTCACTAAATTTTATTGAGCACCTTGAATCTATGTATACTCTTGCTTTTGAACGAGTGACATATAACATTCATTGTTGCAATGTAATAGCATTCTTCACACTATTCTTCATATCCTCTAATGATCAATTATTTTTAAAAATATAGTAATTCGAATAGTTAAGATAGCGTGATAACTCATGTTCAATTGTTTTTGATTGAGAGAATGGAGGAAGAAGAAAATAATTGAGACAAGGTTATGAATTTCGTACCTTTTGAAAAGTAAGTGCTACACCTTCTCCGGTCTTGGCCGACATGACGTATGAAAGCATGTTGTGGTCGCCTGCAAATCTGTGATGTCTCTCACTCTTTACCTGCAGTAGAATGAGTTTATCTTATAGAATAGAATGAGGTTGCTACCCAAGTAAATAGGTAACAACCAAACGAGTCGTTTGGAAACGAGTTACTTGGCACATTCTTGGGCTGCAACCCGAGTAAAATAGTTTACTAAATGGACCTAAAATATTAAAATAGAAATTAAATGCCTATCTGATTTTGACGCGGGATTATTGAACAAGTATCCTTTTAATCGATTGTCCCTAAGTCTTACCATTCTGCTCATTTGAGTGACTTTGATCAGTTACTTTCACGTTTCACAATGAACGTGAAATACGCAAAAACTACGGTTCATAGAAGCAAAAAATAATGGAAACTATTTCAATTTGAAGGATATTTAGCTACAACATTCCTAAAGTAGCACAACGACTTATTTAACCACGTAAAATATAAAGCAATGTGAAAATGCAGGATTGAGAAAAACATAAAATAGAGCTCATTCAATTTATAAATGCATGCAAACAAAAATCAAATCTGCAGCTTACTCTAGTAAAATAACTTATACAAAGAAAAATTACTTCTCATGAAAAAGGAGTAGCAGCTTTATAAATAGTCGGTCGGTCAAAGGCCATTATGAAAGCCAATAGGAAATGGGCAGCTCCAGTGTGACTTTTAAATACGAAATCAATTCCTTATGACGAATTAGAAAATCTATTCTGCGCCTCATACATGAAGTCTTCGCCTGGTGTTCATGAAGTTGTAACTACATTCATTGTCTCATGTGTTCGAGATCAGCCTTGTTGGTGATCGACGACATGAGGGCCAACATGAGCCTCATGAGGGCCAACATGAGGCTCATGAGGGTCATAAGGCTCATGTTAGGACTGGACTCACTTGTCTCATGTGTTCGAGGTCAGCCTTGTTGGTGATCAACGACATGAGGACCAACATGAGGCTCATGAGGGCCATGAGGCTCATGTTAGGACTGGACTCACTTGTCTCATGTGTTCGAGGTCAGCCTTGTTGGTGATCAACGACATGAGGACCAACATGAGGCTCATGAGGGCCAACATGAGGCTCATGAGGGCCATAAACTCACTTGTCTCATGTGTTCGAGGTCAGCCTTGTTGGCCACTAGGGCCATGAGGGGAGGACGGTCGTGATGCCTCGCCGCCTTCCTGACGGCGGAGACCCAGTCTTGGAGTCCGTCCAGGGTGGTAGGGGTTGTGACGTCATACACCAGCAACACTGCGTGCGCCCCGTACAAGTACTGCGCAAGTAAAGGGTCCATGCAGTGGTGGAAGTGAGAACAGAATTTATACGAAAAAGAGTTCTCGTGGGGAAGAAATATAGTGGAAATGATTTCGTAAAAGAGGGTCTTGTGGGTAAAGTAACGCCACGAAAAAGGGATTATCGGCAGAAATGGCATCACGAATTTATATCACTAAAAAGGATGCAATGGATGAAGTAATATCATAAAGTAGGGTCTCGCAGGAAAAGCAATATCATCAATAAACTTAAGGAAGCTGATATTTGATCTTGACAGTATTGGGATTCATCCGCAGCTCTGTGAATGTTAATGAAATGTAAAAGAAATGGCCACAGGTACAAGCCAATTGGTCTATTTCAGGGTTGCTATCCAAGTCCCAAGCCGTCTAAAGTTAAAGCACCAATCATGCTGACTTACCTCAATAACGCACAGGCACTTCAGTCACTCACACGCACCTCAATCATGCACAGGCCCCTAGAGTAAAAAAAGGATAATGGGACGAGTATTAATAGTCATACTCCAAGTCATAAATTTTTACTCAATGGTTACCTGACTCACAGTACACAATAATCATATGGCTTTTCGTGCGCAATAGTTCTAAGAATTTGGGTTCACAATAATTATATAACTCGCGGTACACATAACTATGGCTCTTCGAACGCAATAATTATACGACTCACAATGCACAATTATTACATGTCTCTTGGACCACAAAAAGTAAACTTAAACCAAGATACAGCAGGTATATCAAGAACAACTAACATATCTCAAATTAGAAGATATATATTTATGCCAAGTTGAGTGAAAAATATCATAGTCTTCAACCTGATTGTACCGACAGTGTACACGCTGCGATCATTCTCCGTAACTCTCATTCATATAAAACCCACGTTCTCTAGCAAATTATCATTATAAACTACACACCTTGTCTGTCATCTTGCCGTTGAGGGACACGCCTGCCACGTCGGAGATCTGAATGTTGACATTTTTCTCGGTCCCCAACACTAGACGCTTGAGGTAAAACTCCACGCCCACTGATGCCTGAAGTAGAATAGAATAGAATAGAATGAGGCTATAGGAACCAACCTTCTGGCCCATTCTTGGGTCGGATAATTACTTCGATAATTATTCGGTTGTTTACCCAAGTCCCATGCCGTATTTCTAGCCGCGTCAACCATGTCGGCAGCGGGATTCGAACCCAGGTCTTTCCGCTCGCAAGCAGATTCGCTCACCAGTCGACCAAGCTGGTGATAAGTGAGGCTTTCGTTGTGTTAGAGTGTACCAGATGCATATGTAACAGGCATCAGTCAAACAGGTATACAGGTATCAGGTACAGGCATAAACAGGTATACAGGTACAGGTAATACAGGTATCAGTCAAACGATCATTACAAATTCATTTGTGTTTGGGTAAACACAGGGTAAATGAAATTGCAATGATCGTTTGACTGATACCTGTATTTTATTTGCTAATGAAGTTATTCAAAAATCCTGATTCTGCTGAATTGTTAGAGTGTTCTATTCTCCGGCTTTTTATTGATATTCTGAACGTTTTGTGTAGGTCGTTTCATTCATAAGTTTAACCTGTTCCATAACGTACAAGCATGATTTTTGTCAGCCTAATGTCAGATTAAAACTAACTGATGTTATTTGAGAGCAGAAAGGGAGATACAGAAAAATTATAGGAAGATAAAAAGACTCGATTCTTCGGAAGCTATTATTTATATTATTAGTTTATGTATGTTTTATCGTGGGCTTGACGATTAGTAACTTATAAAAAATCAAAAATCAGTTTATTGCAATATCTACGATGCCTGCGATGTTACATGTTGGAGTTAAAAATTTAACATACAGTATGTAGCTTAGTTTAATGAGTCACCCAACATGTGTCCTTTTTTATTTAATGTTCATCATTTTAAATTATATCATCTAACTCTTTATGACTCAATATAGCCCTACAGCTGAGTGCAAGAATGTCAGTGAATAATGTACAGGAAGCAGCAGCTACAAACCTTTCTTTTTTAAAATGCATTTTCCTTCGAAAAAAGTTATATTGTTACACCCTATACCTGATGCATTTCTGTGAGAGTAATTGCAGTCATATGTACCTGGTACACATTTGAGAAAGCAATTGCAAACATATGCACCTGGTACACATCTGGCAATTGAAAATATATGCACCTGGTGCATCTCTATGGAGGTAATTGCAGTCGCATGCACCTGGTACACACCTGAGAAAGCAATTGCAAACATATGCACCTGGTACACATCTGAGAAGGCAATTGCAAATATATGCACCTGGTACACATCTGAGAAGGCAATTGCAAATATATGCACCTGGTGCATCTCTATGGAGGTAATTGCAGTCGCATGCACCTGGTACACACCTGAGAAAGCAATTGCTAACATATGCACCTAGCACACATCTGAGAAGGTAATTGCAGTCACATGTACCTGGTTCGCTTTGGAGAAGGTGTCCTGAGTGTAGCGTGTGACAATGGAAGTTTTTCCGACACCTGGTGCCCCAACAAGTGCCACCTTTACCTGCCGCTCCACACACTCAGCCTCGTCGTCCGACATGACCTGGTTGAGCAAATAATACAGGGTGCGGCAACATGACTTCCTTTTTTCTCAACTTTTGAATTGCGAAAAAGGAAGTTGTTTTGTAACACCTTGTAGGTCAATCGACCCTAACGGCATCCCTAGTAATCAGACTCAATGAAATACTCCCTCTGTTCAGAAATAGTTGGTCCACAGTCGGGAAAACATTCTAGCATTACTCGAAATGTTCAGGAAAACATTCGGGCGATTAATTCCTTATCTTCGTCTTTTGTACTTTTCAAAGTATGACGTGTAAATTAACATCTTAAATTTTTTCCCCCTATGCACTAACTGTTCCCGACCAACATCAAAAGATGTTTGTTCCAATTATTTCTGAGCAGAGGGAGTATAAAATAAGTTTGTAATTTTGGATTCAGGACTGCTACAACTATAGATGCTAAATTTCAATTTCAATATTTTTTTGATAGTTTATCAACTCAGACGATATCTGCTGTATAATATCAAACAAGGCAAAGCTTACTTAAAGGCTGCTGTATATATACTCTTCTGATTTTTGTGATAGAAAATAAATGTTTATGAAAACTTGACTTAACCCAGTGTTTTGCACCACATTTGAGAAATAGCAGTACGATATAATACTGAGAAAAGTTGTTATTTTAAATTACAGGATCAGAGGGTCAATAACATTATAATTGTTGGGTGGAAATATGTGAAGCCTTTTTTTCGAAAAATGAACTGTTGAGCCTAGGAACAGGCACAAAGGGATAAATGAAGGTAAAATTATTTATTTCTTTTTCCATAAACGAATAACTGATGTGGGTTATTTTCAACAAAACGACTGGAGCAAGTATTGTTATACACATATATGTTTTTTTCTTGACTTTCGTATAAGCGATACAAAAGAAAGTCAGTTTCGAAATCTGTTGAATTTATTGAGTTTTAGTGTAAAAATTGCCATAACTTGGAATCAGCATCAATAAAATAGTGCCTTGGCTGACATCATGAGCACATTCAAAAATCGTTTTGACCATAAAAGAATATCAACTTACTTGTGGCTGCACACGCTATCACAAAATTCTGAAGAGGTTTCCAAATACCAGTTGAAACCGTCAAGAGCAATTGAAACAAATTTCGAAATTTGCAATTTTTTAATTATTTCAACGCATCCACGTATACTTTTTTGTTTAATGCCAGTTAACTGAGAAAAAATCGGTTAAGCACTAGAAGAGCCTGCGCACAATACAATGAACTAGTCTTGAACTTCATTCATGTATGTTATTTCATGCATGAACTCTGAAGGCTGATTATCAAAAACACACTTCTTCAGTAGATGTGACCTAGATGACATACAGCATTCATACGTTATGAGTTGATCAGCAAATTACGCACAATTCAGACTTATTCCACGTGTGGCACACGAGGGAAAATTACTCACGTACGATCAAGAATGCCTACCAAGGCCAGCGTATGCTTTTGGAAACCCTTGTAGAATTATGCGGAAACTTTCAATACTAATTATCGAATTTGACTGTTGTACCATACACTTATTGTCAGTCTGTATATAATAATCTATATGTTAAAAGCATTTGGCATCGTCATTTTACAACACAGCTTTGCTCGTCAATGTCGATAGCTGATCCATCCTGAAAGAATGAAGGGAGTACATTGTTCACAAGTTCAGATTAGACTGTAACGTCGTGCTATCTAATGAACAGGTGACTACATCGTGACTGTTGCCATGACAACCTTGAAAACAGTGGTGCATCTCTCTAGTTTGTTTAAAATTAGCTCGAAAATGTTGGATAATATTTATTTTCTGGTATATATTTGGATTCTGAGTTTTGTATATGGATGAGGATTCCTGGCTGTACGACATCCTGGCATCTGCTTCAGTTTGGGGCTTCAAAATCTTAGAAAACTATTTAAGAGTAACTAAAACGTTAGTGCACGCATATCTTTTATAATTATCATTTAGGTCACTTCACTATAACACAATGCAAAAGACCTTCGAGATGTATTCAATGTTTTCAGTTCGTTTTAATCATACAATTGTAGAGTTTTCACTACTAATAGCATACATTAGCTTTCAAATACTTGTGTACTAAAACAAAAATGCCATATGGGTCACTACTTCTGTAAAAAGAACCTTTACAAATCAATACAATAATTTCGAGATTGTTAAGTGTTGGTTCATTAATTGATTCTCTAGGTGCTTAGAATATCAGCCAGCGGGAAAGTACAACCATGTCTCACGATCATCGTCAATTCGGACATTTTTCAAGCATCGGAAAATAAAGGAAAAAAGTTTTCTTAGCGGAAATATTATGTCTCAAGCAGAACAGCCCAATGTCTGTGTTTTGGTCACTTTTAGATTCATGACTTTTCGTGTGTTGAAAAACTTTCTAATGAGATAAATCCTGGAGTATATTTTGTTAACAGTTCGGTTTATGATGAGGATAATCCAAATCTTTGAACTATTTGATCTAGATCTAGCTATGATCTTAACACCGTGATACTCGAAGTGAACTTTTATATATATATATATATATATATATATATATATATATATATATATATATATATATATATATATATATATATATATAAATGAAGGTAAAATATATTAACACTTGTATGTGTTTCCTGAATACTGTGCAATGTAGTCTGCATTTGTAACAATTTCATTTGAATGTACTATACTGGTTGGCAGAAGCTAACGATGACCGCTTTTTACAGAGGGTGATACTGGAATACTGTATCAGTTGATGAGAAATTGAACCTCAAAGAAAAGACGATGCTACACGTTTGCGAGACAGAAAAGAAGAAATTTCTCAAAGGGATGCAATGGTATGGAAAGGTAAGTTCCGTGAAATAGACAAGGTACCTGACCTTATTGAATATTTCTGATGATTATTGATTCTCACTTCTCATCCGAAATAATTGGGAGAAGTAGTTGTACTCCTATCAGTGACATACCACCATGCATCTATAACTTGACAGAGAAAATAAATAAATACTTCGGCTCAGTTTTTTAATGACTACCATTAAGATTATAAATATCGGTCTCTATTGGAGCTGTGGGTTTGAATTTACAACCATATCTAGTACTTTTAGCATATGTTGATAAGAAATTATCAAATTAAATTTGCATAGAAATGTTAACACTGAGATGTCAACAAGAGGTGATTTTGATTACGATCATTTCTTTAAAATTTGTCCCTTGCTCATTGATTTATTAACTGAAGAACAGTTAGTGGTTTTCAAGAGCGTCATTTCCAAAGCAGTTCATTGATAGAAAACCCCAGAAATTGGAATATAAATTTTTTGGCTTATGTGACATATCAGGATTTGAGTATGATTTTGAGATATACATAGTAAGTACACAACCTACACAAGGAAAGAAATGGGGAGCACGTTTCAACAGTGTTTTTCGTTTTGCTGAAACAATTCCATGCAGTTTAAATCACTTGGTTAACTTAATTTTCCTGCTTGCTTAGATAGTGTGAAAACTTTTTCATAATCTCAAGACACTGAATAATAAACAAGTCTTCTAAAGATATTTTTTCTTCCAAAAGCTGTATTTAATCTGTGTTGTACAGTATTATTTTATAATGGTATTTTTAGACGTGATTCTAAAATCTTTTTTGCAAATGATTGATGAGAAACAAGATTTCCCATATTCACACATGATATATTATACGATATTGACATGACATTACTTATGATAATTATGTCTTTCGTTTTGTGTATTCTTGTTTCACTCTACAAGATACTCCAGCTAATAAAATATGTTCATGTAGTCGGTGTTTTGGCATCAAAGAACGTACACTATACATAAATATAAGGCAAGGCCTGTCATTAGATAGGGGTTTGTGTGATGGGTCACCAGTGGAACAACGAAATATATCTTAAAAACACAATAATATTCAAATGAATATCATTATGTGACCAAACGGAGCTAAATGAACATAAAAGTGCAGTTATAAAATTTTTAACATCAAAATGTTCATTTCTTCAAAGGCTATTCAATGAGTTTTGTATACCTATTCGTATAAAATAATATTTCATTTTAATATGAGTATAAATTATTCCTAAATGCTGCATTGGACTACACATATTCTTATTCCCGTTGATGAAAGGTTTTCGAATTGGTGCTCATCTCAAATTAGGGAAAAATTGTTTTATGAAAACCAGACAATAAGTTTTTAGTATAATTTATCTACGGAATCAGACAACTTGAAGGAAGCGGGAGAAAAAGTTAAGAACTAATGCCACTTCATAATGAATCCTGTTAACTCTACGGGAGCTACTACCAGCATTTAAGTACCATTCCAATCAAACGCTTGATTTAAATACGTAAAAAAGTCCATGAATTGCCTCATCAGTATATCTCTGGTCAAAATTGGAGACAAATGCTTCATGTTTGTTTAGCACGGATTGTAACTTCCTTCTCATCATCACTTATTACACTATTAATACATCAACTTAACTCAGCCAGCCAGCCTATCAAAAAGCATTTTTTTGTATTTTTATAGCATTGTTGATATTTCAACTAGCGTTTTTTAAAAGTAATTGTTGTTTCGCGTTATTTTAAACATTAAACCGACCACGGCTTTCTTTTTTACTTAAAATGAAAGAACAAATTTTCCCCTCTCGAGCAAAGTAAGCTGAGCTCATTGCGTCCATCAAGAAAAATTGCATTGATGTTTTTTTCGCGGTCGGTTAAAACTGGCGCATGCCTTCGAGGGGATCAATCGCCCACTGCAGCACCAAGCAACTCGCCCCTCCATGTCTCGTGCCCCTCTCTATTACACCCCCTCTGTCTCGCTTCCTCTTCGCTTCCCTCTCTCTTTCTGCCCCCGTCACACTTACTGCAGTGCCCTAACTGGAGTTTATTATCAAATAATATTTTGCAAAGTTCCAACAGAGGATATTGTATCTAAAGCCCATACTTTATTTCAAATAATAATAGCGAAATGATCATATAAATCTATTATGGACCATTAAAAATTAAAAACCCTTGGCATTTCCTGGGCAGAGACACAAGCTCTATGCCCACTCCTACCCTCGTGTTTGACGTCACAGCCAGCGATGTACGTCTTTTTCTGCCCGTTGCACTGCCTTCTTTCATCGTAGATCCTTTTAAGAACTGCATTTTTATTTCAATAATGCAAAATCTCTAGAAAGATCATCTTCCTGTGTTTATTCATGAATTGGGAGACAATGAAGTGACCTCGTACGTCTGGAAGTTTGCTGGAATTGAACGGTTGAGCTGACGACGCGGTTTCTGTTGCTTGCTGGACGCTGCCTGGAAGCGAGCTCGGCTTCTTGTGTGTGTGTGTTGTTACCCTCCATGAATGTCACGTTGTTATTGTTGTCGTACCTTCAGTAGCAATAGAACAGCGGTCGTCTGTAACCCAGTCAATCAAAAAAGCAATCCCACTGCTAACTATAAGTGTTAGATAGAAAGTGATCGTAGGGAGATAACGCTTCTTCTTCACAGCCTGATAAGTTCAGAATTACATGTGTCCATATCGTCAAGAAGCATGAAGACTGCTGGTCGCCTTCAAGGTGAGACTCAGTTGTCATGCTATAGATTTATTTTATCATTTGGAACATCAGGCTGATGCTCGAGGAAACTATGCTGAACAAACCTGAAAGTTACATCTTCGTTCGTCATGCTAATTTTCAACGTGAATTTTCTACCCGAGCGCAGTTGTTATTATGTACATACGAATACTCCTTTTCTAAAACGAAATATTTCCCTGGTTTTCATGCCTACGAAATTCTTGAAAAATTGTCATGGCAAATTCTTCATCGACAATGATAACTTTCCTATAATTATCTTAAGTAGAGCATAAGTCTAATAGTAGTTTTTCACAAAATTACGTAATGAGAAACGAACATGAACGAAAAACATACAGAGAACGAATGAACACTGATTTTGAAGAGTAACAATTGCATTATTTCACCAAAACTTTATCACCAGCAACAGTGTCACTGTGTACGATTCTCGCTTATCAGCGTCACTGATGATTTCTGAGATGCTTTGCATCACATTTTTCGAGTGTTTTCTCGTAAGTTAGGGAACATGCGGAAGCATTATTCTTTAAGAAAATATCTGTACTTCAGACTATAAGCCATGAGAACCTGAGCCTAGTAACCATCGTCACAGCCTTGCAATGCCTGTGAGAGTTTCTAGAGTGGTTGTTGTCTCTGTGATAAAAATTACAACTTTTGTTCTGTACAACGCAGTTTCTACGATGCAGCATAGTGCAGGTCACTGCGACGTGATCGAACGTGACAATGTTGCTGTGGTGTTGCAACGTAACGCGATGCAACATGGCGTTATACGACGCAATTTAATATAACATGATGTTAACTGCTTTCACACGTTGCAACACTCCATTCCAGCCTTGGGCTGTAAAAACAGCCTCTGATTATTAACATGCCTCTTCTTTTTATTAGTACTGCGATAAAACGTTGGTAATGTCCTCAATAACCTAAAAACAGTTGTGTATTTGAATACAAACTCTTCATATACTCACCATATAACCACTTGGTGCCTGCAAGAATAAAACTAGCATGTCTTCTGATGCTGTCGAAACTTGTGCAGGGGTTCAAGACAATTGGGTTGCGAATAACTACTCAAACAAGTACTACAGGGTGTCTCAAAAAAATGTACTCACCCTTTAACCGTTGTGCGAACATGATTCTTTAATCACATTTAATCATGTTCGCAAAGGTTCGAACCTCACACCTGCAACACAAAGAAGACAGCATGTTAGCAACGGTTAAAGGGTGAGTACATTTTTTTGAGACACCCTGTATTATGATGTACCATGCACTAGCATTCCTAAGCTAACTACTTTTTTGTGGGAGCGGGAGAACTGAAAAGTCTTTTTTTTGTAAGATATTGCTGATACATAACCGTGTACCTACGATTTTGGGGGAAGGTTTCCAGGGTTTATTATAACACGATTAATATATTAGAACTGAAATAATGTATTATTGGATCATTTATCACTCCGGCCAAAATTTTTCATAAGATGTTCTGATTGCAATACATATAATAAATTGATACATGCAACACACAGTAACAGAGAACTCTGAGGTAAATACATCGTTAGTTAGTGGAACCGTTATATTTCTCTTGAGTCACACTCATGAAAAAAGGGCGTACAGTTTCAATAAGTTTATATGTCCAATGAGTTACAATTTTACAATAACCGAGAGTTATATGTGTATATCAGTCTATGGGTTTATACTTCGATTTCACTAAAAGTTTCACGTCACCAGCACCGAAATTTGTTCATGCTGTATTTTCGAAAAGTGTTCTTAAAATATAGTGAATGAACATAAAATCACTACTTAACAGAAAAACGGAGAAAATATTTAGTTTTTTGATAAGAAATATCCCATTTGACAGCCACAGTTTCAATGAAATCACTGAATTCCTGTGAATAAAGAAGCCTTGCCAATTCACGTCCAAAAACAGTGGTATAGGGACTCTGCTAGTATGGTCTATATGAATCAGATTTATGTCTAGAACAAGTGTGATTATTGTTCTTCTGTTAATCACCGTTCAGAAAGTCTTCAACACAACTTCATTTAATGCAACAGTCATAGAAAAACACATGTAGATACTTTTTAAAATGAAATTCAAGGGTAAAGTTTCTCAATGTAAACCCTGTTCAAATCTACTTGAATGAATGTACGTAGTACAAAACGCCCACTTTTCCCTACAGTTCATTTTAACCAGTTTAAGCCATCGTTTCAAAGACTATACAAAAGGAGCTACATAAAATCAGTGTACTGTTCATGAGATCATGTATAGCTAAAAAAATTCATCTATAAAAGAAAATCTATTACCAAAAGAGGGTTTTCATTTCATTTATCTTGGGCAAAGAAGAGGCAGGCTCATTTCATCAAGCCTAATTTATTGTTCCTTTCAAACGAAAACGCAGCTAACAACCTTTTTCCCTGGTCAATTATTCATCACTGTGAAAAATAAACTTTGTCTGAAGAAAACTTGCCTTCTGACAATAGAAGAAATAAAAAATGTTATTTTGCACCTACACCTCCTCAGAATGAAGCAAATTCTTCATGGAAGTTGCACTCCTGTGCATTTTACTGAACTTTTAGATTTATCATATTTTGTCAAATTTTACCATCAAATTCCTATAATTTTTTTATGACTGCAGCTGCTTCTTTAGAATATCGAGCCACCCTCAAAGTTTTTACCTTTGAATTATAGGAAATAAATTTTTCAGAGTTGCAGGCAACACCTTAGAGTTCTATTATGTCTTTGGTTTATGAAAACCTGTTCCTTAGAGTCGCAGGCGGAATTTTTTCATTTATCTGTATGTTGCTGAAAATCAATCCATGATTTCCTAGTGATGCATGCAGTATATGATAATAAAAAAATGCCTTATTCTGTTTTGTCAGTGAACGTGGGATTTCATCCATGCATTATTTAAAGAAAATCGATTTGCTCTATTTTCTGCACGATTATCGGTTCTCTTGGTGCTACTCATTAATGACACCTCAGTAATGACATCTGCAGTTGGAGACACATTTTCATGATAACTCCTATCTGTGTACGTACCTTTACTCATTTACACTCCATGGCTATTGTAAATTACAAGTAGTTTAATCTACAATCTAATCAACTCTATTTTATAAATGAAATAATTCCCTATTTCATGCACTTTAATTCTCACTACCTGAATCATTCATTTTATCGGTTCCTTGTACACCGTTATGTTTTCTGCAAGTTCATTACTTTTTTACTTCACATTTTTCTTTAAAGTCCGCTGTTCTTTGTACTGTTCATTGGAACGAGCTCCAATCGACCGCAACAGCCCTGCCATCTAGTTGTGCTCCAGCCATCACACGTTCTTGTATATAAAACTGGCTCCTAGGATGTGCGTTGTCACGCGCTTATTGTACGACGCACTCGGAAGTTTACGTGTATGTTTCATTTATAATATACCAGATGCCGTTGTATTCTTCATCAGTTTATCCAGTAAAGAATGATTTGGGTATACGAGCTAAATGAATGGTTGTATGCAAATGTTCCTTTAGTCGAGAGGTAACTTGTTTATAGAGTTCAAACTGAATTGTTTTTCTTATCGCATGTTTTACATTTTTTGCACATTGCTCATTGAAATCTGGTTTCACTGTTCCTCGTTGCTATTACGAAACGTTAGTAGTAGAATTTGAATTTTGAAATCTTATTCTTACATTCCGCACGCAAAATCATCATGGCTTGCGATGTTACTGTCTATTAGTACTTTTTATCTACATGCCTTTCGGACGCTTCATCCTAGCCACTTCAGTTGAGTAACATCCTTATTGGCTGCTCCCATGCCGCTGCTGATCCATTTAACACAAGAACAGGCCAGGCGACCCATCGAAGCATCTTATAATCAAGTTCACAACGTCGCTTAGAGGAAGAAATCATGTTAGGATGAGGGTTTCATCGGAAGCAAATGTATACTTTACGGTACAGGAGGCATACCAGTTGAATTTTTAGTCGACTTATTTAGCTTGCATTGCGTACGAAACTCGTCTCAGTGAAATGATCACTAAAATTATCCCCGTTAACAACTAAAGGTTCAAATTGGTCGAAATTTGTGCTGAGATTAGGTTACGGTAAAACCAAAGGGAGATATTCTGTTTATCTGAAATGAACTGCAGCTTCTTTCAGTTGCAACAGTTTATCATGAAGGTTCTGATTATGATGCTATAAATTTCAAAAATAGGAACTGTATAGAATGTTGTACAAATATGGCCATTGCAGTACGTTTTCAAATTTCACAGCCCAGTTGTCCTCATCATTAGTTTGTCTTCCGTGATGTCAATGGGGTCAGTGATGACGAAACTATACGCAACGAGATGAAAAAAGTGGTGATATGAAAGAAACAGTTAAGTGTCAAAGGATGTATAAAATATATACATCATTTATTTATTGCAAGATGGGTTATCTGAGAAGAGATGTGTGATTGATGTGCATCAGGAGAGTTGAAGTAAAAGGCTGGCGAATTCTGTGAAGAGTACACTGGATCACTAGATCACTTTTTGCTGATCACTAGATCAAATATCAACAAAATTAATGTATTGCAATTGACTGGTTTTTGGTGGTATGAGTTATGCTGTAAATAAATACACAGCCTTGCCACTGTTCGATAGGTAATTTTAAAATCCTGGCAAGGAAGGAAATATTAGTATTGAAAAATGTTTCTTACCTCACCGAACAAATAGGATTTTAATGAAAAAATAAATTATTCATCTTTTGCGCTCGGTTGACGTTGATGAAAACCATGCGTTGAAAAGGATAAATTTATAATAAGTTATACCAGAAAAATTCTAATGTGTTTTCTTATTGAAAACATCATCGAAAAAATCGAATAGATTATGGCGACAGGCACGAGCCTTTTGCTTCATTCTTTGGTTTCCACTCAAATCCCATGCCCTAAATGCGAAAATTACATTCTAGAAATAATTCAGGAATATCTAAATTAACAGATTGTCCCAGGAATGTAGAGTGCTTTGAACCCTTGAACATAAGAATGACTAACACGAAAATAAATACTTGTAAGTTGTGTTGCCATGCAAAAAGACGAGAAAAATAGCTTTTAACTCTTAAAAGAATGCTCATGAAAATGTTAAATAGGAAAAATATTAGCTGATTTTAAACAGTTGAATAAAATATACCTTTCAATCAAAAATTTATGTTTCACTTCATGTAGTCTTGAAAACTACAGATAAAATTGAACAGCTTAACATAAGATAATTGTCATCTATTGACGCTATAGTAAAAATATTACAGAACTTAAATGCATAACTAACCGTCGGTTCTGATTAATTTTAACCCAAAAAATTTGTTCTGAACATACCACAACTTGGAATAGAGATAGCAGAGCTCGTAGTAGATATAAATAAATCTGAATCAAACTCGTGGCCCACATGCCAGGCAAATAGGGAGGACGTGGTCACCATCAAAGAATCGATCGGAGATCTGCCCTGTAGTCGCTCTGAGGGTATGGTCCCCTTTAAGAGACTCGGCGCCTGACGGCTTCTGGCCGTAGTACTCTCTGTCCGTGTTCCAAGGGCAGGCATGCTTTTGGTTGATGACTTTTGTTATGCTTCTGTAAGAACAAAGAACATGCAGGTCTTTGGTTGATGATTTTTGCAATACTTCTGCAAGACAAGAACATGCAGGTCTTTGGTTGATGATTTTTGCAATGCTTCTGCAAGACAAGAATATGCAGGTCATTGGTTGATGATTTTCGCAATGCTTCTGCAAGACTCAAGAACATGCAGGTCTTTGGTTGATGATTTTTGCAATGCTTCTGCAAGACTCAAGAACATGCAGGTCTTTGGTTGATGATTTTTGCAATGCTTCTGCAAGACAAGAACATGCAGGTCTTTGGTTGATGATTTTTGCAATGCTTCTGCAAGACAACAATATGCAGGTCTTTGGTTGATGATTTTTGCAATGCTTCTGCAAGACAAGAACATGCAGGTTTTTGGCTGATGATTTTTGCAATGCTTCTGTAAGGCCTAATAACATACAGGTCCTTGATTGATTGATGACTTGATTGATTGATGATGACTCAAGGACAGGCATGCTTTTGGTTGATGATTTTCGCAATGCTTCTGCAGGACCCAAGGACATGCAGGTCTTTGATTGATCATCATCACAGAACCAGGAAGTCAACCCATGAAATTAACTACCATGGAATTTATTTTGTTGCTTTTATGATAATTATTATGGTCGCTCAACAAATGGTTATGAATAAGCGAAATTCGAACGAAATGTTGGAAACGAATAATTATCAAGGCCTTAAAGTCTTCCCATTATTCATGTCCTGCACCAGCAAACTACGTTATGTTCATTAATTATCTCAGACACATTCCAGCAGCCTATTAAGTGGCACAAGATTTCGACTCGCACTCGAACCGATTTCTGGCGGACAAAGTTCGCGCCACGTCACACAGAGTTGCCCGACCGGACAAAGCCAACTATGGACTATTTTTAGGGCTTCCTCGAGCCAGACGTCTCTTAAAGACGCCTAAGATCGTGCAGTCGAACACACGATGGGCATTCGTGCACAGCCCCTATCTAAATACGATCAGGAATAAATTAGAGCATACTTTAGATGACTAGATTTATCATATTGATTATTGCGGGGAATTTCCAAATGACATTTCAAGGCTCAAAAACGCTCAAAGTGGAAGGTCATAGCCGTGGTCGAAAAATAAGGATGGTCCGATAGCATGACTGATGGCAGTTTTTTTTGAGTTAATTTTGATGCATACATAGGTTCACCTTGTTTTTCTTTACTGTGTTGTATAGCATTGCTGTGTACATTTATTTTAAAATATTTCACATTAAAAAGCTGGTTTACTATTCAGAGAACTAAGTTCATGATAGTTACGTTGTCATTCTAGTTTCAGCTAAAATACAGTGTGATCAAGTAATGAAGGACATAAAGACCCATGTTTCATGGATTTAAAGGAAAATGCGTCAAGTTACATGTGATGAGATTGACTTTCAGTCGATATCTGTCTCAAATAAAACATTGTTAATTAGATTCTAGAAAAAATGACAGAAATACGGCAAATATCGCTCTTAGTTATTCATGTGGCTTCATATTACGATTCAATTTTAAACGATCCTGTTATAAATTATTGTACATTCGTACCCAAAATCGATATCAGTGCAAAATTAATACCAGAAATTAATTTACACGACCGAATGTTTTTGCCCATTTGTTCACATGACGTGTGCCTATCACAATAAGAAGAGGAATAAATTCAGGAATACTTAAGGCTGGGGGATTTTCAGAAGAAGTGTTTATTCTATGAAGTGTTTTACGAGAGCGTTCCAAGAGATTTCCATCTTAAATTGAGTGGCTTTTGAATTTTTTTCTGAGGGTTATTAACCTATTTTGTCCAGTGGCGGTACAGAAGTGAGGGAAAATCTACTTTATTATGCTAGAGCGGTATGCGAACATTTTAAAATCGATAATATTATACGTTACAATTTATTATTCATGATTAGCTGCTCCCTACGTCTCACCAGCAAAAGGATGGCTTTTAAACAGGTGGTGGAATGTTGATGATAAAAAGGGGTTGAAAATGTTTTCATGCTTAGCACCAAAAATAAACGAATTTTGATAAAAAATACATTTACATGCTGTTGGCCGATGAAATGAGGTCCCAAAAAGAAACGGAAATTATGTTAAATATATCATGTTTTCATAGTCACAGGTTGTTGTATCGTTAATCTAGACCCTAAAATCAGAAATTAGTTTTGTTTCGATCTGACGTGTAGACAGCACTGAGCAGCACTGGATTGCACTGGCGACGGCAGTCTGGAATCAATGAAAGACTGCGACGACTACCAAAATTACCATTCATGAGTGCCTGCTACACGCCTTCTTGCTGGACGACTGCAAAACACTCATGTTCCCTTGATATTTACGTTCATAAAAAAACACATTGTGCTGCCGTTTTCAAGAGATTCCGAGGTTTGGATTGAAGTTACTGCAGTCATTTACTGGGTGTAACCAAGTAAGAAACTTAGCCCTGCATTCGAATGATACGGTTTATTAAAACAAAAATTATTGGTGTGTTCACTAAAGATTGAAGCTTTATCAGAGAAGTTACTCTCAATACACTAAAGATACAAAGAATTGAAGTTTAGTAAACTTACTTCTAATTTGGTGAGTTCCCTTCTAATGTTAGAAAATTTACTTCACTTCTTATTAAATTCACTTTTGATCTTAGATAATTTATTTCTAATCCTAGTACATTTTCTTCTAATCTTAATAAATTAAATTCTGTTTTTAGATGATTTACTTCTGATCTTGATAAATTTTTGCCTGATCTTGGTAGATTTACTTTTAATTTTGAGGAATAATGCAGGCTGTGCTTATTATGTATTTGCCCACTTAATTCATGTTGTACTGTGTTTCAGTGTAAGATTTGTTTGCAGGTTTTTGTTCTCTCATAAAAAATCCTGCAACGTATTTCAAAGATATTTTACGTATACTTTGACCCTTTTTTGTTAGTGATATTTTATTTCTTTTATTTCTGAAGCATAGAGGTCAACCTTACTTTATTTTCTGCTTTCATGCTAAAGATTTGGAGCTAATTCTTTTGATTCATAGATTTCCAGTTAATAAAACTAACTGTATGCAAATATTTACTTGTTGAGTGATGTGATTCACGAGCAAAATAAGCATTAGCAACAAATTGAACAACATATTAGTGGAGACAGGCACCAGATCTTCAGCCATTGTCTGAAGAGAAAGTCAATATATCAGTTAGTTTTAGGCGGAAATAAACACATCATTCATCTGGAGAGTCAAGCTCGCTTCCTCACGCTCAGGTCTATTACTGTAATTACTTTTATTGCTATTTTTAATCTTATCCTCGTTATTATCATTCTTATTATCGCGTCATGAGCGAACAAACACATTTTAGTGGATCCAGGGCACTGTCTGCGGTACAGTGCACCGTCTGTGGTGCAGTGCCCCGTCTGTGGTGCAGTGCACCGTCTGTGGTGCAGTGCACGTCTGTGGTGCAGTGCACCGTCAGTGGTGTAGGGCACCAGTGCACCGTCTGAGGGTACATTGCACCAGTGCACCGTCTGGGGGTGCAGTGCACCAGTCCACCGTCTGAGGGTACAGTGCACCAGTGCACTGTATGAGGGTACAGTGCACCAGTGCATCGTCTGAGGGTGCAGTGCACCAGTGCACCGTCTGAGGGTGCAGTGCACCAGTGCACCGCCTGAGGGTGCAGTGCACCAGTGCACCGCCTGAGGGTGCAGTGCACCAGTGCACCGTCTGAGGGTGCAGTGCACCAAATCTGGGTGTGTCCAGGTCTGCTGCCCGAAAGATATCGATTTCAAACAGCAAGTCACGCGGCAGTCACTACACACGGAAAAGCGAGTATAGAGGACCATAAAAACTACCTCTGCTCGGTAGTTGACTACCAAGAATAACTTTGCTCATAGAAATAGCATTATTATTTTCTAAAATGCTTTGGTATTTTGGCCAATTCTCGAAGACGAGTAAAGCGGCCGTCGCTACACTCTGAAAAGGGAGTGATGCAAACGATGAAAACTATGATACTTACGATAGTAACGGCGTTTTCACGTAGGAATAGCATTATAATTCTCTAAAAGGCATTTCCATTTTAATAAATATTCAAAGACAAGTCGGATCTCTCATGCAAAATAACTAACAAGTTATAGAACATATAATAGTTGCTGTTGCATTTTTTTGTTGATTCGTTTGCTTGGTTTTCACTTTCTGAGTACTGCACATACATCATAAGTTCGACTTCATTGACTATTAACTCACTGTTTAAGCTGACTAATCCACTCTTCTGGAAGCGGTGGTTTACCAGCTTAAAAAATACATTCACCCTCATCATGATTCTTGGTTAAATTTGTCTGACATTCACGGGAATGTGTATGTAGCTGAACACTTGAAGACAATCGGAATGACAAACTGAAGATCTTATTCAACAACCCTCGAAAGTTAGTGGTAGGTGAACAGTATTTTTATAGTTTATAGCACGAACAAAGACTCCAATTATTAGTATTATTTTGATGAGTATGTTTAAACTCAGCATTCATGATGAACATAATTTTTGATGAGCATGTTACCCTCCAGCAGTTCCTTGGGTAGAACTGAATTACAGAAATTGAAACCTGCTGATGACCATCACTTTGGTAGCGTAATTATCGTCTCTCATGACAGGTGAACCCTCTTATTATGTGAACTATTTGTCCACAGTGAATCGTCAATAAAATTATACGGTACGGACATAATATCTGGAGGGACTTTTTTTCAGGAATTCAGTACAATAATTTAAATTAAATTAAGAATTTTTTCGGAAAGTTCCGTATAGAGAGAAGTTCTGAAGCATGAATATACAGTACAGATAATATACACTTAAATATATAAGTTCTTGAGAAACAATTTAAGGAAGGACGGAACATAACTGGAGGAAACTTCGTTTAAGCTTTATTACAACTGATGATCTTGTTCACTTTGAAGTAACTAAGATTTAAACAAAGGTGACAAGTAGAATATTGATCTTTTCCTGGGAGTGGCTACAGCCTGAGGAGTATTGTAATTGTTTTGTCAGAGCAGCTGTCGTGAAGATCGACCCACTGAGAGGGAGTTTAGGCCACTGTGTCCAGTTGGATTTTTCGTTGCTTCAAGGAGGTCACATCGCGGAACTTAGGCAAAAACATGCAGTTAATATCAACAAGTATTAGGTAAAGGTGGTTTGTTTACGGAAAAGTCCAAATATGTTTGATGTTCACAGCAGCTTCTGCTCCAATTTATATAGGTGATAGATTACTAGAACAAATATACTATAAAAAAGGTGTAATGTAACCTTAACACTTACATAAATGCATGCATTTAATGTACAGAATACAAAAATAGACACTGAAGTTTGTTTACATCAGTCATCAGAGAAAGAAAATCTCAAGGGACGTAAGTCTCGCTGCATGAGGCACCTCGTTAGCGACGTCTGTTTTTGACTTTTTCGTATTCGGACAACAAGTTCTGAGTGGTGACGGTTATTAAAGCTCTGCGTCTTTTTGTTATGTTCAGTGACAATCTTGAAGTTATACTACAGCCTCCACAAAATATGCGCTTGCTGTGGACGAAATGGCTCGTTTGGAATGCAAACACTCGAACGAAATGCAATGCCATCTGTAAAATCTGCGGAGTTTTATGACTAGTAGCAGTTTACTGACTGTTGCCTAAGTAAGTACCAGGATGTATACAGACAGTGCCTTGAGATGCTGATTGTAAATAGCGGATAAATTAAATACTGGCTGAACCACACAAATCATACTAATGCTGTTTTGAAGATTTTATTGTACGTGAGAACAGACCGGACATAGGAAAGCAAGAAAAATTCACAACGTGATTTTAATCTGATTGAGAGACTGCTCATTTTTGTATCTTAATAGAATGATTAAGCAGACGTGCCATTTAAAATTTCTTCAAATCTATCTCTTACAGATTTGTCCTCTCTTATATACATATATGTATATATATATATATATATATATATATATATATATATATATATATATATATATATATATATATATATATATATATATATATATATATATATATATATATATATATATATATTAAATACCTTAATACCGCATATAATGAAGATGTATTTAATCAATACTTACCGTGACAACAAAGCTATCACTTGACGAAAGCTTGAAGTATAAAAAAACAATAAATCAAAATCAGTCCATATATAATATAAAAATTTTCAAATTCAGCCCATTAGTTTTGTTAAAAATTCTAAACCTTGCATTAAGCCTGTACCAGAACACCGTTTTTGTGCCACACGCTTCGGAAGATGTTTCCCAACTTTTCCTTAATTAAATTTATTTCAATTTTCTAAGCAATTACCTCAACTTTATTTCCTATTTCCTCTTTCAACACGTTCATTGCGTATACAAAGATCTTCAAATATATCACCAGCTTGGTCGACTGGTGAGCGAATCTGCTTGCGAGCGGAAAGACCCGGGTTCGAATCCCGCTGCCGACATGGTTGACGCGGCTAGAAATACGGCATGGGACTTGGGTAAAACAACCGAATAATTATCGAAGTAATTATCCGACCCAAGAATGGGCCAGAAGGTTCGTTCCTATAGCCTCATTCTATTCTAAAGTCTACAGCAGGCACTTTTTTATGTCTCATTTACAGTGAAAGTAGCACGCATGAACTAGACCTCACGGGGTTTCAAATTACAGCTGATGAAATTTAAATGTCTACGTCGACGAATCGTTTTCAAATGAGTCCCTCTGGTTCGTAAAGGAGATCCCCACGGCAGTGTGACCAATAGGCGGAGATGAGGGACTCATCGTCGCCACCGATGATTTATTGAAGCCTTAAAGGCAGTAAAGAGATCGTGTTGGATCGCCCTTATAAGATAAAGATCTTCCCCAAATTGGATTCGACGGAAGCACGATTGAAGAGTAAATGACTGGTAGATTGATAATCTTTGAATTCATTATCAGAGTTATCAACTCTGCATTCCGGCTTGCCATGAGAAGACCAAGTTATTTTCCTACTGAACGAAGTGTTTCGTGCCTTTTCACTCATATTTATTCATGTTTCACGTAATTTCACCTAACTTCAGAACGTAATATTCTCATCACAGGGCTAGCTAGCATAATTATTTCTAGTGTACTTCAGAAATAACATTAGGGTCAATAAGACTAAAGAACTACGTTTGTTTCTAGAAGTGTTGGGAAGTGTTATCACTAGAAGTGTTTCGTTGTCACTACAGAACTTGTATAAATAATTCATATTTGTTATGTTTGCTCAAATAACAGGAGCAAAATACTACAAGCTTGCTAGTTGAATATTAATTTCTATAATAATGACAAATCTTGATAGAAAAAAATGTTACTTCTGATGAAATCAGTGCGATGTCCACGGTAATTGACTTGTAAGCAGACTAAGACCAACGAATAAAATTTTATTAAACTGGGTTAGTAAAAAGAAAATTCCTCATTGGAAATACAATTTGACAGATTACCATAAAGTGCGAACTATTAAAATTCTTAAATCAGAATGTTCCGGCATAGAAGTCAACTGCAACTGAATTGATTATAGAAATAATTAACCACACAAAGTTAGAAGAAACTGTACAGTTCGTAAAACATGTTCACAAGCTTATAATTTACTACAATTTCAACAAACTTGCTCATTCCTCATTCAAATTAACCCAATAAACCAAGCATAATAAACAAAAGTTGTCGTAAAAGTCAAAGTTGTGACACAAAGCGGGGATTGTCGTTGAGAAAATAGCAAGTACTCTCTTTCTACGCTGCAACAGTTTGAAAAGAGCGAATTTAACGTAACCTTTAACAACTTCTTAATACGAGAATATGCCTGAGTTTTTGCTTTGTTGTCGAAATTATGACAATTTAAATATTTTGTTTAGTTCTATGAATACATGTTTTTTTAATGTGAATGCAAATTAAAGTACAAATAATAAAGTTTTCAGCATAAATCACGAGTGAAAAATGAAGATCAAAGTCGTAAAAGAATGGGCAATGAGTTAGAGAGGGCGTAAACAACACAATAAATAAGTAACGGTACTGATTGAATTCTATTTAGTTCTGTGGGAAAAATTTATCTGGTTTCCAGTTTTTTAGTTATGATATTGGCTTGCTTATTCATTTTTTAGTTTTAATCTAGGTGATTTTTGCTTCTTAGATCGTTGTTTTTTGCTCCCTGTAGTGAACAGCCTTATTAAACTAGAGATATATTTACAAACAACGTAAATGAACTTTTTTTTGTGAATTCTGGTCCATTAAAAAAACCTTTACTTCTCCGGTAATTCCTAATTTGCAGTTGTATTTTAAGTATTGTGTAAATTTACTCTGAAAAGAGGATTTCAGCTGCAAGAGCACCAGCTATCGTTTGGTGAAGAAACAGCCTTTGAATGACAATCATTTCGCACAAGTTAACTAAAATCTAATCCAGAGAATTCTAATATATCCTTGGTTCCTGCTCCATTTTTCTGACAGTTTCTTGTGAATAATTAGTTATGTAAACCAGTAACAATTAAATACAGGCGCAGAAGCAGCGCGAGCCATACCAGAATTAGGGCAAGTAGACATCACCACACGGAATTTCACTGTTTTGTGTCCATGGGACTATTTTTTTCCATATGAATTCAGTTCTGCGATGAACAAAATGCCTAAAAAAGGCAGCCAGAAAATAATTTTACAAAGTACACTCAAACAGAATAAATCTGCCACACACCCACTTCTGATAAATACTAGTAGAGCTTGAGCCTTTGAATGCGTCCATAATTTGCTCTTTCTTCGAGTTTCCTCGATAGAAGTAAATGTTGAGGCCTCATCCCTGTATCAGGTTCGAATTCCAGAGTTTAACATTGTCTTATGTTGGCACGCTCAGATTCCTAACCCTGACCTTTCACTGGTCGAAGGGCTTGGGGAGGATGGGCTGCCAAGCCTTTCTTCAGCAAAAACTACTTTCCGTGAGAAGGCTTATCATAGGACTTGAGTGACATGCCACGGGGCTTGAGTAGCATCCCAACTATGGATCAATGGGCTTGTTCTTGTTGTCATATTCTATTCTAACTTCTTAACTCTGGGTGGAATGTCAGGAAAAATAATATCACTCAAACATGTGGCCTGATCTACTCTAGACAGTTGGATGAAGAGCTCCTCATTTTTCTCTTCTGATTTGAGCACGTTTTTTTCATTCAGAAGACCAACGGTTGCCATGCTTGTAAGACTTCTTTAGTGCAACGAAATTCGATGGTGGTCGATTCAAGGTTTTAAGGGCGATAAATTTAGGCGTGTATCATTAGTCTTTTATCAAATCTGGATCGTTACCATATGAAGAAACATTTTTCTGCACGAGTCTAGCATCAGTTTAGCAGGGACTTGTAACAAACGACTCCCATATCAATCCGAGATATTTATTTATATCATTCTGGGGCAGTTTCACATTGTTATAAATAGTTTAGTAGGTTATCAAAACTATTAACCATTTCATATGTGAATTATAAACATTCACCTCTTTCCCCTTTTTCATGGAAAAATGAGTTCTTCTTTGCAGAAACATAGTGGTTTTTAATCGGATCCATGTTTTTTAAACATCCTGATCAACTAGACATGCGATCATGCTTCCATATCATCAAACTACTGCACACACTCATGATCTAATACAACTAACAAAGCACAAACTTAATTGTAATGAAACTTCAACAACTAAAATTGTTACTTAAATACTTCCTGAGGCTTTGGACCTGAGGAACCATTTAGTTAACTAGGACTCATCATCCAATTATGCTTTTATCATGTGATGCAAATCTGCATGATGAACGACGGCCAGCTGGTACTGACGCTGAAAATTAGTCCGTGGTACAGGGTGGCGCATAAGTAACGCACCCTTTTAAAAAATTAATAATAAATAAAGTATTACTGCAATATACACTGGGTATCTGTAGACAGGATACGACATGCAAATAAACTTTAAGAGTTCCTCTATCGTTTGCAATTATTCCCATCGTTATACCTTTCATAGTTTATTTATTATTAATTTTTTAAAAGGGTGCGTTACTTATGCGCCACCCTGTATGTATGTCAGGCGGTGATAACGCGATCATGTGTGCAGGAGCGATTCGGGAAAGTATTAATACCTATATGCATGGTATCTGCCGAAAATGCAGTTTCGTTCTATTTCATTAATTGATCGTAAAATAAACTTTTACTTGATGTGGAGGTACCCAGTCTGCACTTCACTTAGTGTTAGCCCTGGATTTTTGTTGGTAAACCTGACTGCATGAAAACTCCATCAGCCACGTCATTTTTAATAAAAACTTTTCACATTGCAGGCATTCCTTGCATCACGCATCTGATACAGTTGTAATCACTTGAATCTCTCACATCGTTTTTTATGAGCATTTTCATGGCACCCTAAATTTTAACAAATAAAATTGTATGAAGTGAATGTTAGCGAATAACATTGACATATATCCACATCTATTTTTATCGTGTGATTCCCTCACGGAATGTCAGCATGGTTTTAAAGTAGATTTATTTATTTCGAATGAATTCAGTAGCTCCTACTCTCTAAGTCTCGCTTGACCCAGAGAGGCCCTCTGCAGTCCTTCTTTGGTATTGATCCACCCTGCACAGTTTCTACGTCCGATGTATCTAATAGCGGTCGATATGTCGCTGATAAGCCCATCTCTTTATCTCAATTATATACTTGAAAAATTACCAAACGAAAAGAATGTTTCAAGAAATTCAGTAGTATGTGCTTTTGCGGATGACATAACTGGGGGTAAATGCACAGGATACACGCAGCGCATGCGCCTTTCCCTGATCCGCTTGAGGTGCCATTTTGAGTTGCTGAGTGGTGGAGGTAGGAGGGCAGTCGAAGCTTCGCTTTAAAACTTGCTTCTACTATATTAAAAATAGAGTGTATGGAAAATGTTTTCAATTAAAGTGCAAGAGCGGCGACAGAAATGTTAATTTTGCATCACTATTCGAATGAATAATTCATTCTGTATACGAGTAAAGCACAAACATCGTGTACTGGTGAATCAGTGGGTGCTGTTGTCATTTAAAATAATCATTCTCATTGGATTTCAAATTTGATTGAACGAATAGTCTGTCATCATGTCGGCTGAAAAGAAACTCTGTGCAGGCATCATGCTCTGTCAGATGACAGCCATTTTATCTGGTGTAGCTCTGTTGTATTTGGCAGTGATAGTAGTGATCCCATCCAAAGAAGAACTAGGACTAGGGTTTTCCACCACGCCCATCATGTGCACGACAGTACAAGCCGAGGATATTTCGTTGCACGAGCCAAAAGGGGACAAAAAAGCTGATTGTGATTGGGTGACGTGTGGAGAGTGGTGTTTGTCTAAAACTGCCTCGCCCTGCATGCAGATTCATGTTCTTGCTCGAAAAAATGGCTCTAAAGTTACCTTCCATAACTGCGTCGACATCGAACAGAGAGAATGTTCAGGTCTCGATGTTAACAAAACTCAGATTTGGAAGTGCAAAAAAGGCCAGTGTAAAAACTTACAGGGTTTGTTCAACTGCACTAGAGAAGACGATAACGTGTGCAGAGAAATGACAGCTGCATTCGATTGTAAAGGCAAAACCATTAGTCCAACCAAAGTCCTATGTAATGAAGAGAAATGTGAAAAGCGGTTACATGGTGTAAATAGTTGTTCTGAAGGAGCATGCAACGAAGTAAAAAATGTCAGCATATACTGGAAAGATTGCACGAGACGATGCACAGATTTACATGTTGGTGAGCGAAATACTGTAATTTTCAGTAAAGAAAAATTAATCACCAGTGAGTGTAGCGGCGTGACATCATCGTCCGCTTCAGTTGACAACAATACTATTGAAGTCCTGAATTCTGATACTGGATGGACAAGTAAAAACAAGGTAGCATTTCTCTTTTGTACCTACACTAGGAAAGAAATGGGAAAAGAACAAAACTACGAACTAGTTTTGGAGGATTGCTTCAATGGTACACTGGGGGACGCTATAAGGGTAAGAAACGTTACTGATTATCGCGATCTTTTGACGTACCACAAAGAACTCACTGCTAAATCCTCAGAACTTCTGATAAACACAGAAGAATCTTTGGGCGTAATGAATGTAACCAAGCTCTTGATAAATCCTCAAGGCTGTTCAAATACTCTCAACAGTGCTTGTAAGAAGTTCTTTGAAGGGCATGCAACCGACGGTCTCGATGGCAAGACGGCAGATCGATTTCCGTGCTATTTCACAGACAAAGACTACAGCTTCGTCATTGGTCAATACAACCCGAAGAACACCTTCGTGTTCTTGATTCTGGCGTCCGTGGTTCCCGGAGCGCTGTTCATTTTTGCGTGCTTCGTTCTGTTCCTGTGCTCCAAGAGCGTTGGCGTGAACGACGAAGGCCATCTTCATCTCACTCTCCTAAAAGGCGCCGGCAATGGAGGTAAAACCGATCACGACGACCGTGATTTCGACGACTGCTAATCCTTACGACGTCTGGGGGTTACCGTCCTTCCTGGACATGGGAAGGCCCATAGTAGGTGCCAGAAATAAAAATTTCATGCTTCGGCACAAATGCTTCAGATTTGCATGGGCGACAATATTCGGCTTAGTGTTGGACACAGTACGGCACGCACAGTACATTGCAAGCACGACAACCAGGGTTAAAGAATCAATAGTGAAAGAATTAAAAAGGTGGTACATTTCTATCACATTTAACGAGTAGAATGTCAATCTTGACATATTCGTCTAAAACGTTTTAGAAACATAAATACAATAACTCTTTGCCATTTTGCCTCTATTATCTCGTGAATTTTAAGCATTATGAAATTTTATTGAACATTGGCCGTCATTCTCTAATATATAAAATAGTAATCTCTATTCATAGGCACAATAATGTGCGCCGTCTTGACAAACGTACTGAAAACAAAGCCAGTAGAAAGACATGTTAGTAAACCTTACAGATGCTCATTTACAGAATGGTCGTTTTATTTTTTCATCTTAGCGTGGCTGCAAGGCTGAAATTTAGTTCCCACTAATTAGCTGCACAACAGCATGCTGCTGGCTTCGCTCTATTCGGTTCTTGTTTGGCCTAAGGCCCACCAGCCAGCACGAACTCACGCAGTACGTTTAGTTGACGTTCAGTAGATGGCCTACAGCTCCATCAAGCAAGTCTCCACTTAGAGGGTACAGCGTGTCTCTGTGCAGCGTTGCAGAACACGCATGCATGGACAGAGCGAGAGAGCTGAAAGAACTCACTTTTCACTGCAGTGGTTGTATTAGTGCAGTGATTGTCATTGTGATTATTATTTGTATTTTCAATGTGATTATTACTATTAATTTTATTCCATTGTTGGTGTTATTATTTTTCATGTAATTATTATTGTTATTACGGATATTAAAATTTACTAGATTGATGTTATACTGTTATTACGTTTATGATATTACTTTCATCATCATGATCATTGTTGCTAATATTAATACTGAATGTAACTTCAAATTTTTGCAATTCACAATAATTAGCGACAAAAAATTTGAGTGCGGAATTACTAGTTCTGGTTTGTTGGTGTCACGGTTTATCTTAAGTGCATGAGAAATGACGTATGGAGACACAATAAAAACCACGAATCTGAAGTTTCGATGGCACTGAAAAAAATACCTACTCACTTGCAGTGCACAGGGGCACCTACAGCGTACTCTTCGGGGATGCGTCTAAAATAATGATTTTGCATAAATATTAAACTTATCATTAGAATTGTCCCCAATGATTCAAACTCAGATCGTTCATGGATCATCTCAGCGTAATTATAATAAAAAAGCATTTTTCACCATCACGAACTACAAAATGATTCCTCGCTTTGTACACCAACGACACTCACTTATAGTAATCGGAGCTTCATTTGTTCTTTCATAGTAAAGGTTATTGGATGACGCAGCGAAAACTTATGAGGATTAACGTAATTCATATCAAACGTATTGCATCTCTTGTTCTTTGATTAGCAATCATGTGCTGGAAAAGAAAGTTCTTACCATATGGTTGACGGATTTTGATGTTCATGCAGTTACCATTAGATATGATCTGTATACAGAATATTGCTCATTCCTCTTCTAGAATATTACTACTACCGCTTTCAGGATACGTATTTAGAATTGAAACAGATGTGTTTAATGTGGCTTTGCTGTGCACATTCAATGTGTTACAAACATTAAAGTAATGAATGCACTGTACGTATTAAAATGTACTGTATAAAACATATTGTACAGTGAATTTGTCATAATTTCGTACATCGAGCCAACAGTGAATTTTTGTTTGTTGAAACTTTAGCCCCCAAATGAATTTCACGCCTACTAAATAAAGGTACCACAGGCATTGAAAATTATCAGTTTTTTAACACATTTATTCAGTATCTGTCTCTCAGGTTACAATCTGAGGTACAGATGAACTCTGACAATTTCCATTTCCTGATTGTCTCACACGTATAATTATTTTTCGAATTTTACCTGAGGGATTCCAATCAACAGTACTGTTCGTGAACTTGAACCATGGGTGAAAGCTTCACATGTTTACTTAAGTCGTTGCCCAATTATTTTAATTTGTTCGCTTCTAGTCATTCAACAACATCGATTTCTAGAACATGGAGGTACATTATAAATGTATCTGTGTCTGTAACGAAACATTCGATAGCGGCCGAAAGTAACGCATACCATCAATTTCGCTGTGATGAATGCGATAAAATGTCATGAAATTTTCAATAGTTCGAGATAAAACATACACACACGAGAATCAGAACCATCTTCTCACTCTTCAGCTTAAATCGAAGGCTAAATTTTCGCCCAAAATTGCCGGTACAGGCTATTGTTTTTGTAGAAAAATATACGGATTTGACTTTTATCTTTTGAATTGCGTTTTATACCATACTTGCGATCTGTACTTTTTAATGAAATTATCACTGCAAAATTTACAAAATAAATTGCAATTTTAGAAAAATTAAAAGTGCTAAAAATGTTCATGGCAGAAAATTCTTATTCCTACGAAGCAATAATTTTCTCGTAAACGGTGAATAATTCTGCGTTGAGAAAACCTATTGTTTTAAAATTATTACGATTAAACAGAAGTGGAATTTGTATTGCTTCTATTACTGAGAGGTAAATATCACTAATGAATTATTGAAGATTATTTCAACCGTCGATATATATCTTTAATGTTGAAATGAGTCTCAACGTTCAAACCATAACGCACAATATTTATAAGCATGTCAATGCAACGCAATTAATTGACTAAATTAATTAAATATCTGACTGTATTTCTGACCTTGACATTGACCCACGTACACAATAAGTATGTCGCTTTAGTGTGCGAAGGTATTTTACTTGGGATCTTTTTTTCAAGTATCAAACCTTATTTCGTTCACATTCCCCTGCGGCTTGTTTCTATTGCCAATCCTATCATATCATATCTTTTTCAAAGCAGTTTAGATTCTCAGGTTCTCTATATTTACTTTCTTACACATGCGATTGTCATTTTCGATGGAAATGCATATACAAACAAAAAAACCATCGTGAGAATTTCTATTGCAAAGTATTCAGTACCTGTGACTGTTATCTCCTGAATTTAAAGTTATAATAGTAATACGGTAAATTTTCAACTTCAAATGGGCTTTATCATCTTTTAGCAGCCAGTATATTATTACAGTGCTTTTTTTGTTGAACAAAACTCGATTTCAGGTCATGTTTTTGCAATTTAACAGGTATTAAAGCAAAATTTACTACCTGACCTAATAATGAGCGTTTCACTGAGCCGATATATAATATTGCTTCCACATAACTTTCCATCACTTGTAGTACGAGATAAAAGTTTTATCGTTCCTAAGTATGGATTTCCGATCTCTACTTATAAATCAATCCATCTCATTATCGGTCTTCGTTGCTTTTTTGTACGTTTCCACTGCTTATGTCTTCGCACAAGAAGTGTTGCATTACACAATTCATTACTTATTTTATGTGCTACGAGGTTTTCAAGTAATGTCTTCTCAGGAGAGCGATGAGTTGTTAATTACATGATAGATTCTAAAAAAATTACTTCGAAATTGCAATTTTCTCTTTCGAATATAAACGCACATCGTGTATCACCAACTGCCGGTTTGTTATTAGTGTTCAGATTGCATTTTTCTTCATTCTGAATTTTTGATTGTCGTCCACTTAAAAAAATCTGTAGCATTGCGATGCCTTGGCTAACTCCACAGGAGAACCACCGCCATGAAGATGATATTGAAAGACATAGACTATCCCTTTTTGCACGATACTACTTTTGGCGGTGAAGTTTTAGTAACGTAATGAATTGAGAATTAGAATTTATCGTACCTTTAAATTAATCATGAAATTATTCAGATTTGAAGGTTCACCTACAAATACAATGATTTATTGTTAACTTGGAATGGTAATAAAATAGAAGAAGAATTGTGTATTATACCAGATGCAATTAAATTTTTATTAGAGTACGTTTAATTTACAGATTTTCAGAAACATTGCATTGATTTTTTTCAGCTGAGCCTTTGGAAGTCTGAGCCTCCAATAAATAAACGAATTTTATTTTTGCTTTGGTTTTTGCCACCAACCCCAGCAACACACCTCTTGTATGTACGAGTACATTATTCTAGATGGGCTGGAATGATCATGGTCCACAGATTGATGAATTTAATTTTAAGTAAGCAGCTTTATATAAGAGATTGAAAACAAGTACCAGGAAAAAAGTGTATTCGTTAATAAGAAATGGCTTTTAATTGTACCAAACTTAAAAATATTATAATATTCAAACCCGACTGCAATTCATTGATATGCTAGCTCGTGGCACATATTAGGTACCTCAGTAATATTAATTTCCCAAATTCAGTTGTAAATAAGTAGGACAGCTCCAATGGCGAGTCTACTATGTATATATAAAAACACGGTCATTTCTTCCATTTTGAGGTGTTTATATTTTAGAAAGAAAAATTTTTTCCTAGAATGCGCACTTCCAACAACTTAAAAAATAGAAGTGCAAATTCGTGATTTTAAGTATGTGGTAGTTGCATCTCATCTATATTTATTGACGAGGAAAGCGCAGATAGTTACAGTGGTGTGGTGCGCTCCTTAGCTAAGACATTCAAGATAAAACTACAAAAAATTTAAATTGCAACTGTAGTTAATGACTCACATTTTAAGTGCCACGTTTTCCTCATTTTAGGGGCTGGCGTATTCAATTGCAAAATATGTTGACTACAACTTAGGCTGCACAAAAGAAATGCAACTCCAATGTGTTAGAGTAATTTTTGTTAGTCTCTGGCTAGGGTTCATGGATCTTTCAGCGTTTATTTTGGTATTCATATCTAATCATGATGCCCTATGACATTGATACTCATATCTAATCATCAAACTTAAAAAAACGTGAACAATTTCACAAACTACGTCTTCAGTATTGTTTAGTCAGGAACATTCACTGTTTTTGTCATAGCGTATTAGTTCTCCCGAGAAACCAAACACCAGAAGGTAATTTTTAATAATTGATAAAATGCTTTGAAAAGCTCATCGCTTGTTTTCAACTGTCATGCCACTGATCCACATGTCAGGAAACCACTCCCAGTCTAGTGATGATAAAAACAATATTAATAATAACACTCATATTACTAACAATCATTTCTTCCATAAAATCACGTACCTAGTCTCATTTTTCGATAAATCATGTAACCACTTTCATTCCTAATATGTACGTGTACCTAATCTGCTATCCAATTGATTCTTGCAACTACATACATTGTTGTCCAGTTGCTACATGTAACTAGGCATTCATGTAACTATCGTTCCGATTTATCTTACTCTATTCAAGATATATTTTTTCAGAACAGAAACAGAGAATATCAATTTTCACCATAGTAAATATTGTCTATTTAAAATCTGATGTCTTCAAACCTATCACAAAGTTATATACGATATCGAAAAGTTTTCGAAATATATGTACACTGAACACCAGTTAATCTCTTTTAACCCGAAATTTTCATTCTCCGTGAAATAAGTTGAAGTATTTCGCTTTTATTGGCACAATATTTGCACCTAATACTGAACACATCAATCACCGGCAAGATTCCAATGCCTATTATTCTTTCGAAAGAAAGACCATTCATTTATTTTTTTTATTGAATTGGAAATCACGGTTTCAGTGAAATGGCTTTAAGTGTCTGTTCTGAACACATCTTTTGCACGTAATAACACTAAAGACATGCGAGCCACTGACCAGATCCTAATGCCTATTTTTCTTTCCATGTTTCCGCTGCTCTCCCGTGGATCTCCTCAACTGAACGAACATCCCACCGTGGCTTCCGTCCGTCGGCTCCTGGAAATCTACCAACAACGTTCCATCACTTTCTACTATCAAATACATTTTTTAAATGTTTCAACAATCAACTTTTAATTCATTTTTTATTTTTGTTATTTTTATTATTTAATTTCCCCTTTGCTACGTTGATCTCTTACTAAATTAACTCATTATATTACCATTCCACCTTTTCAATCCAATATGTTTCGATAAATGGGGTAACCTGTTGAAACCTTAATTCTTTATTTTCATGATTCGCTAATTCTCCCATTCGCTACAATTATGTAAATCTTAAAACTTTACTGCTCTTGCTTTCAACTCATTAACTATTCATCAATTTGATTTACGCATGCCCACATTGATGATTCTTGTGGTCAATAATTCAAGCATTTTCTTGACATTTCGTTTATATTACCTCACAAAATCATTTCCTCCTTCTGATTCATACATTATTTTGTTTTAATCCCACAAAAATTCTTCTCTTCATCCTTTTCAATAATTTCGTGATAAATAGTTGCGAAAGAACCGGTGCAGTTTGACGAACTCTTGTGACGGACTGGACCCTCCGAAAAAGAAACTGACAAAGAAATGTTGACTCGCTTCACCAATGACTTATCATCAATAAATTCCCTGGAGAAACCCTACGTAAACAGTTTGGAGAACGTCTCTGGACATTCTATTGAAACTCTTCCGTGTTAAATGTTGCTTGTCTCTCTGTGTAGGCGTAGATGAGGTTCTTTTTTCACGCATAGTTTGTTGTAGCACCCATTTCCCCTTTTGCTTCTTGTTTCTGATACGACCCCATTTTGTGATCATTATTATGAAGTAATCAGCACCTTCTGAACTCGAGGTAACTACCAAATGATATTTTAAACTTTCAGAAGAAGAGTGACGTACTTCTTGACGCATAAATGTTCTCCGACAGTGAGCGATTTGTTGTTGGATTTATTTATTTCAACTTAATGTGTGCTTTTTCATCGCAATGCACAGTTTCTAAAATTTGAGAATGATATTTTCTAATAGGAGTTAGTACTCGTCATTGTTCTCGCTTTAGCAATTCAGAAAACAAGTAGTGAATTTTCTGTTCAACATTTCGGAGAAATATTGTATTTCCTAGGTCAATATGTTGGTAGTAAAAGTGTCTGAACCAAAAAGATGATTGAGGGACGACTTGAGTCTCGCTAGCTGAGACGTGAACCACTTAGTTTGCCTTAATGACTGACAAAAATCCCTGGTGCAGATTACTGATGAATCAATAGTAAGGGACAACTATTATTTAAATATTTCCCGCCATTAAAACGGAGGAAAAATGTCAGACCCAGAACCATCATTTGCTGTGAAACTAAAATACTACACAACCCTAACTCTAGGTCTCACTGCATGCTTATCGTGTTTTGTTTTCTTCTTTCTTATACCTTTCATATTAGATCCGTCCGTGTCAACCCTTATGGCTGATTTCGATCCAGACCCTGTTGTTTGTAAAACGGTTTTCAGTGAACACATCTTCGGCATGAAAAACTGCTCCTGGTCGTCGTGCAAAATTGGTTGTACTGTTGACCAATACGAGTGCGACCGAATATTCGTGAACTACATGGCAAAAAAGTATGATGACTTCGAGGGAACGGAGTATTACGAAGATGATGATGACATTTGGGTTGCGAAAGGAGTACCTATCTTTGTGAACATCAAAGGATGTGGCTATCCTCCAGCAACGAACTGTACCATCTACGCTGACGAATATGGGCCTGTTGGTTCTATCTTTCCCTGCTACTATTCAAGAGCAAAACCTAATTTGGTAATCACCGAGTACTCTTGGGAAGGAGCAGTACACCCAATGATCATGGCTCTTATTCTACCTAACCTTATAACTGGGGTGTCTCTTGGTGTGCTCAGCTATTGGTGGTATCCAGGATGCCAGAAAAAAGAAAATTCATACGAAATTCCACCTGATCAACAGAGTCAACAAGACGGAGATGATGAAGAGAAAGAAGGAGATGAAAAATCTGATGATGGAAGTCATGGCTCTGAGAAGAAGAGACCTTCAGAAACTAAAATAGACATCATGGCTGAAGAGGAGAAGAAGATTAACAGCCTCGCTGCCGTCGAGGAGAAGTAAGATTGTGGAACATTGATGCTGACAAAACCCACTTGGCTAATATGTGTTTTCTTAAATTTTCGTTAATTTTCATTTACGAAATAAAAGGTTTCTCAATTTTTTGAAAAATCAGTTTTTATACTGAGAACTTGTTTTTAAGTACGTACCCGAACTGACATAGTGTAAGAGGATTTATTTGTGTTTTTTATACCCTGTAATGCCGTTCAAGCGCTGATGAAGTTCATCTGATCACCTAACGTCCAAATTCCTTTACCTTATTTTTATCCGGCAATGCATACTCTATACTAAATTCATAACGAAGTGCCGCTAAGAATTCGTTATACAGCGTATTGCTCGTGAAAGGAGCTCGCTAATTAGCGTATTATTCGTGCAAGAAGCTCGCTAACTAGCGTATTACTTGTGTAAGGAGCTCACTAACTAGCGTATTACTTGTGTAAGGAGCTCCCTAACTAGCGTATTACTTGTTTAAGGAGCTCACTAACTAGCGTATTACTTGTGTAAGGAGCTCACTAACTAGTGTATTACTTGTGTAAGGAGCTCACTAACTAGCGTATTACTTGTGCAGGAAAGTGTGACCAGATGCTGGAGGACTACCATAGCTACCAAGGAAGCTGCCACCATTGAGGACCAACCGCGGCAGGGTGTACCCGCAAGACTTTGGTGCGGATGACCGCCCTGGAACAAGTCAAGCTTTCCAATCATCTACAGCAGTCGAGCGCTTCTGATTAAATCTTTCTTGCTCAATTCGGAGAAACTGGAACACATTCCTTATGTGATTGGTTTGGCAGAAACAACGTGCGTATTGTTTTGTAGAATTGGATGTATGCAAACTTTTTAGAAAGTTTCTGACTAAATAGATTTATGTTATGGCCAACTAATATCGAGTATTGGTTGTCCCAAAAAAGAGTTACTTCAAGCCTACTGGAATATTTCTGAATGTTCTTCTATTCTGAATATAATGTAAGTAGCTGCAAAATCCTCGCTTGTACTGTACTGGAATAATATTATTATCCAACGTCAGTTGACATATATTATGGATTCAACATAATCGTCCTTGAATTCTCTTATCGTAGAAACTAATATGGGATTTCTCTCTACTACTCTTTCAATAATCAATATCCATGTTTTCAACTTCTCAGCGAATGTTATGATAATAATAACAGCGAGGTATATTGTCTACAGGCAGTTCAATCATCGCTGTTTGAGCGTAGCTTCAACGATTTGTGTGCTTAAACAACGCAGTTGCGTACAGTAAATTTTTTCTCGCACGGTGGCCTTCAAAAACAAATTAAAATTCGAGCATGACGATTAATTTTCTGTTGTAGCGTTATCGTTCCCCAGCTGTGCTGCAAATTTATAAAGAAACGATATCAGTTTTCGTACTTGGTCTCGAATAACTTGGTAAGCGCAACTGTATCCAACAGGGAAAATGATTCTGGATCTATTTAGAAGTGTGAATAGCATCGAGTTTCCCGGTCCTAACTTCGAGTGGTGGTGGCAGTGTCTAAGGCAGTAATTGGTTGCCCTCCGTGATGTCGTACAATTCAATGTTCATGAATGTTTAGTCCGAATCAGCTTCTGACCATGAAGCCTCTTTACTGAGCAATCGTATGACTAAAATATTCGGTCGATTCAAATTTAAATAACGCTCATTTCACAATTAGATCGTTGTAGATTACTGCGTAGGATCCGTATAATCGTTGACAACTATCTTTTGATGCACAAACACCTTTTTCTCTATTTGACGACGTTCGTTGTTCGTTGTTTTTCGTTATTTTCGACTTTGAGACGCAAAAAAAACTGAAAAGGAGACAGTCTTACACACTACTTTACAAATCGAGTCGTCTGGGCTTCACTGAATTCCACTTGCCGCAAATGCCGAGGTGCTAATACTGAGTTCTAGTCAACAATTCAATTCGAACTTTATTGCTTTCCTCAGTACTGTAGATCTGTTCGTTGGAGCTTAGCAAAATGTACATACTTAAGTAGCTTGAATCGTTGCAACTATCTACATGTTTCCAATAGATATATTATGCTAAGACCTCATTGCGCAGTCTGCTGTATATATCAAGATGCTTTTATATTATATTTATGCTTGTATTCTACGCAGATAGTTTGCGCTGCAGCTCATTCCTAAATACTGAAAATGTATGTTGCAATTGTCTATTTAAATTCGAACATCCACATTCGCGGATCATATGAGTTGACACCCGCATCTAGGGAACACAAAACACGGATCTGTACACTTCAAGTGGATGCAATCTGCGGTGCAATACTGTTTTTCAGTGCCCTTTATTCCTGTTCATGAGATGTTACTACTTTAACTTTTTAAATAGTATTTGTTTTAATATACAAGTTTATTATTATGTATTGTTTTTGTCTGATAATTCATGTGGATCGTAATCAATTGATGAAAAAGAAACCTAACTAAAGCCGTAGCTAGAAATTCTTACTTGACTTGATGAAGATCAGAGTTTTGTTGGTGACCAGCAGTGGTTCTTTAATATTTTCAATGGTATCCTGTATACTTTCTACTGCTCTATTACTGCCCAACATTCATATTTGCTTATTAACTTCTAAGGGAAAATAATTATCCATGAAGCGATAAACTTCCTAAGGAATTATTCATGCTCTCAGAATTGTCACAAACTACTCCAACAGAATTTGTTCGTATTTCTAATAAAAATGATAGTCACAAAATGTAGTTTTCATATTTTTTAATGACTAACGAATAAAACTTTGCTGTTGTGTAACTATTTAAAGTAACATTCACGGAATAGAATATTGCTTTAATTTTTTATCATATATTCATGAATAGTAGGCAGACTATACTTATTCATAAATTATGAAAATCCGTTTCAATTTAATTTACTGTAGCTAGTACATGTTTCCATGTTCATGCTCTAGCCCCAGGTATTATTTCTTTTGAATGCACATATATTCGTTATGTGTACACTCTTATATCTTTGGGGCTCAACTCACTGTTTCAAAATCATTACTGATGAAGAGCGATCTTCATTTCGGCCCTTCATGTTACCAAAAGCGTCTCCGCTTGCTGAAATTCAAACTTAAAATTATGGAAGTTTTCACGATCGAAACTACCCCAAATCAGCCGGATAAACTGATCCTGACACTGACTTTTGAGCTGGACGTCTGGGAATGCATGCTTACTTATCACCTTTTTATTACCACCCCAGTGACCTCATCAGATTCATATTTTTCAATGAGATGTGAGAAGAAAACATCATAACACTTACCCTGGTCGGATACAGTCGGTGCACAGTCTGGGAAAAATTCCACCATTAATGTTCTCGAAACCATTCGGGAAATTAATTCCTGAACTCTATTTCTAATACTTTCTTTGAAGTATAATATTTACCGTTGAAAAGGTAAGGTATAAGGTAAATTTTTACAATTTATTCCCTTTGCACCAACTATTTCTTATCAAGGGGGGGTAGTATTTTTCTCCAGTTAAGTATAAATTATTCAATTCTTGGTAACATCATTGACAATTTGTTCCAAAACCATTTAGCTTCCATAAGAAAATCACCTCCCAACGTCACGTTTGTTAGGATGTGATGTTATTCTATGTAATGTAGCAAAGGATAAATTTACCACTGGGTATGTTTCCTTATCTCAGAAACTATATGTTTCTCCAGAAATTATTTAATTAGACTTGTAAGCGTATGTTGTACGACGCACGTAGCTCTACTAGGGCAACCACATTGTGACATTCAGCAAAACTTACAGATACGCGGATTTAAAAATTTCTACATTTTAGAAGTCGGTTTGAAACGAATACTGAATGTCTTCAAGGTGGGACTATCTCGTAAGTCATAATTTCATTTTCAGAGAATCACAGTTTTAGTTTTTCGCATTCACTAATGGATTTCGGATAAATTTAACGCAGTAGTTTCAGTTATCAGTGTCATTTTTATGCAACCTGTTTTATTGAACTTCGAGCGAATTCACAGTAGCATGGCAACGATGTGATGGTAGTAAATAATACATAAAATAATGGTTCCTGATCGCTTATATAGTATCATTGAATAATATATTAATAAAACCGAATCTTAGGTTTATGATATGTTAGCATTTTAGCCTAACTTCGCTAATCGACGAAAAGTTTTCAACGAAGTGCCTTAGTTTGACACAGGTCTGAGGAAAGAGATCATTTTTAAGCAACTGGAAAAATTAACGCAATATTGTTTTCGTATTTTGCTCGTGCGAAAAAGAATTATTTTTATCATCTCAGTCAAAGTCATTTTCCATAATCCTGCATCAGTGTCGGGGGTCAGGTTCTGTGTTTTCCACTTGCATCTCCTGTCAAAACGAAGTTTATTCGCTATTTTCCTACATAAAGTTTGAACGTGGAAATCTATAACAAAATGTTTTGCCTATTTGGAGTTGACCCTTGAAACTTCTACACCACTTAACACGTTGCCTCCGATTGCCTGATTGGTGTAAAACTTTACTTTGTACGCATAGTCACTAGAAGGATCTGAAAAAAATTACAGAACCTAACCTAAGTGGTACACATACATACCACTTCGGAGTCAACGTGTTAACACGTCTCCTGCGATTGCCTAGCCGGTGCAAATCTTTCCTTTACGCAGTCACTAGAAGACTCTGAAAAAAATGTTACAGAACCTAACCTTAGTGGTCCACTGGTGGATCACTTTGCAAGAAATGTGTTAACTTTCACGAAGGTTTTAAGATTTTAATATAGTATGCAATTGAATAGGAAGCAAAATTTCATCAGTTAGTGTTGGTTTTTCGCATTGTTGACGACCTCAGCATTAAAAAAATGTGACTATTCCCCCAAGTTACTTCGTGGTCTTATTCAAATATTGCTTGAAAAATTGTAACTCGACGTGTTGGTTGTGGACGATTATGCGGAAAGCTAACTTTTTTCAGATTTTTACATATTTTCTTCAAATTTTTTTCAGTTCATGCAAATCCAAGCTGTTATGTTTTTTTTTTTGAACCACCTGTTACTATTTGTATGGTGTTGATTAATATTTCAGACAGTCGTTCTGTATCATATTTATCTTACTTTACCGTACCTAAATAATAACAATTTATATTGTACTATTTTCTCAAAATCAATAAATAAAGTTTACTAGTGCTTATTCTCATTAATGATTTATTAATCAAGTATATTTAAGCGTGTGTAACTTTTTCAAACTACGATATCAGCACCCTTCAGCACGTGATACATATATAACTCATTTTTACGTTTTATTATATTTTTTGTGAGTTCGAATGTTTCCAAGTATGAACTGTAGCGAAGCTTTTTTGGTCATAGACGACATTGGTAACTGATTGAAGATAATCGAAACTGATCCCTGAATTTATGAAAAGGATCAATTAAAATTATCCCTACAATGGGATAATTTTTTAAATTTCATTATTATTGTGCTTGAATGGAAAGCGAATCATCAGGTTCTAGGCGTGACATGTTTTCTATCCCCAAAATATGGTAAATTTACACGCTTTTATGTTGTGCTTGATTTCTTACGAACTACGAGTAGATAAAAGTCTACTACGAGTCGTAAACTTTGCCCTTATGGATATTTTCCGTGTAGATGAAAGTACGAAAGTTTGAATGAGCCTCACGTACGTATTTTCACAGGTTGACACCCAAATGTTGTTTGTCGAAGTCATCATATCTACTCGACAATTCAGTGTTATTTCAAGATTATAAGATAGACAAGAATGTTCTTCTCGCTATTAAAGGTATGTTCATTTGATTTTATAGAAATTGATACGATGTAAGCACCCAAACATGCGTTCGATTTTGGACAAGAACTTGATGATCAATTAGGCCTCCAAACCATCAACTCTAAGAAATATTTCCTTGTTCAGGCATTATATGCAAAAAATATATTTCAAAGTGGTAGAGACAATACGACTGGAGCTATTTCTGTTGTTTTTATTATACTAAACTTATAATTATGAGCCTAAAGCCACAAAATTGTCCAAGGGTTTCCAAAATAGTTTTGAGACTGAAATTATACTCGAACAAAATAACTTTCATAGCGTCACATTTCCAGAATTATGCACTTCTCAAAAGTCTTTGAGAAAAATTTCGCTATGAAAAATTGGAGAAACAGGGCAAAACATGCCGTTGGCCACCGAACTAATAATCTGCAAGGAACTATTTCTTATTGCTGCAAACTTGTTTTCTACTGATATATTTTTCGTGTATTGTACTTGCATTTTTGTTTTGGTGTTGCCTGTTGATATATTGCTTTTCTATGAGCAGACATTCTGCCGTTACCGACTCTTTCATAAAATAAACACGTAAAATACGTTTCCCAGATGCTTATTGGTAAAAAATTAGGTTTTGATGACCCTATGTTAATTGCAACGACTGCTGTTAACTTCAACGCTTGTCGGTTACAAAAAACAAGCTGTGCTGCGATGTTCAGATTGCCTCTAGCGTGGAATGGAACACTATGATCTCTACTCGGATTATCTTCTTCCAATTAGGTCTCCTCATCTTTTGAAGGTTGTACACTCTCGCTTCACTTCGTCCGCCTATTCTGTGATCATTAACTATTTAAGCTACTCGACATTAATGTATTGTTATTGATAGCCATTCCGTTGGAGCTTCAACAATTTTTTTCCCACCCACTCATCTATTCACTTCCTAACCAATATTTTGCTACCGGCGTACATAACTTAAAATTAAGTATCTTGTTACTATGTTACTATTGTTGCACAAATCTTTTATCAAATGTTTAGATATATGAATATATTTCACTTTTGGGGACTCATACGGTTTTTTATGGTAATAACTAAAGTTACTCTCACATTGGCTCTAACGCTGTTTTAAATTGTTCGTTATTTTTCATTGCCACTTCAAGTGATTGTGACGAGTTCTTTCACGTGTTGTACCCCATTGCTAATCTGACCAATGAGATGCTGTCACGTTATGTACCCCATTGCTAAGCTGACCAATGAGATGCTGTCACGTTATGTACCCATTGCTAAGCTGACCAATGAGATGCTGTCACGTTATGTACCCCATTGCTAAGCTGACCAATGAGATGCTGTCACGTTATGTACCCCATTGCTAAGCTGACCAATGAGATGCTGTCACGTTATGTACCCCATTGCTAAGCTGACCAATGAGATGCTGTCACGTTATGTACCCCATTGCTACGCTGATCAGTGAAGGGCTTTCACGTTTTGTACCCCATTGCTACGCTGACCAATGAAGGGCTTTCACGTTTGTACCCCATTGCTAAGCTGACCAATGAAGGACTACCACGTTTTGTACCCCATTGCTAAGCTGACTAATGAAGTACTACCACGTTTTGTACCCCATTGCTACGCTGATCAATGAAGAACTACCACGTTTTGTACCCCATTGCTAAGCTGACCAATGAAGGGCTACCACGTTTTGTACCCCATTGCTAAGCTGACCAATGAAGGGCTACCACGTTTTGTACCCCATTGCTAAGCTGACCAATGAGAAGTTTTTCGCACCCCTTCTAGATGTTAGAGCATGCATCGCTTTTGTTCCTCTTCATCGCATAATATTTCTACACGATATTTGCAATAAATTTGCTCAAACGTCATTTCATTTACGCTGGACCCTCATATTAGTTTCGAGAAGTTTCAGGAAATCTCTATGGAAATGAAGTACATTAACACGTTGACTCCGAAGTGGTACGTATGTGTACCACTGAGGTTAGGTTCTGTAATTTTTTCAGATCCTTCTAGTGACTATGCGTACAAAGTGAAGTTTTACACCAATCAGGCAATCGGAGGCAACGTGTTAAAGTAGCTAAATGTTTTCAATCATGTTCACAATCTTATCATAACTAATGTCTGCGGCTGCACACAGACTTGCGTTTAAAAATGTTAAAAATTTAACACGTTGCCTCCGACTGCCTGATTGGTGTAAAACTTCACTTTGTACTCATAGTCACTAGAAGGATCTGAAAAAATTACAGAACCTAACCTAAGTGGTACACACACATACCACTTCGGAGTCAACGTGTTAATGTAAATTTTTGTGTGAATTTGATTGAATTGAAAAATATTCACGAATATTATTAGTGATTATTTAGATTTATTTGCTGGTAATAAGAATGACAAGTTAGTTGGGCCAGGAAGCTAGTTAATTTATAGTGAAATAAAATCTAGTGTTTCAAGATAATTCCTGAATTTTGAACTGAGGGCCGCAGTCTTCTGACATGTGAAAGGCTTATGGTTTCTGACGTTGAAAATGATTAATGGTTTCTGACATCGTAATAATTTATGGTTTTGTCGGTTAATAATTTGTGGTTTCTAGGATAGTAAAGGATTTTTAGTTTATGACATAAAAACTGTGGGGTTTCTGACATAGTTATTGATTCATTGATTTCAACCTAAAGTTGAATAATTTGAATGAGTATTTAGATAATTCTGACCTGTTGAGAAAGGTGAAAATTTGGCAACGCAACTTTATATTATTAAAAAAATTTTACGAAATTAATCATCAATAACTTTTGCGTAATTGAAGAACAAAACGCTCGTGAAAATTTTATGTGGGTTAACAAACAGAAGTTATTAAAAAAATTTCACGTTCTCTCACGTAGTTTCCGTGTTTTTTATTGCAAGCAAATTTCTTTGCAAGGCGTTTACAGTCGTCTACGGTGAAACATGTGAAGTAAACTGTTTTAAACAAAAATACAATAACAATGAATAAATGGATTTTACGAATCTTTTTCGGATTGTCAAAAGTTAGTGTGGATTGCATCATCTTCCTAAGTTTCATGAAGAACAATCGTTGAGAGATCTCATCGGGATTGCAGTGAGCTACAAAGAGATGCCGCAATAACATGTACATGCATGTTAAGCATGTGTAGAGGGTTTATTTACAAGCCATCATTAGAAGATATGACTCCACAAACGTTGTAGATCCCGCTGAGCGAACTTCAGTAGTCGTTAGCTGTGGGAAAGCCATAAAAAGAATCTTGAACATATTACAGATATGATTTGTGAAAAAAAACACGAATTATTTAAAAACTGTACGCATTGCTGTTAAAATTCTGAAAGATTTTTGATAAAATTAGTAGGGCATAAAGAAAAAGAAACAGAAAAATAGAAAACTAAACCAGTGTTTTAGACTCGCCCTATCTGCCTTGATTACTGAGAAGCAATAAAGCTTCTTATCGTAATCTCACTCACGGGAAGTCTCTCTTCTATTCCTTCAGTTGAAGATACTAGTATCAGCCATTGAGAGGTCAAACAGATAGCGTCAAAGATTCCCACAGCATCTTGATAAATAGACAAGGTAAATGATCAAATGCCACTTAGGGAATAAAGGAAATGTTTTGACTGATTAACTCTAATCTGATAATAAAATCCATCTCACATTATACAGAAATCATATCGACATGCCATGCGGACCACGTTATTTAATTTGTACAAATTTTGAACCAAGAATACTGAAATTGCTGCACTAAGCTATTCGTTCGTGTGCAGGTAAGATTTAGAGTAGATACTTGTCATTAATTTTGCACGCAAAGCTAAAAAAATGTGTAAAAGTTGTTCAAAGAATTTTACATTCAACTGAGAAACAATACAAAATTACAGTGTTGCACTGTAAAGCAATATAAAACTTAATAAAGAACAAGTACGCTTCGAATAATCGCAGACAGTTCACAGTTGCATAACGACGGTAGTGTGTGCTTTGTACGCAGTAGATACATAAGGAATTATTCTTTCTCGTGACACAGAAGGCCATGATCTCGATCACTATCTCGTTGAGGAGCAAGTTACAGCCACTCTGTGTCGAGTGACAGACTATCAATGTTCGTAGTAACGGCCTACGCAGACTGTAGTAAGCACATTCTCTTTTGAACAACCAGTGATAGACTTACCTCGTCTGCGTTGATACACCAGCTCCACCAGCCTGTCACCTTAATTGCCTTCCTGTTTGTCTTGTGCTTCGGAGAGGTACAGTGAGAAGCATGAATATGCATTGTGAATAATTTTATGTTTTTGCTTTTGGAAATATCCTAGACGAAAACGCTTCATGAAATCACGGTTTTTCCAAATATTCTTCACAAGAATGAAACATGAAGGAGTTTTTTTCCGAATGTTCAAGATGAAAATCCGTCATGAAGCCACAGCCAAATGTTTTTGAGAAACATGTTTAAACAAAATATTTCCCCATATTCTTGAGACAAATAAATTAACAAAACCTTTTCCAAATATTTTTAACGAAAAAACGTCGTGAAACCTTAGTTTTTCAAAATACTTTTCATAAAAATATGTAAACAACAGCTCTTTCAAATATTCTTACCAAAGTGACACAGATACATTTTGAAAATTTTGAATTTTTCCCTTCATTTACAGGTCCATTAGTGAATAAAAAAGAAAAATTATTACATACTGAGGGATGAATTAGAGTGAACTTCCCTTGCTGAGTTTTAGTTGGAGTAGGAAAGTAGGTCAGGAGTGAAGGAATATTTCAAATTTGACATTCAAGGAAAATAAAATTTTAATTTCATACTTATTAAATCCTAGCTCACAGTTTCAAGACGTTTTAGTGCTTTGAATCATTCGCTCTCTGTTTTTGGTGGGAAAGTTAATTTGCTATCAAGTTTATTGTTAAGCGAAGAGATATGTATGTGTCAAAATATTCTGTCCTCTTCAATCATTTGCTAATAAAATTCAACTACATAATGATTTGGTGCACTGATTCATTAACACATTTCCTGCGAAGTGACCCACTGGTGGGTCACTCAGGTTAGGTTTTGTAATTTGTTCAAAGCTTTCTAGGGACTATGTGTACAAAGTAGAGATTTGCACTGGCCAGGCAATCACAGAAAGCGTTTTGAAAAACACTGGCGAGAAAAAGTCATGAGGCTTATTAAAATACATTCTACACGTGAACAGTAATTATATCTATGAACGATGTATATGAAAAGTCAATACATATGTATGTGAATTCTAATGGGGTCTGATCTTGCATGTTTTGCAGGTTCTGAAGGGAATGAGTAACAAAACTTTTTCCAAAGAATATCACAAAAGCAAATATGGAAGAAAGAAGATCGAATGCCGTAGGGCTGCTGCTTGCGCTGGCTGTTTTTTGCTTACACAATCCAGGTATGAAAGCTCTCTCCTCAAGTTACCTAACCCTAGAAAGACTAACAAATATATATAGCATCAGACAACACGTTGGTTTGTCCAACCTGATCACTTCTATATTTATACACCATTATCAATTAAAATGGGTGGCTACCGATGTTATTCAAGCGTTTGTAATTGATAAAGTTAGTTTCAATAATTTAACTAAAAAATTAAACGTTCCTAAAAATTGGTCCAATATGCTCGATGGTCTTTCTTCGTATAAATTTTCAGTTTAGAGCCTAAAATTTATTCATTTTAGGTGGTTTAATCAACACTATATTATAAATCGCCAGATGTCTCATTAAATAAATTCATATATATATATATATATATATATACATTTTTTGTGTGTAATATCACCTATGTTATACCAATGGGAATCTCCCTTAAATAGTGGTAGTTAAGTCCGTAGACTTCCATGTATATAGATTCTTAACCGCTGGAGTTAAATCCGTAAACTTTCTGATTAGGTCTGAGAATCTGTTGCTTTAAATTCATCCTTCAAATGCATGATAATTAAAACCCGTTATTTTTAACGGACATACACACTGGTGTTTAAAGAGGGTTCTAAGTTACGGTGATCGCAAACAGTGGATGACTTAACTCATATTTCTCTGAAGAAAAGCCGCTGGTTTTAACTCACAGTTAGGAAAATATACGTAAAACCAGCTCATAAATTCCTGTAAATCATGAGCTAATTCCAATTTACCTTTTTAATCTGCAATTTCCTGCCACCAACAAATCTACTGCAATGTAAATTAATACGTATATTCATACATCACATATTTTTTCAGGTATTTTTCGTACCAATATTTTTAAGACGGTGCTGCGCACCGTTTTTTAGATATTATATTTATCAAGGTAGAAAAATAATAGCAGAAATAGTCCAACTTGAACATGACTTATACAGGGTGTCCCAGAAGTAACTGACTCTTTTGATTTGCTAATGAACCAAAAACTATTAACGCTAGGATATTGAAAGTTGTTTTATTCGAAAGAAAAACCTTTTTATGGCACAATAGGATAGTTGGTATCCTATTTACGAACCAGCTTGACATTTGATTTTTGCTTCATTGCAAACCCTTAATTTTCATCATGTCTCCATACAGCAAAGAACAAAGAATAAGAATTTTGCAAATCTACACACGGACAATGTCAACAACAGAAGTGCAACGTGATTACAGAAATTATTTCAGAACAACAACCAGTCCTTCGAAGAACACAATTAAATCGGTGTATCGAAAATTTACAGACACTGGAAATGTTAATGATAAACAACGATCTGGAAGATTAAAATCAACTCGAACTGAAGCTGTAATCGAGCGAGTTTCTGCAAGTGTTACAGATAATCCTACCCAATCCGAATTTTATCGTCTGACCGGCACTAATTTTCGTCAGCAATAACCGGTAATTATCGCCTTTTCTTATGATAAACCGATATCTTACGATAAACCGGTAATTATTGTCTGAAAAAGACTGTATTTTTATCGACTTTTCCCTATGCTTGGAATGACGGTAGGAATAAGACTGTAAAGACCGGTCATTATCGTCGGCGAACATTTCATCGTCTAGAGATACCTATAATTACCGGTAAAAACCGGTACTCTTTCTATCGTCGGAAGTTCCTCCTATAAACGATGATTATCACCGCAAATCGATGATTATCTCCGGTAAACCGACGAAAAAATTCGGATTGAGTCAAGCCTCCATCAGAAAACGTTCAACTCAATTATCCATTTCCCGATCGACATTACACCGCATTCTTAAAAAAGACTTGAAGTTATATCCTTACAAAATTAAATTAACCCAACAGTTATTGCCTAATGATTATCACAGTCGTTTTAATTATTCCGAATCTTCCAGATCGTTGTTTATCATTAATATTTCCAGTGTCCGTAAGTTTTTGATACACCGATTTAATTGTGTTCTTCGAAGGACTGGTTGTTGTTCTGAAATAATTTCTGTAATCACGTTGCACTTCTGTTGTTGACATTGTCCGTGTGTAGATTTACAAAATTCTTATTCTTTGTTCTTTACTGTATGGAGACATAATGAAAATTAAGGGTTTGCAATGAAGCAAAATTCAAATGTCAAGATGGTTCGTAAATAGGATACCAAATATCCTATTGTGCCATAAAAAGGTTTTTCTTTCGAATAAAACAACTTTCAATATCCTAGCGTTAATAGTTTTTGGTTCATTAGCAAATCAAAAGGGTCAGTTACTTCTGGGACACCCAGTACATACACTACTTTTTTCGTTTCCTATTTGAATTAAAGTTTCAGTTCGATGTCCAGCTGAGGTATTCGTTTTAAACTACTTTTTGTTTCACATACCAATACTAAATAACTTTTTTCTTTTATAGTTTAATCATAATGTTTACACTAAATCAAAATAACATAAAATTACCAATTTTTTAGACATGTTCAATTTAACGTCGACAGAAAACGAAATGAAATGCACTGAGATTCACTAAACAGTCAAAATGTGCAAGTAAAATCTGTCTATCGATTTTTATTAACTCCTGTGGTTTTTGTTAAGATAGCAGTTGTGTTTTCTGTTACAGTTACGATTGTGTTTTTTTAAGATAGAGATTGTGGTTTCAGTTAAGATAAAAATTGTGGTTTCTGTTAAGATGACGATTGTGGTTTCTGTTACGATTGCAATTGTGGTTTCTGTTACGATTGCAATTGTGGTTTCTGTTAAGATAGCGATTGTGGTTTCTGCAAAGATAGAAATTGGGACTTCTTTTATGATGGCAATTGTGGTTTCTGTTGCGATGACGATGACAACTATGAGTGTTTTCAAATGACACCACCCCTGCTTTAGGAGTGACCAGCTACTGCGTTCCGAGAGACTACGGCCTGGGTAGCGTCGTGTGTGTAGACACCCTCCAACACTGTGACCTGCCGGGGCCCCTGCCCTCCAATGTGGGTGGGAGGCTCCTCGTGGTCACGTCTGATAAGGCTGGACAAAGATGGAACCAAACTTATTATACGTGGACGACAGTGAACAATGGTGAGCGTTTTATTTAATTGGAAGGCTAAATTGCAATATATATGATACTTAATTTCAAATAATTTGTGTTCTAAATTTCAAGCAATTTACATGCTAAATTTCAAGTAATTTGTATGCTAAATATCAAGCAATTAGTATGCTAAATTTCAAACAATTAGTATGCTAAATTTAAAGTATTTGGATGCTAAATATTCTCATAAAGAAAAAATAAGAATCAAGGTTTCAATGAAATGTTTATCTTTAAAAACCTTCTCTGGATATCTAATACGTATGAAGTAGCATCAAAGTATTACGTATAAAGTAGTATCAAAGCTTTCGAGTGGGAAGACCCGGGTTCGAATCCCGCTGCCGACATGGTTGACGCGGCTAGAAATACAGCATGGGACTTGGGTAAACATCCGAATAATTATCGAAGTAATTATCCGACCCAAGAATGGGCCAGAAGGTTCGTTCCTATAGCCTCATTCTATTCTATTCTATTCTAAAGTACAAGGTGTCCATAAAGTCTTTTATAAACGTCTCTCATAAAGTTTCAACAGCACCTCTTTCACAAACAGGATCTCTGAAACACACCAATGCTAAATGTGATTAAAAAGTGTAGTAAAAACTGAATACAATAGAACAAATCTAAATGAAATATCTTATAAATTGCATTTGTAAGAGTTTTTTGAATTGGTAAAGAGACTTTATGGACACCCTGTATTAGTGGTGACGACATGGTGCAATAAAACTCAAGTGACATCTGCCAGAGAAAGTGATGGATTCTTCGTATGTCTGATCAGCAAAGTGTTTAATTCTGCCTAATTCATTTTTGACAGTTAACTTCTTACTTTAAACACTTATGCCTCAATATTTGTGAACAATAATGTCTTAATTTGAGAGTTGAAGAACTAGCAAAAACTAGCAAAAACCGTCAATTAAAATCACGAAAATATTGGAATGATACTGGATACAATCAAGGAATGCCCTCTACAAACATTGCAAAGAGCTAATCAAGCGAATAATGATTGTGGAAATCAAGAGGTTTGAAGCACCCACACATATTTGTATGTTGTTGCATTTGTTAGCGTCAGCCACAAGCGGGCACATCTTCTTAGAGCAGCAAAGGAAATAACCTGATGCACATCCTCACTTTTAAAGTTTAATGACGCTGAAGCTGTAAAGCAATAATTCAACTGCTTTCCAGATGCGCCGGAATCCGAGACTCAGACGGAGTCAGCGTCGGCAGTAGAAGCTAAAGATGCATTCGAATTAGACTCTGCAGCTTTAAGAGATGGCTCAGCTGCCTCGAAAGCTGCTTCTGGCGCCTCGAGGGCTGATTTTGGCGGCTCAAATGCTGAGTTTAGCGCCTCAAATTCTGATTTTGGAACGTCGGGTGTTGATTTTGGCCCCTCAAAAGTTAAATTTGGCCCCTCAAAAGTTAAATTTGGCTTATGGAAAGCTAAATTTCGTTCCTCGAAAGCTGAATCCAGCCCCTCAAAAGCAGAATTTGGTCCCTCAAAAGCAGAATTTGGGGCTTTAGAAGCAGAATTTGGGGCTTCAGAAGCTAAATTTAACGCCTCAAAAGCTGAATTCGGCACTTCGAAAGCCAAATTTAGTGTTTCAAAATCCGAATTTGGCCCATCAAAAGCTGAATTTGGGGCATCGTCAGCTATTTCGGGTGTAGAAGACTCAGAGTCCGCTGCACTGAAAGCTGAAGTGACACTGAGTGTGGACCGCTCAAAACGTTACCAGAAAATCGAAGGCTTCGGAGGAGCGTTCACTGATGCTGCAGCCCTAAACATCCTGAGTCTGCCAGGGGAATTGCAGGACTGCGTTATCAGGTCAGGCAACTAATATCATCAGGTCAGGCGACTGATATCATCAGGTCAGGCAACTAATATCATCAGGTCAGGCAACTAATATCATCAGGTCAGGCAACTACTATCATCAAGTCAGGCAACTACTATCGTCAAGTCAGGCAACTACTATCATCAAGTCAGGCAACTACTATCATGTCAGTCCACTGCTATCACCAGGTGAGACAACTGCCATCATCAGGTAACAACTGCTATTATCAGGTAATGAGCTACTATTCTGAACCAATGAAAGCATTCAGTTTCAGCTTCCCTTGTTTATTTCTCCTGCAGTTTAGCAAACAAGTTTGTTCCAATCGAGAATTGTTGACAGGTTCATTCACTTTACTCAATACTCCGTTTGTTCTGTGCATAGCATTAATTGAAGCCATATGTAACATGAGTCTCAGTTCTATGTACTTTTCGTTTATTCTACATCAATATTTCAGAAAGCTTTACACTCATTTTGGGTTGCAGGTCATACTTCAGCGATGCAGGGCTACAGTATACCATGGGCAGAGTGCCCATCGGAGGATCGGATTTCAGCGTCCGCGCTTACACTTACGACGACCTGCAGACTGGACAAACCGACGAAAATCTGGCACAGTTTGCCCTGCAACGAGAAGATTTTCTTTTGAAAGTAGGCTCCAAGTTTTCGAAGCCCTTTGTGAAAATTTGTGTTCGGTAGTATGTATACAACTCTTAGTAAAATAAACGAATTGTTTTCAAAGATTTTAAAGTTATTCTGCTTGTGACGAATTTTTTTATGTTTACTGACAAAGTAGATGAAAAAACCTATCTAATAATTACAATTATATTCAACCTAAGTTCTATCTTCAGATTGGGAACAGAGATAAAGTGTTTTTATATGTATGTGCACCATGTTATAGTTTCGTCCGAGTTGAAACGGTTCATAGTTTTAATTCAAATACTTTCCTTTTTTGCAGATTTCCCTTCATTAGAATATTGTCTTGTTTCCTAACACCATACATACTTTATCTTTAGAATTGCATAACATTCGCTCAACACCTCACAAATTTCAAACACAAATATGAACACCTCAGGATTAACGACAGTTATTATTGGTAAATATGCTGGACGACTGAGTAAATATTGTTGATGTGTCTAAAAAGTAGTGAGTTTTAAGAAAAATTTGGTGTTACGAACAGCGACGCTTGTGTCAGTTTGATTGGGCCCAAACAAAGATCTACTTACAATTTTGCATCTATGTTTGGACGTTTTTTCGTAACTAAATAGAAGGTACATATCATCTCAGAAGAAACTCGGAAAATTTATTTCGAAATTTGTCGGCCAAAACGCCAGTAGATCACCGACGCTGCTTCCTCTTCAGCCGTAGCTCTCAGCGAACCAAACTCTTGATTTTCATAACATTTTGTATCCTCAGCTTCCACTGATCGCTGCTGCTGAAAGAGCAAGGAATTCATCCGAGCCGCTGAAACTCGTGGCATCAGCTTGGTCAGCTCCCGTCTGGATGAAAACTGGACCCAGACTTGACGGGAAGGGCAAGCTGCAAAGACGGTACTGGGCGGTCTGGGCTCGGTACATAGCCAGGTGTGTTACTGAAAACCGTTAAATAAGCAGTTGTTTCTTTTGTATTGCAGCTGCACGTCTCGCAAGTGTTCGATAAACAGCTTGTGTTTTTTTTTGTATTTTAACTGCACGTCTCATAACTGTTCAATAAGCAGTTTGTTTCTTTTGTATTGCAGCTGCACGTCTCATAACTGTTCAATAAGCAGTTTGTTTCTTTTTTATTGCAGCTGCATATACACAGCTGTCAGTTTGAGGTTAATGTGTTTATTCTATCTCCAATATCATTTCAATAACATCTTTCACCTATACGAAGTTTTCATATTATATTTGGCATATTTTAATTGAAAGACTAGCTTTGTTATATAGAAAACTCGTAGTGCCTTACATGTTCATTTTAAGTCGTGTTCTCAACGTCTGTTGAGAAAAAGTTGCTACTTACTTGCTTTAAAATAAAAAGGAAAAGCAGGATTCTGCTAATGGTTAGTGTACGTAAACCAACAAAAAAAGCGGGATTATGCTGCTGACTTGATGCATAACAGCAATTAAAACAGGGTAGATAGTCATGATTTATACAGCGTATAAACTAATATTTAATCCACATTAAATTTTGCATAGAAGACTCAAGCTTTTGATTAATTTTAAAAGATTCTAGTTTTCAGAACTGAGCTCTAAACGTAACAATATGATTTAATTATGCAGGTTCCTGAAAGAATATCAGAAGCGTGGGGTGAAGTTTTGGGCTGTCACTGCTCAGAATGAACCCACGGACGGACTCATTACAGACTTTCCCATTAATGCTATGGGCTGGACTGCTCTTGAACAGGTCAGTAACTTTTGAACAGGTGAATAACTTTTGAACAGGTGAAAAACTTTTGAACAGGTGAATAACTTTTGAACAGGTGAATAACTTTTGAACAGGTGAATAACTTTTGAACAGGTGAATAACTTTTGAACAGGTGAATAACTTTTGAACAGGTGAATTACTTTTGAACAGGTGAATAACTTTTGAACAGGTGAATAACTTTTGAACAGGTGAATAACTTTTGAACAGGTGAGTAACTTTTGAATAGGTGAGTAACTTTTGAATAGGTGAGTAACTTATGAACAGGTGAGTAACTTGTGAACAAGTGAGTAACTTGTGAACAAGTGAGTAACTTTTGAACAAGTGAATAACTCTTGAACAAGTGAGTATTTATTTCTTTAGTTGCATATATTCCTTTACTAGAAACACAGACCAATGATTCACAAGGGTGTAATATAGAAGTTCTGTTTTTCGTCACTGATCAATTGAAAATACATGCAATAATTCATTTTTCTTTGAAAATGTTTGCACCACATTGTCATTGTTACTCTACGCTTCTTAATAATTTTTAAAATTCAGCAATGATTATTTACTTGTTTTTAGTTCCAATAATATTTTTGGTTACTTGAATGTTGAATTTGGATGTTTGATTCAGTTTCTTCAATGAAACGATAAATTTATTAATTTAGCCTGTCATTATTAATTATACATAATGTCCTTAACAATCCATTATAGGATTTTTAAGTCGTCACCTTAGGTTGTTCTTCGTAAATTTTGCACAACATCCCATTATCTCTCTTATTGCAAAAAAAACTGAATGCATAACGGTACTTCTATACTGGAACTAGAAATAGCACTGTGAATTTCTGGCTGTATCTGCGGTACACAAAGTATTTCATGCACGTCACTTCGTATTCCTGATACTGGCCCAGAAAAACTGATCAGAGTAGTTTGCAACTAGGAATACCTACCTGATTTATCAGTTTTCTGCAGCACGCGTAGTCTTTTAATCTAAGTAAACTAGTAGACTGGCAAGTGAAAGAATCTACATGTTTTTTAATGAATTTTTAGTCTAATTCGCCTCACCGGACCTTTTCTATTGAAGAGGAAGAAAGTTAATAACGAAAAAATTGAGTATTTTATGGTAAACAGCGCCTTAGGTATTCACAATACAATGTTTAAAAATAAGTGTTTAGTCGTTTTATTGAGAAGTGTTTAGTCGTTTAGTCGTTTTACTTAGCTTAAAATAAACATTTGATTTTACTTCCTTAGTAACGGCTTGTTTGAAACGAATTTCCCCTATCTAATTCAGCTTTGAGGGGGACAGAAAGTATACGTATTTGTTCAAATGTATATACACGACACCTTTTGTTACGCAGAGTGCCCAAGAAAAATGTATGCATCAATATCAACGATACTGCGATATACATTTTTTCATAGAAAAATTACCTTTCCTCTTCAAGATTTTCATATGGTTTAACTTTCTATTCTGAACTAGTGTGTATGCCCGTTAAAAATAACGGGTTTTAATATCATGCATTTGAAGGAAGAACTCAACGCAACAGATTCTCAGACGTGATCTGAAAGTATACGAATTGAACTCCTGCAGTTAAAAATCTATACACCTGAAAGTGTATGGATTTAACTACCAGTATTTAATAGATATTCCCATTGTAATAACATGAGAGAGAAAACGCACAAAAAATATATAAATATATTTATTTAAGGAGACACATGGCGTTTTATTATAAAGTGTTGATTCTAAATAAGTTCGGAAAACAGTAAATTAGGAAAAAATACTTTTGTCCAGGCAGAGTGGGTGGGACAATCTCTGGGACCTACACTGGAGGCTGAAGGATTTTCTAGCACCAAAATATTTGTGTTGGATGATAACAGGATTGCGCTGCCCCATTGGATTGATGTGGTATGTGTGTTTATGTTTTTTATTTGACAAAATATGATATGTATCATAACCTTTTGTATTATTTAATTTAATAGTGATGTTTACTTGAATGTCGTATGACTGACCTATGTGTAAACAAGACGGACCTGCAGGTCCATGTCACTGAACTCATATCACTGATATATAGACTCACAAAACTGACGTAGAGCTTCATATGACTGATTTAGATATTGGCGTTGTGTTGCAGATGGCGTCTGTGAACAACACTTTGGCATACGTATCAGGCATCGCGGTTCACTGGTACATCGACTTCCTGGTGCCACCCTTTGTGCTGGAGCAAACACACGAGCTGTACCCTCACCTGCCCATCCTGTACACCGAGGCTTGTACAGGTCACACCCTAACTCCCACTTTGTCAGTGTACACCAAGTCCTGTACAGGTCACACCCTAACTCCCACTTTGTCAGTGTACACCAAATCCTGTACAGGTCACACCGTAACTTCCACTTTGTCAGTGTACACCAAGTCCTGTACAGGTCACACCCTAACTCCCACTTTGTCAGTGTACACCAAGTCCTGTACAGGTCACACCCTAACTCCCACTTTGTCAGTGTACATCGAGGCTTGTACAGGTCACACCCTAACTCCTACTTTATAATTCAATTTTACTTTGAAAGATGGTACTTGAGTACTTTAAAATAGAATCAGAACAATAGTGGTTGTATCTGGAGGAGTTTCCAAATTGCGGGATAGTTTTTTTTAATTTGCGTTGGGTGCAGTGGTTAAACCAGGAAGATAATAATAATATTAATTTCAATTCGGGTCACAAACATTTCAGGCATGAATAAAGCACCTGACAAATGGGTTGAGAAGTTATTTCAAATTATCATACGTATGTTCATACTTGCTATCTTCTTCCTCTGGTTCTGCTGTTCAGTCCCGTAAAGAAAAGCGCAACTTTACTGGCTGTTTTGTAGTTAAGCTAATTGCTTCAGTGTGTAGTCCTTAAATCTCCTAATTTCAAAGTCATTTTCAACGTTAATAGATATATTTTGTTTCAGTATATGTAATCCAGTCAGCACGTATTATAGTACATTATACGTATTACGGTATATGTATTATAAGTATTATAGTTTACATGTGTATTATAGTAAAGTTTGGGCTCAGATGATGGGTTGTATATACAAAGTATATAACGTTGGGGTTTCTTGGAGACCTCTGACACTCTTGCATGATAGGTGGAAACGAAGTTATGAATAAGCCCCTGTTCTAACCGACACCTTCACTCCTTAGTAGCTCTGTACAGATCTCAGAACAGCTCGAACACTCTTGTTCCAAGTGTCTCTGAGATTGCCCATACCTTGGCGACTCATTTTAGGTGTTAGTTGATCAACATTTACGTGCAGTGATCTATTAAATAAAGGTTTTTAACAATTTTGCTTTCGGGAATTATTAAGACTTTCTGACAATTCTGTCACCTACAGCACTGGATGTGAATAAATTGGATATGATTTTTTATATACTGATATGTAGGGTGCACATATAAACTATTTTAAAAGCATGCAATGCACGTTCATGAGAAAACTCTTGGTTATGATGCCAAGGTATGTGGAAAAGTGGAGCAAAAATGAAAGTGTTCTTCTCTCACCAAATCTGTTACGTGAATTTCTTCAAATGCCTCAGATTGTTAGTCAATCAAATAATTTCTTTTCTATGCGTATAAAGTGATAATATATAATTTTTAGTAGGTCTAACCTTAATAACTTTAGTAATTAATAATGTAATAACATTTTGGAAGTGAAATAATATATATTCATGACGTAATAATTTAAATTTGCTCGTATTCATTATTTTCAAACCACAGGACAATGGCCGTGGCAGCCACTGAAGGTGGTGCTGGGAAGCTGGCTACGAGCTGTGTATTACCTCGACGACATCATAGACGTAAGAGCCTAAATGATATTCAAATATCATTCTTTTTAACATCTATCTCAACTGTATAAAAATGTATACATATATACATATATATATATATATATATATATATGTATATACAAAAATATTTTACATAGAAGTAACTATATAATAACTGACTACATGTTACTCAATAATTACATTAACATTCTATTACTTTAAACAGACGCTGAACCACTGGTCGGTCGGGTGGATTGACTGGAATTTGGCTCTCGACACGAAAGGAGGCCCAAACTGGGCCAGAAACTACGTGGATGCTCCTGTCATTGTTAATGCGGCAAGTTCTGAAACTTCATTACTATTTAAAAACAGAAGCTTAAATGTTCTGATCTCATATTACATTTTTGGAGTAGTATTTGTTACATAATATATTTGAATGTTAGGATCCAGTATTAATTTTATAACGTTTGTTTGATATCAGCTCGGCATTCTTGAGCTCACGGTTTATTGCATTTTATTGGATCAAGTCAAACCTATCTGAAGACACAAACAGTAAGCATCATTTTATCAATACTACATCTATGTAAATGCCTAGTTTAATTAGTATTATTGATTGTGCATTTATGTTCTTTATTGTAAATTATGTAGCTTGCATTTATATGATAATTCATGACAGGTTAATTGATACCTTTAGATATCTGTACATTGAAAGAACGTTTCTCCTAGGCTGTCCGAGAGGTGTACAAACAGCCGCTTTTCTACGCCATTGGTCACGTGTCAAAGTTCGTACCTGATCACAGCGTGCGACTGGGAGTGAAAGCCACGAACTGGCCTACTACGATGAGGGTGGTTGCTTTTGAGAGGCCGGACAACTGCACCGCGGTTATCATCATCAACAAGTAAGAGGAGGATATTGGTGGCTTTGAATGCATCATTTCTGTTTCAATTACGTTAAAAAAAGATATCCTCATCAGGTAAGAGGAGGGTATTGGTGGCTTTAATGCATCATTTCTGTTTCAATTACGTTAAAAAAGATATCCTCATCAAGTAAGAGGAGGGTATTGGTCGCTTTAATGCATCATTTCTGTTTCAATTACGTTAAAAAAGATATCCTCATCAAGTAAGAGGAGGGTATTGGTCGCTTTTAATTCATTATTTCAGTTTAAAGTACATTACCGCAGTTATCCTCATAAACCAGTAGGAGGAGGATATTGGTCGCCTCTATTGGATTATTTCAGTTTGAAGTTCGTTACTGCAGTAATCATCAACAAATAAGAAGAGAATACTGGTTATCTTTAAGGCATTATTTCAGTTTAAAGCATGTTACAGTTCATCATTAATGAAGAATACGTAAGAAATTAGTTTTTAACTTTAGAAATCTTTTAGTTTCATTAAGTCTCGCATTTTAAAATGACCTCTCGATAATTCCGTTTGTATTTGAAAAAAAACCTGTGATTCAACTGTAACTACAATACGGTGCTAAATAACTTTTCCAATAGCATCCTCTTTGTCTCATTTAAATAGTAAAGTTATTGTTCAAGAACATACATTAAGAAAAATGAAAAACTTGAAGTAAGACATTTGTAAATACTTATGCAAGGAAATACGGAGCATGAGGATATAATAGAAGTTGAAGAACTTATGTATATTTATTTCACTGCTTAGCAAGGAACCTGTGATCAAGTAATTACCACATCGGACAAATAGATACGCTCACTGTTAACATTCTCGTAAGCAAGATTAATAAACAATTGTCTCTATTTAGACTTAAGTATGGCGATGGTAAAAGAAAGTTAAACATAGTAAAAGATAAAATTAATACGTGTATCGACATCCGTGTAGAAATAGTAATAATTACTGCAAAGTATCAAAATTTACTATAATACTGTACTAGTATGCAATAAAAAGTTTGGTACAATTACGGTACTCACTTTCTATTAATATAATTACGAATGTTGAATTATGTTCAGTGACTGAATAGAAGAATTTTGTACCCATAAACAACGTTCAGGTTCAAGAAGTACTAACTGCCAGTAACTTAACAAAACTCCTTAAGTTCCTGTAAAATTCAGATGATAATTTGAATGTTCCCAGTTCAAACATATTTTATGCCAAGTTAAAAAGCTAAAACCATGTCATAATTTACCCATCAGGTAGGATTCTCGTGAGCTTGGAAATCCACAGGGTGTCCATAAAGTCTCTTTGTCATTTCAAAAATTTATAACAAATGCAATTCATAAGATCTTTTATTTAGATTTGTCTCATTGTATTCAGTGTTTATTAAAGTTTTTAATCATTGTTTGCATTTGTGTCTCTCAGGGATTTTGTTTGTGGAAAAAGTGCCGTTGAAACTTTTATAAGACTTTATGGACATCCTGTACTTCTCCATTTTTGTACATATAATTCGAAACTGCACTCACTGAGATATTTACAAGCGATCACAAACTATGAAATCTACCAAAACGCATTACTTCAATGGCTACTAATAAGTTGACAAGTAAATTTAACGCATTATTTATTTGCTTACCAGTAACCATATTCGTTGTTTATGAACAGGAAGCGAGCGCCAGTTCAGTTGGAGGTCGTAGACGGAGGCCGCAACAGCGGAATTATCAAGCTGGCGGCAAGCTCCTTTACATCGTTCCTGTGGTGCTGAGGCAGCAAAATCCAACGAGCAAAAAGGATTAGCATTAAATGAACTTCCAAAACGCAGCCTCAATTATTGTAGACTTGAAAAAATAATGGATCGATGGGCAGTTTTCTCGTTCTGGTTCTTTGGGCGCTGAAACGCATTCTAAAGAGGAACATTTTTCATTATCGTAGGCATTTCCAAACGCTGTGAAATTTTAAAAAACTGACTTTCCGAGGATGCATTAACACTGATGAATTACTTCCTGTAATAACTAAAGTACTCTATTCGGGTGAAATGTCTATAGGATGTGGCCCGTGTTTCAGAGCCATTCATATAATAACACAAGAGCCTTTACATCACTAAAGAAGATTAAAATTTTTACAGCATCGTGTATACTATGCATATCTGGTTATTATCTATTCATAAAAACAGTACTTGAAGAATAAAGATCATATAAATGTATGAATAAGTAGGGGAAACGTGAAATGATTATCAAAGTGAGGAAAATATTCCGTAAATATTATCTGAGCAACACACGCGATTTTATCGAAAAAACTACTCCTATTTTTCCCCGTTACGAAACGTGGAAAAGTTACAAGACATTAGCCAGCAGCACACGACATATGTATATAATTATACTTATGCGTTCGATTCTTGTTTATTTCGTCCTTTTCGTACTGTAATTACGCAAGCTGAAGAGAAATAACGCGTTTAAACATAAATGCCACCGATAAAGTTATGTCAATGCAAAGTTCAAATACATTCCGAATGGACATGGTGTAAATTACTAGATAATGCAACAGTTATACGAAGCTATGCTTCACAAATATTTAGACAATTACGTTTTGTGGGCTACAACTTTGTGAAAATACTTCGTGTGTAACAATAACGCCATGTTTTTGCCTTGAATCTTATTACTAAGAAACAGTAGAGTCTATTTTTGTACGTTATGTAGGCTTACTATTATGTTTCAGAGGCCAAACTTTAGCTAAGGTTTGACCCCTGAAGTAACATTTGAATTTCAGGTACATTCATTTTGCCAAAAGATTTTTGCGTGCACTTTTTCTTCTAACAACCGAATCTTAGACATAAAACATTATTTTGTACTTAATTTCCCTCAAAAACACCACTGCACGCGAATCCATCATAGAATACTCTGATCTCCTATAATCCTGGAATTCGTTGTTCTTTTTCTCCTTCGTAATAATTTGAAGGCAGTGCCTTTACAAATAGTGTGACAAGACACTAGAAATAGTATTCATAACCTATTCCGTTTATCTCATCTTAATTCAACATACACCTCAAGCAGCTCCTCCTTTGACCCGATTTTGCAGTTTTCTAGTCCGTGTAGTCAGAAAAAACGGTTGAGCTCTGTTGGGCCCACACACATTCTCCATTCAAAAGGCCATTCTGTACTGACAACGCTGTAATGATTCTTCTTCCAAACATCTTACCTGACCACAAGTAATGAAAATATAGCAGATCATGGAGTGCTTGCATTGCAACGACCTGGAGTTCATTCAAACTTACTTTTTCAGTACTAAACAAGAATCACACGATTTAAACACAAACCATAAGTGAGTATACGGTTTCAATGATGGTTTAAACTTTGGCATCGTCTCCATCCAGCAAGGCCAGTCCTGTGTCGATCTCTTCGGGCCACTTCGGAGGAGGTATTCTGCAAAATGGTGAGCTGTTTATTCATGGAAATTTAAAACACTACATGATAACTCTCAGTAACACAAGCGCTGCGCATCATTTTTCTTTCTCAAATGATATTGAAAAGACTTAACTAATACTTGTAGCTAAGTAGTAAATCTTATTGAAATTTATTATGTACACTTCTTATTTTGAAACCAAATTTTTGTTTTTTTTAAAAGAACTGATATTTTAATATTATAAAAGAGCGTAACTGTTGCTGTAGTATTATGACTACTTATCAACATGAGAAACTTCAAACTTATAATAAACATCATGAAATTTGTCTTGGTGTATTACTGCACGAATATTCCTGTATATTTATTTATATTTTTTGATGAAAGTTTGGAATTTATATATCTTGAGCTTGATCTGTTAAGGTACCGTACAGAAATACGAAATGAAGTAATAGTGTTACTTTGTTGCTGGAACCGCACATCGAACATCCTACACAGAAAACAAAGGAGCGGAAAAACAAAACTTGATTGAATACTTCAATTGAAAAGCAAATTTTCAACGCACACATGTCTCCTACGTTGCATTACAGGATTTCTCAGAATCTCTTTGGGGATTCTATCTGTATGTACATGAATGAAAAAGGTAGTCAGCTACATCTGTTTTAAATAGTTTCAACCACCGGCACTGTGAACACATGTAGAGTATTCTATAAAACAAAATAAAGCAATAGAAACCAGCTGTTTGGTCCATTCTTGAGGTGCTACCCGAGTCCCATGCCGTTTAAAGCAAAGGCATCAATCACGCTCGTACACCCCCAATCACGTAAGCCAATTTAGTCGCGTACACGCACTTCACTCACGCACAGACAGGCATTTTTTTATTCTATTCTAGAACAAATACACCAACTCTAGATGAACATGTACTCACGTTGGAGAACAGTATCTCTGTCGCCAGAGGGTGGGTAGTTTAGCACAATACTCAGTCCAGCGTTCCCTATGGCTCTCATCTCTGGGACCCCAAGTAGACAGGGGGCTGTGACCAGCCTGTAACCTCTGAGGCATAGATCCGAAATGAGGAATACTTCTTTTTAACACAGAGTTTTCATAAATACACAAAAATACACACAGTAGACACGCATATAGAGTAGTTGAATACTCGGAGTAGTAAAGTACGAGTGGTATTATAATTATGTAGTCTTGCGAACGAAGTGCACGCTAGTGATGAAAACAAGATTGTCGACGTAATGGATGAAAATGATAACAGATGAATAATATTCTCTACTGATAATGTGTTCGAAGGATATTATCAGTAGATGATCCTTAATAGATAATATCTTCTACGGATCATCTACTGTGAATTGTCCTGCAGTAGATGAAATCCTCGCGGAGGGTAATGCAATAAAATGTGAAGGTATTTTATTGAAGCAAAAATAATTTAATCAGAGCATATAATGTGGAATCTTTACGCATTGTGATACGACAAAATATACAGGTATCTTATTGAAATAGACAAATTTTATAACATTTAGGGACGCCGTATTATATTGCTTAACTTGTGGTCTGTATACCTTAAATCAGGTTTAGTTTCAGTCATTCAAACACTCAATGTATTAATCAGAAGTTCAGGTGTTGGGATCCGACTCCACAAATTTCAGATCGATCGAAGATCTGAGTTTGTGAACTTCATTTTAAATGAACAGAACTCCTCCTTTCATTTCCAGTAACTGAAGTTTCCATGCCTTAACATTCAATTATTACGGAATATTATAACACTACATTTTATGATGTATAGACCATGTTATCTAGTCTTTATTTTCTTACGAACTTGAGCTTAATTTACATTTCCAGCTGTAGTAGTACGATTCATTCAAAACATCCAGAGGAATCAAAACACCAAGAATAGAAATTTGCGAGAAAATAACTCACACCTCAACTGGAAGCGAGCCCTTGAGAAAATAAACGCATAACTGAATGTTAAAAGCATAACTGAATCTTAAAAGCATATCTGAATGTTAAAAGCATAACTGAATGATGTCAGAAAGCAATGCAATCAGACCTCTTGGAAGGACCCTTTGATAGAGCACATGTAGTAGAGCCAGTAGACTGGTATGACCAGGATTGGTAGCAGAGTGACCACTTGACTTGCGATCTGGAACTCTTGAGGGAATATGTAGTCTCCGTAGCCCAGCAGTCCTCGGTTGAACAGGATAATGATGATAAGCAAGGCCTGTGGAAAATCAAGAGGATTTTAACAGTTTGCAGCTCTGGTAAATCTCTCGAAGTGCCGTACGACAGCTGTGGAAGTGGTACTGCTCTGACTTTATAAATTTATGTAAAAAATACGAGTTATTTTGTAAATTTAGAGTTAGTTTATCGATGAATTTATGTGGGAAAAGCAGATGAAATTAGATTTATGAAAAAGGCAACTTTAAAGTCAATCTGCATTCATTTAACGTACTAATACCAAACTTCATTACTACTATTAGCCTGGTTATAACAGACATATTTTATTCGTAGCAGAATAAAGGTAGTGCTGCCTATAATTCGTGAATAAAACCCCTGTATGCCATTCTCGGCCGTGGAAAGAACAGGTCTTCTGATAGTAGAAAATGTACTGGCACTGTAAAGTCTCGTTTTTCCGTACGTTCTTCATCAAGCTCTTGATTAAGTCCTGTCGGCACGAAGTACACAACCCAACGTACACTAAGAGTACACAACCCAACGTACACTAAGAGTACACAACCCAACGTACACTAAGAGTACACAACCTAATGTACACAAAGTACACAATCGTCATTTCAACTGCAATAATATGGTACGAATGAACGA
>VCRD01000436.1:12450-22749 GCA_006783055.1 Trinorchestia longiramus
AGTGCAAGCACATTGCATGATGCTTAGTTTGCTTGTACATTGTGACGCAGTGCAAGCACATTGCATGATGCTTAGTTTGCTTGTACATTGTGACGCAGTGCAAGCACATTGCATGATGCTTAGTTTGCTCGTACATTGTGACGCAGTGCAAGCACATTGCATGATGCTCAGTTTGCTTATACATTGTGACGCAGTGCAAGCACATTGCATGATGCTTAGTTTGCTCGTACATTGTGACGCAGTGCAAGCACATTGCATGATGCTCAGTTTGCTTGTACATTGTGACGCAGTGCAAGCACATTGCATGATGCTTAGTTTGCTCGTACATTGTGACGCAGTGCAAGCACATTGCATGATGCTTAGTTTGCTAGCAAGGTGCTGCTGGAAAGAATAATCGCCTACACCACAACCTGAACAATTTCCCCCTCTATTCTCCCCATGCCCCTCATGTCTGGGGGCTTTGCCCCTGGCTGAAAATTGCGTCCTAATTTACAGGCTCCAACGACGAGCTACTAGCCCACTCTTTCTAAATCGAATGCCATTTTACCATTGATTAATATTTTGGCTCGAACACAGTGAGCTAGTAAAACTGACAATTCGTATTCATGATATTTTAGAATACCTTCTGAACAATGTAATGTATCATGCATAAACGAGTCATTCTTCAATTAGGACAAGGAAACTAATAATAATATATTCATCAGATTATAATTTACAAGCATGTTATCAGATTTATTGTTTAGTTTGTTATACATACATGTTGGAAATACTCGTTGCCGAGCCACTAATATAATAAATATACTAAATATATGTTTTTGCGCACTGTAGCACTCCTTCATGTACAACATGAACTCGTGCAAGAGATAGCGTATTTTTGTAGCTGATGTTCGTCAACGGTGCACCAAGTGCCCAGAGGCCATTATGTTCTGGCAGCATGTGAGTAAAACATGAGTCTGTGCCCTGGCGGCAGATCTGATTCATGTGTTTGTTTTGCAGCTCGCAACGGAGCAGATTATTCTTGATTACGCATGAGAGGACACGAGGCATTAGCTTTGCAGACGCTTTCAATTAGAGGTCAGGGGATGCTAGACTTCTGTAATTAAGAAGCTCATGAACAACAGAGTGCAGACGCGCTGCCCGCCCCGACACGGACTCGAAAATTTTCTCTGGAAATGCGGTAGTGTGAGTTGTGGCACCGTCATGAGAACTGAAGCTGTTTTAATGTAAGTTCTTTCTTATAAACTAGGATATTAAATGATAACTCACGATAAGTTTTACTATTGTGAAAGATCTATATGGAATTAGTTCGGTTAAGTTTACCCACAATTCAGTATATCCCGCTAATGCAGTATCTAGTTTTTATCTCTACCGTAATTACTTGCTAGCTTTTTCTCAAGTAGCCTCAGCTCTATGTTTTATTATAGTTACATTCAGTAACCATGCTTTCAATGTTGACATTTACCTTAGATTTAACATTGGATATTTATTTTCAGCCAACAGCTAGACCAAGTATTTAGCTTTCTTAAATACTATGTTCAGAATATTAGGTGCACAATTTTAAGTGTAATATCTTTTATACAGAATATTCCGTGCATAACATTTGTTGATGCACAATTGTACTCAGCGGGATATACGATACGAAATGAAGAATATATGATATTAAGTGTAAAACAATGAACGTGTGCAGTATGTAGGCTATTTTGTACACAACACAAATATGTCCCGTGCAGTCTGTTCCTTTTGTAAATCACTTGCCATAATTGAAACAGCATTGTACTTAGAGAAAAATTAATGTGCCTGTGCGATAATTGATGTAGTGTATACACGCTGCACGTTATTTCAGGCATACAAATAACCGTCCAAACACATACAATCTACAAAGTATCCTTATGATAAAGTTGGCGCACGTGCACAAAGTGTATGAGAGTTTCTTTTGGTTTGTGAGATACCTAGTTGTCCTAAAATGGTTCTGTCTGTGACTCTGTTTGTTGCAATGTTGTAACCGTCTTTGTCACGGTGATAACCTATTGATATCCATCGCATATGACGTGGAATAGATTTATGGGATATCTTTAACGCAATCATCTTACACCTTCTCTAACAAATGTCACGTTAACTTTTGAAAACCTCTTATTGGTAGAGCTAGATTAACATATACCGGCATAATTTGTGTTTTTACAATGAACTGTTGAACAAAATGAAACTATGAAATAAAGTATCCACCATTTCTGTTTTTTTTCAGCAATATTTCATGCAAGATGTGTAACTAATGCTCATGTAACTCTAGGAAAAGAGAAAGAAATAAGTATTTCCTTACGGCTAACCACACCATTTTGCCTCTCAGTCGGCAATAAGGAATCATTATCTAAATTTTTGTTGTTCATTCATACCTGCTAATTTTTCAACTGCATAGCGAGCAAAAATCAAGCCACACCTTCGAAATTGGGCGTTTCTTTTCATATTGATGAATAATGGAGTACAAAAACTGAAACAAGTATGAATAGCCTAAATATTTATAACATAATATTCGCATTCCATTTTACATCACAATAATATACGACTGATCGGGTAATTTCCTTAAAAAATTTCCTTTTTAAACAAAACGACTGAAAGAAGTCTAGCGTTGCCACTGACTGGTGACTGGCGCGGTCGCCGCCGTCCGCTTCTCGGCCATCGCCTGTCCAGCGGTGGGCAATGGCCGTGACGCTGAAGCAGAGAAGTTTCTCTATACCTCAACTGCACAACTTACTGCTCAGCTTGTGAGGCTTCTTTGCCAAATTGAAGAAGGTTTCCGTGCACGGTTTGCAGAGTCGAAATTTGTTCGCGTTGTGGAGGGAGAGAATGAAAGCAACCTCGGTGGAATTTTGTGCAGCGCGCTCTGTGTAGTTTTGTATAAAAAGGCTCGTGTATTTCTGTGCAACATGCTTTCATAATTATAATATGACATGAAAATCCTGAATGAAATCAATACTGTGCTTTTTATTTAATTCACAAACGTTTTATTATATGAACATTTTTACAAAGATTTTTCTTTGTATAAGAAACCACTTGTGGTAGTTCCAATATTCAGTTTCATACCCATTTTACAGAATTTTAGGTCTTACTGACGTAATTTTCCGCGTCTTTACACATCAAACAATCGAGGAAATTTGACGAGAGCTTCCAGCGAATTCAAATTTTTCTTGTAGTCTCACACAAAGAACAACGCAAGTTTCTGACCATGAAACTTGCGTTGTTGCTCTCACAGAACAGCTTCATCTGTAACACATTTAAGTTTTTTTTAGATGCTCGTCACTAGCGGCTATTCAGTAATGCTAGTTACCAGCATTCATTCAGTAATGCTGGATAACTTTACGATATTTTATTGTCGCCGTCGGATATGTGCAAAATTAAAATGTGAAAAAGGTATGGTAATATCAGTAATCTGCATAATTAAAGAATGCGGAATATAGTTAATTTCGGAAACAAAAATGTAGTAACATAGTGCGCAAAATTGCAACGTAGCTCTATTATTACGTTGCAGTGTCATAAAACCACTTAAAAAGTAATAGGCCTTTCAAAATCACACTCTGAAGTTATGCAGAATATTTTACTCCATCGTGAAACGGAATGTTAGACGATAAATATTTTTTGCTATTTACCTTTTCGGTAATCAATAAGGCTGCAATCAAACAGTTACATTTACATGGTGTGCGGGAATTAATTCTTCACAAGCTGCATTTGAGTATATGGAAATTTCGAATACTTTTCTTCAGGGGTTTATTGTTTTGATTATTCATATTTTTATATAGGAATTTAGTTTGATTTTCTCCTTATATTCACACTTTCCTTAATTTTAAAGCTTCTCGATAATAAAGGATAATTTATCAAACTATCGGGTCGCTTCGAGCCTCTGTGCGCTGCGGTGTAAATTAAGATGTTTGTAATTATTTTTCAATAAATTATTTTCATTAGGTTCATTTAATGTTTTCGGACATAAGAGACCGAGCAGAAAGTCGTGGTCCATTGGGTATGAATTACTCAATTATACATTCAGTACAGGAAGACACTATTTGAGTGTCAGCAGTGTCAGCAGTGTCAGCAGTGTCAGCAGTGTCAGCAGCTTCAGCGTCACAGCGGGCGTGTGAGCAGGATCACACTGCCGCGCTCTAAATAACTGATGCTGATTTGACGCTGGAGCGCTCATTGCACTTCTAATTTGAAGCAGCGCTGGTGCAAGAGCTTTCTTCTCTCCTCTAGAATACGAGATCAACTATCACCTTCATCTAACACTGATTTGATTGAGCTAGGTTATATTCACATTTAGAAAAAATGGGAGATTTTTCTCCCCTCTTTAGTACTGTCGGATTTAAACACTTATAGCATAGCGCATGCTAATTAGGACTCTTTAAAGTCAGTGTAGATCAAGCACATAGCGCCCAGCTGGAACCGGTCTCTCTAGAAACCGTGCCATTGAGAACCCTCAGTGTCTACATCCAGTATTTCTTGGAGCTTCGTTAGTCATCTTCATTATTCGGCGAATATTTGAAAACAAAAATACGAGGCAATTCTCCCTGCAAATCTTCGTACGCAGCTCATGCGATATGGTTTCGGACCGAAAAATTTCGCTCGAAATCTGCTCTGCTAAAATCTGTGTTGATCGAAATTACTTGCTCAGTGCGCTTCGGACTCGTATTATTTTACATGAATAACAATGACGCACCACGATGCAAATTTTCACACCTCTTACGGGCATTCATGCCACGGATTTGGATCTTTGCTTGAAATTCGACTTATAAGATGTTGTTTGAAATAGTTGTCCGCCAATCTATGCAAATGACATTTTTTGGCACGGCACCGGCATTCAAAAGATTTTTTTGGCAGTTGGTGTGTATCTCATACTTCCCCCGTGCAAGAGACATACACACCCCTGTAATGTGTCTGCGAAATTAATTGCATCGTCCACCTAATGGTATCCAGTCGACTCAAAGCAGACAGACGATGTACAGCCGTCTGTACTAGCTCTTCCATCCCTTGCTCTGCACAGAGCTCAATGCTTGATTTTAACTATTTCTTGTACAAGCTTTTGCTAGGCAATTTTGATTTCAGCTATCATACACCACTGGTAAATTTAATGTAGGATCAAATTAAGTCTACGGGCTATAGGAGTGTAGTTTTGACACTGCGAATTGATTTGTTGGAAACTTTTTTATGTTCCTCTTGAAAATTCAACAGGTGTAAAAGTGACTTTAGGCTTGTCAGTCACTTCAGATGGCTCTTTTGCTAAAGAAAACCTAGAATGTCTCTCAGTTGAGCGAATGGACATCACAAGTCTAAAGTAATTCAATAATCCATTTTTTCATTCCGCTGAAATAGGTACAGTAACGAGTCACCAAACAACATTCATTTTAATAGATTTTTGGCTTAAAATTGTCAAAGTAAAATCACAGAGAGTAAAAATACTTCTTCAGCTTCGTTTCTCTTTTTCAGGGGATAATCTTTGCTAGTTTTATCGGAAAATTAACCCTCGGAGGTGTACATGTATTGCTTACTAGGCTGCATCATTTAGATAGTATCTGCACTAACCTTAAGATAGGCATTTCTCGATGAAGGAAGTTTAGACACTTCTTCGGCAATGTTTGTGTCATGCGCCAAAGTGAAAGGAGAAAATTCCCATAAATCCAGAACGTGTTAGTGAATTTCTCTCTAATTGGTGCGCTGGGAAAAATCGAAGGAAAAGTTTCACTTTTGCAGACCATGTTTATGGCTCTTGCCTGTTTCGAGTCCACGTGCAAAATCTTAAATCTACGATTTAAAATTCCCTCTTGCTTGTGTGAACATGACCACTATTGATTCATTTTTACCAGCCTTCTTGAAAACGTGTTGTTTCTTATTCCCGAACATAAGCTTCAGCATTTAAACATCTTCATTTATCCATTGTCTACGCAGTTAATGTAGACAAAATACAGTATATTCACTGGGAGTAAACTGTTGAAACACCGGCTTCACTTTAATGATGACCACGCGTCTCATTGCAATGATACATTTATCAAAGAGGGCAGGATAATATTCGAAATACTGCCTTCTAATAATGCTCACATACTCATTGTTCAGTTGACCGATTATTTATAATGCATTTGAAATTTTCAGATGTTGAATACGACTTTACGGTCGAAACGTTTAATATAGAAAAAAGTTCTCTACCTTTTTTGTAAATTATAGTAAATAAAATGTTAAGGTTGTAAAGTTGCTTTTTTCACTCATTTTTTAAATTTTTGTAATGATGTATAGAACATTACTAGATCATATCTACGCCTGAACTGGTGTCTCTGAGTATAGACATTCAGGATAATCTCTTTGAATTATAGTAGTGCAAACTTTCAAAATAGTAGACCTGTTATTTTGAAAGATGGTTTTCCAAATATTGTCTTTGAAAAACGATATTTCGAGTTCAATTCTTACGAATTAATATTTATAGTGTTATAATTAAATAATTGTCTTTGACTAGTTACAGCCAGTATATTATCCTAGAATAGTTATATTGAGAGAGTAAAGCTGTCACGTACACTACTACTGTGCAGTACTATGCACTACTGTGTAATGTTTTTTCATATGTCAGTCATGTTAAGCAGCATTGATAGTCGTGATGCTTGCAATCAGGCTTTGTTGTACGTACGCGTCGCTTCGAATGCAATGTTATTGAATCGAGAAAATAACACTACACGTTATCTCACCTTTACAAAAGTGACCATTTCAGTGATAACTATTGTCCAGTGGCGTGATTTACTGAAAATTTAACCGACAATCTTTATTTTCTCGAAATTTCTTGTTCTTCAAATTGACTGACAATCAATAGTCCATTATTCGTTTCATTGAAATATCTTCTTTGTTAATTTTACTGACTACATAGACCATTTTTCTTCTACTGGAATTTTTTTGTTGTAAAATTGGAAGACAATCAATAGACGGGTTTTGTCTTACTGAACTTTCTTCTCCGTAAATTGAGAAACCTGGTAATTATTTCTTCATGTTGATCGTCTCGTCTGTCATAGGAAAGTTTTTGAAGAAACTTCGAACTGTCTGTAGACAAAATTCATAGACATGCTGTTAAATCAATTAATTGATTAGTCCAAATTTATTATTAGATGTCACTAATATTAGCTACAAAATAGTTTTGGCGTAATAATGTTAGTTTTATCATCTTAAACTCATGTAGCATTAGTTTTATGATATTCTTAATTTTAAATCATAGAAAGTCTATGATATCAATAATTCGCTAGTAATATCAACACCTATATGATTGTATTGACTTCATAATATTACTTCTCAATATTAACTTGAGTTCTGCTTTGAAGACTTGTCGTGCAGCTCCCTGCATTGTTATTAAAATACGATCAGTTTTGTGGAAGACACGTGACGGAGGAAAACATGTCATTGGGAAGCAGTGACGCTCTCGTTAAAATCGTTAACTATCGCAGTGTGAATACCTGCCTCTTCGATGCCAGACACTGCCTGAAGTTCGTGCAGGTGAGCTTGAGACCGCGCGCATGCGCGCTTTCTCCGGAAAAATGGAGTCCTACAAACCAAGGTAGGAATAGTGCGCTAGTTCGATGTAAGATTTAAAATTAAAGAAATATCTCCAAAGGAAAAGTTTTAACTTGGAATATGTGAACAAGAATGTTGTAGTTTTAGTTCTATTCTTTGGGAACTCCAGCAACAAGAGTCTTAGTTCATGAAATTAATTGAACATACGAGTATGAATGGACTTTTTTTCTTTCTTAGATATTCTATTGTCTCTTGGTGGGAAGATGAGACGCCGGAACGAACAATGGCATTCTGTTTTGGTTAATTAAGGCGCGGACACGTGTAAAACATGACCTGCTTGCAATCTGCATTTTCATTTTAAACTTACGACTTTCAGAGATGAAAGATTCATAGAATAAAATTGTGTACGCGTCATGTGTTGAGAGTAAAGTTGGGTTGATAATTTCTGCTCTCGTGGGCTAAATTGAAATAATTTTTACCTGTTTCTACCCATATTGGAAAAAAATTGTATGGATAAAAATAACTTCGATGTAATTCAATTTTTCTTTATTCACCGTACGTGAGAGTGAAATAATGCGTGGAACAGAATTTTAAAATTATGTGCTCACATATATAGTTCCCGAGATTCGTCTAACACTTATTGTTCGTTCAGTATTCACCACTAAAAAATGGAAACCCTCTTTAATAGTAACTTCAATATGCCACCATGAACTGAAATAAATTTTAGTGCATCTTAAGTAACCACCCAAACTTGCACCGTAACCTTCAGTTTGCTGCTTCCACTGTACGAGATTGGCTCAATAATAAAGTTTCGTATGCATTATTTGAATTATGAATTTGACCAGTGATGATTTCAGCGAACTGTATGCTTCCAATCCATGTCGACCATTTATACATACCTACAATATCTATAAATGTCAATAAGTATACATGGAGGTGTATTTCAAAGTTCGATCTAGTTTAGTTTTGAAATTCCAAATCTACATGTTTTTCGTTACAGAACACGATTCTATTAAGAATTTCACTCGTCATCCTGTTCTGGTGAACTTGCGCTTGCGTACCTTAACTCAAACAAACCTAAATTTCCATTTGTAGCGCTTTGAGAACCTATTTTCTGTAGTGAGACAGAAAAAACGCTTCTATTGACGTCACAAAACTACAGAGATAGAGCAGCTGTGCAGCGCCTGTTTACCTTCACTCCCAAAAACTCGAGTCACACGACAATTACAGAACTTGAGCGTTAATTTCGAGCTGGTCGTGTTCGAATGGTGGTCTCATTGATGCTCTTGATTGGGGTCGATCTCTGTAGGTGATGTCGAATGCAATTTATTGAAGTCGTCGTCCTCTTTCAAATTGAGTCACGCTGCGATTCGGAACTATCGCAGGCGCACGCTATAAAAATATAGCAGCTGCACTCTATATCAGTAGCATGTTACAAAAAAAGATACATCAGCGGCACGCTATACCAGTGCCATAGAATAAAATGGAAAAAAGGTGTAACAGGTTCACGTTATACCAGTTGTAAGTCATACCACTTGCACGCTATAGCAATTGTACGTACCTTAGATATGGTACGCGTTTAGATACTATTATTTATTATGTTGGTTTTATTTTTCTTTGTTTGCATCTGTAGCAGGTGCGTGCAGGTAACAAGTCTAGTTACGTACAAAATGTACGTTGTTTTACACGAGTACTGGCATTGTACTGTAAATATATTCACAGTACAGTTTTCATTGTTTTCATGAATAAAAAGACAAATCTTTTCTGATGTTTAGTGCGTGTTGAGGCAGGGAGTAAACGTTCTAAATTATCAACTGGAAAATTTATTAATTGGAGTATTTATTACTTGGAATATATATCAATTGAAATATTTATTAATTGGAACATATATTAATTTGAGTATTTATTAATTAAAGAAAAATAACGGCTTACCATCTATCGTGTGTTAGGTTATTATGCCATCCTGTGTTAATTGTCGAGTAATAGGGCTATGCAAATTGAAACAATCCACGCTGTGCTAAGTAGTGCATTTCTTAAAACTAGTGCCGCTCTTGCGGGTCGAAAACAGTTCTTATCTCATTACAATTAGCAATAATTTTAGAGAAACCTATTTATGCCATTCAATTATTTTCCTGAAACTCTTCCCTAATTTGTACTTCCTGAGGCACTTCCATAATTTGTATTCGAGTCACTTTATTTATTTTACTGAAACACTTCGTTAATTTATTTTTACTGAAGCTCTTTTTATTGACGCATGAACGTGCATTTTTTCCCTACAGCATTCACCACAACTATCGCTTAGTAACTTAGATACTGTGTCGTAATAAATGTTGATCATTTATAGAGCTAATTTCAAATAAAATTTATGGTGATCATTTCTAGAAATAATTCCCGACTATTTCTGATGATGATCTCCTTCAACACGATTTAATTTCCCCGACCGATCACTTGCACCATAATCCCATTTTCCTTTGGGTCACCTTTCCCTAAACCCATAATCCTTTCTACCTCCCAACCTTCCAACTTCCCTATGGTTGTCTCTTTTTTCTTGAAGTTTGTGTCTTTTCCGACCTAATTTGAAGGGGCATCTGGCAGTGCGTGGGCCGTTGGAAGCGTTGTGTTCCGACACATTTGTGTTTGTGTGCCCACACATTTGTGTTGTCTTATACGAACAGCGTGGTGCCGTGACGGGCTGTCATTATGAAGACATACGACACATAGACGCCAAATGTGACGCCTTCAGCTCCATAATGACATACCCAAGCAATTACATCA
>VCRD01000436.1:29014-43397 GCA_006783055.1 Trinorchestia longiramus
CTCCCCTCCTCCCCCTCTCCCCTCCTGCGATGTTATTTTAAGATATTGGTTAAATCTTGCAAGACTTGAACGCTGTGTTGTGCTCCGAGATTGGTTTCGTCCCAGAAAAATTCCATGCGATGTTATTCCAAGATATTGCTTTCAAAATCATTTCCAAAAAAAAATATTCTACCATGCCATTTTATTCTTTATGAATTTCATCAGATATTTTTCTAAGATATTGCTGTCTATATTATCACAGTACCAAAAACTGTTGTTCTAAGTCATTGGTAGCATCAAATAATTTAAAATATTTTTCGCCAGTGTGTTTTCCACACTTCAATATCATGAAAATTGCTCATTAGGCATTTTTTTGACATCCGTCCAAAGAAGATATTACTCAGTACATCTGATGGCAAATTCATATTAACATAAAACTCTAGACAACATCACCAATAAAATCGTTGAAAGCTGGCATCTGCTATTAAACAAGTTTTTAAATTTAGAAAGAAATGTTTCAGTTGGTCTGTGTATTCTCCGCTCACTCTGGAACATCTTACTTGGAGTATAAAGTCGGTCTACGTTAGGTCTGTAAAGTCGGTCTACGTCAGGTCTGTAAAGTCGGTCTACGTCAGGTCTGTAAAGTCGGTCTACGTTAGGTCTGTAAAGTCGGTCTACGTTAGGTCTGTAAAGTCGGTCTACGTTAGGTCTGTAAAGTCGGTTTACGTTATGTCTGTAAAGTCGGTCTACGTTAGGTCTGTAAAGTCGGTCTACGTTAGGTCTGTAAAGTCGGTCTACGTCAGGTCTGTAAAGTCGGTCCATAGAATCGGTTTATAAAGGCGGTCTATAAAGTCCATCAATAAAGACGGTTTATAAAGTCCGTCAATAAAGACAGTTTATAAAGTCCGTCAATAAAGACTATTTATAAAGTCCGTCAATAAAGACTATTTATAAAGTCAGTTTATAAAATCGGTGTATAAAGCCGCTTTATAAAGTCATTTTATAAAATCAGTCTATAAAGCCGCTTTATAAAGTCATTTTATAAAATCGGTCTAAAAAGCCGCTGTATAGAACCATTTTATGCAATCAGTCTTTAAAGTCTGTTTATGAAGACTAAATCAGGTCGATGTAGACGGTCTACGTGATAACAGAGCTCGTGAGAATGCAAGCACTAGAAGCTACACGTCCAGACAGACATCACTGCACACGCACCCCGTGACTTCTTCATTCACGGATTCTGCGACCCCGGATCCCTGCGCTCAAATTATACTTCTGAAGAAGCCTTTCCTTATTTTTCTCCATCCTGACCTCCCTTTGGAACTGCTACGGGTCACTGCTGGAGACATTCCTAGCGCACGGCTCAGTTCTGGAAATGTTGCTGAATGTTCCATGACTATGGAAGTCGGTACGTACCATCAAACACGACTCACAAGACGTCACGATTCTGTAGGGCTCATCATTAGTACAAAGACATCTTCGAGGATGGCCTTTGTCTTGCATAAACCCGCGGTGCTTATTAAGCGCTGTTTTCAATGCGCATTGCGACGTTAGACGTCACGTTTTCTGACGCTGGAATTCCGGACAGTCGTGCGTCTTGTATTCCCTAATTCACGGAAGCGCGGACGTTAACATCAGCCACGGCAATTGCAACGAGCCACCCTTCCATTCTCTCATTGACTTTGGAAGTTTGGAAGATCCAGAGGCAAGCCGTGTGCCGAATGTGTTCTTTGTTCTTTTCCAAAAAGTCAACTTCTTGCACAGCACTTCATCAAAAAACTTTTGCTTGGCTCGTGCAGGGAAACTTATTTCTGTTTTCCTTTATGTGAAACCACCGTGGAACAGATTTTCAAGACTATTTCAATAAAATTGTCAATGGAATTATTTTAACTGTACTTTTACAGTCGTGTAAAATGAATTACAGTCAACATGTCCACCACTCCGCCACAGATCGTGAATGTAGAACATTGATATTAAATGGATGCAGTGATATCACATGCCAAAATGTGTGACATCCAATGTTAAATTTTTATAAAAACTTGGCAGAGAAGAGTGCGTTCAATTATTGATGACGCATTCAAAAATCAATACATCATTCGGCATTTAACTTAACAATGCCAGGTAAATAAATTGAGCCCCAAATGTCCTGCTAAATTTAGTGACAATATCCTGCCAAATTTAGTGAGAACATCCTGCCAAATTTAGTGAGAACCTCCTGCCAAATTTAGTGAGAACCTCCTGCCAAATTTTGTGCAAATGTCCTGCCAAATTTTGTGCAAATGTCCTGCCAAATTTAGTGAGAAACAAATTTCAGCAGGAGGCAGTTTTTGCGCGGCTGTGCGGCACAAACAAAGGTCCATTAACTGGCTTGCGTCAACACGGCAGCACAGCATTGTCCAGTCAGGAGTTGTTATCAGCGCTAGTTTGTTATCGGCATCCTCATTATTGTTATCACAATCATCCTTGTTGTCATAAAAGCTTTCACCATCATTATCAAAATAATGACTATCCTCATCAGCATCATTATCGTAACTAGCATCAGCGGCACCATCGTCATCATCACCATCATTATCAGCATAATCGTTAGCAACGCCATCATTTTCAATATCAGTATCATTGTTTTCATCGTTATCACCATAACTATCATAAGCAGCATCGTCTTCATTATCAGCAAAATGAGTAGCTAAGCCTGTAGCACCTACTAGGCATCTTCAAATGTCAACATCAGTAATTGAAGACTCGTCGATAATGTGAGGCGTCAGCGTTATATGCAACATCAGCATCGTCAGCAGCATCAGCATCGTCAGCAGCATCAGCATCGTCAGCAGCATCAGCATCGTCGGTAACATCAGCATCGTCGGTAACATCAGCATCGTCAGTAACATCAGCATTGTCAGTAACATCAGCATTGTCAGTAACATCAGCATTGTCAGTAACATCAGCATTGTCAGCAACATCAGCATTGTCAGCAACATCAGCATCGTCAGCAACATCAGCATTGTCAGCAACATCAGCATTGTCAGCAACATCAGCATCGTCAGCAACATCAGCATCGTCAGCAACATCAGCATCGTCAGCAACATCAGCATCGTCAGCAACATCAGCATCGTCAGCATCATTAGCATCGTCCATAGCCTATAATCACCAGCTTGGTCGACTGGTATCACCAGCTTGGTCGACTGGTGAGCGAATCTGCTTGCGAGCGGGAAGACCCGGGTTCGAATCCCGCTGCCGACATGGTTGACGCACCTAGAAATACGTCATGGGACTTGGGTAAAACAAACGAATAATTATCAAAGTAATTATCCGACCCAAGAATGGGCCAGAATGTTCGTTCCTATAGCCTCATTCTATTCTATTCTATTCTATAATGGGTGACAAAAAAGTTTGCCGTTATAGGCTTCTGGATGACTGTCTCTGACCTAACGTACGTAGTTTTTGTACGTGACATCAGTTTCAATACAGTGAATAATCAAGCACAAGACTCAGTTTTAATTCCACGGCATTCAGCTTACTTTTCCAACACAGTAAGCTTATGCAACGAACGTAGTTTTATTCAACCGCTAGTGGGGAAATACTCCTTAGTTTAAATTCAATGCTGAATTTACAGAAATTCCTGTTTATTTTCATGAATTGCCGTTGAATGTACGTTAACTGACGAAAATGACTGCCAAAAATACATCAAAGTCGCTCTGGGTTGCAAGCCAGTAGTATTTTATTCCCACTTCACTGGCAGCTTTGCAAAAGAGCTTTAAAGCACTCAACCACACAGGGGCATTAGCTTTGCTCATATTAAACGCTAACCTCATTGAGAGTCGACTTTAGTAGGCAATGCAGGATCACCATACAGGCAATTCTGTAGTATTTAACATTGCTGGCAATATTGCCCCATGGAAATTCTGTTGGAAATTATATGGTGTTAGGAATTGTCCCATGGAAATTTCATTGAAATTCTATGGTGTCAGGCATTGTCCTATGGAAATTCTGTTGAATTCTATGGAGTCAGCATTGCCACATGCAAATTCTGCGGTGTTAATAATAATGTGGACAGTGTCTGAGTGTCAGTGATCAGCAGAAATGCATCATTAAGTATATTATAAATGTACTCATACATACATGCACAATTACATTATATGCTTATAATTCATGTGAGTAGATGAGACGTGGATTATTCGGGCATTTTATCCCAAAATTGTACTTAGGAGTATATTTATAATATTGTATTCGGGAGTCATTGATATTTGAAATGCACTCCTAAGTACAATATTATCAATGACTCCCGAGTACAGTATTATAAATGTACTCCTAAGTACAATTTTGAGATGAAATGCCCGAATAATCAACGTCTCATCTACTCACATGAATTATAAGCATATAATGTAATTAATTATGTGTCGTGTTTTATTTAGCTATTTACGTGGGTAACGAACAATTGACTTTTATTGCTAAGGTACCTTCATGCTCCGGTAAGTTACGTTTATGTTACAGCAAGCTACATTTATTATTTACCGTAAGAAATTAAGTGATACAGTGGAATTTTTTGTATTACTTTCACTTATTGTTTGAAAGAATAATTCTCAGTCTAGAACATTTCTTTGTGTAGTTGCTTGCTCAAACTCTTATTAATAACTAATATTTTTTGGTACATAAACTATGTTGCCCCTAAATTAAACAAAACTCCAAAATTGAAGAATTATATTATTAGTCGAATGTTTACTAGTACTACTAGTAACTCTGCTTGCTTTCACTGACTTCTCCACACAGATAATTCTAAACCTTATCTTCTTACTAATATTAATGATTAGTCTTAAGATAATTTTACTTTGCTCATCAATTTTGGAGATTTGTCTCGTCCGTCACGAAGGTCCTGAAAATTTAGATTTTCTCAAATTCGAACTGTTTTGAAACTTGACAATACGAGCATCATTTCTCCTCTTGTTGGGGAAATCCAACACGCAGATTTATTTCGTTCAGGAGAAGGGCTCGGTGCAATTCGACTATTATCTATGCATAATTATTAGTACATCTTTAGTATCAAGGATACGAGCTCAGTGAGGTAAATACAGTGATATGAACTTTTGATCAGCGGGTTGCTTTATTCCAGTAAAGGATTCAGTCGAGGATTCAGTCAAGGATTCAGTCAATGATTCAGTCAATGATTCAATCATTGATTCAATCATTGATTCAGTTCAAGATTCAGTCAAATGATTCAAAAAATGTATCTAGTTTTGCTTACTTTCTACACACGTTGGCGAAGAAGCGAGCGAGAAAAGCAGTTTTCCAGAGTCTGCGTGGGGGTTTCACAACAAAACTCCACCGTGGCAGCGACCACACATACACACTGTATGAACCTTAAAGTCGGAGACTTACGACGCTAGTCCTGCACTTACGCGCCGTACGGTCGTGATTGGTGGGACCACGCATGTATGAAGAAACTGCCATACACGGGTACAGATCCTCACTCTGAGGTACTCTGTTTCAATTTGTTGTCCATATTTCAGAGGGAAACCTGCACAGAACACACTGCATTCAAGCATTCCATGCTGTTGTTGCGCTGATGCGTTAGATTGCAGACGCTGGACGTGTTGAAGTCTGTCGTGGATCTTTCTTTGTAGATTGACGGACGAACTCAGCATGCTCTACTAAGTTTATTTTCTCGTCCCCTTGGAATACCTGACTCTACACTTACACGTTAAAGTTAAGTTAATTTGGCCAAATTGAGAAGTTGGTCATAATATCTAGTAAATATTTATATTACCAAAAGTGCTGGTAACAGTGTTATTAATAATACTACCGTTATTGTATTTCTCTTATTGTAGCTTTTATTAAAAGATAACATAATCATTCTCATTAGTAGTATCATTTATGTTATTTTCATAACTTCAATTATTGCTAATAGTACTGGGTGGCCCACAAGTCACTGACTCGATTAAAAACGTTATAACTATAGAACTAGGAATGGTAGAGAAATGAGGTTACTTCTAAATTGAAGAGGGAATTTTAAGTTTTTTTGTGTGTGTATCTATGCTACCCACAGTTAACACTTGTCCTTGTTAACTAGTTTAAAGTTATAGCGTTTTTAAAAGGAGCAGTAACTTATGTGCCATCCTGTATAAATATTACTACTTGTTTTTATAATTATTTGTACTTTTTTTAATCTTTTATCGTCAGAAAAGTCTCTCTATAAATTTTCGCCTAGTCCTAGTCTCCTGTAGGCCAGACGACTAGTCTCTCTGCCTAGTCATAGTCTCTTGTAAGCAGGACGACTAGTCTCTCTACCCAGTCATAGTCTCCTGTAGGCAGGACTAGTCTCATGAGAAAGCAGTATCGGAAATCTTTAACGTCCCACCATCAACCTGAACTCGCAACATCATGCATGTATTCTCCAGTGGAAACAATGCATTAATAATTGCCGAGTAAAAACCATGAATGAAATTCGTGGTAATGGATGAAAAATTGTTTTTAGAAAAGATGTGAGGATCAAACTTTTTAGTAGTGAGCCATTAAGTGCTTTAATTACACTTTGTGAAAATAAATAATTGAATAAAGCATCGCCTGCATTTCTCAATTTAAAATTTCCGAACAAAATATTGATTTTGAACAATTAAGAAGAAAAACTGAACTGATGCCTGTGTAATTGGGCCTTGACTCTCTCGTTAAAAAAAATCGTATCGATTTTTTCAATGTTTTCAGCTAAAAGTTCTGCATGAAACTACATGACAAATTCATTAAGTCATTTACAGCACCAATTTACAGAACAACCCTCCCCCCTCTGAGAGGGAACTGTTTGTCAAGGCATATTAATTGCAACGCTGCTTTGTAAAAAGACAGCTTAAAAACCCTTCGGCATTTTTTCTCTTGCATTAAATGAATTTAGCACACACAAAGAATACAAAAACTGACGAATAAATATTTGCAATTTCCTCCTCAGTATACAAGACAGGCGTATTATTTGAACAAGCGTCACTTGTGTCCTCAGTATTAATGTGTGATAAGGCTGTACTTTGTTTGCTGTTGCTCGTGTGAACATGTAAGCAACATGACCGCTACATGAACATGTGCTGGCAGCATGACCGCTACATGAACATGTTAGCAAAATGACCGCTACATGAACATGTGCTGGCAGCATGACCGCTACATGAACATGTGCTGGCAGCATGACCGCTACATGAACATGCGTTTGCAGCATGACTGGTACATGAACATGCGTTTGCAGCATGACTGGTACATGAACATGCGTTTGCAGCATGACTGGTACATGAACATGTGTTTGCAGCATGACTGCTGCATGAACATGCGTTGGCAGCATGACCGCTACATGAACATGCGTTGGCAGCATGACCGCTACATGAACATGTGTTTGCAGCATGACCGCTACATGAACATGTGTTTGCAGCATGACCGCTACATGAACATGCGTTGGCAGCATGACCGCTACATGAACATGTGTTTGCAGCATGACTGCTACATGAACATGTACTTGCAACATGATCTCCACACAACATGAACACTATATGCTTGGCCTACATACTGAATTAAATCTTACCATTCTTTGTTTTTGCCTTCCAGAGTCAATGCTCTGATCAGAACTTCGACTGGAGATGACCAATTAATTCTATTTAATTATCTCTTCTTATTTAATATAACTTCAACACTAAAAAGACCAAGTTTTGTCAAATTTACGATAGCACTGCAAAAAAATGTGTGACTGCAATGCGTAGCAGTAATGCTTTAGTGCGTGTTACGTGTTGGAATAACTCAACAGAATGGAGAAAATTCAGCGTAAAACAACGAAAATTATTCCTAAACTCTGCAGTCCTCCCTACAAAAGGCGACTTCAGTAGCTTAGGTTCATCTCTCTAGAACAAAGAAGACTGAAGACAACTCATCGAGACCAATAAATATCTCAGTGGCTTTGACGATGTTACCCTGGGAAGGCTTTTCGGTAGAGACGATAAAGTGCGACCCAGAAATAACGACCAAAAACTAACAATAAGAAACTTAGAACATCCCAGGCTCTAAACTTCTTTCCAGTTAAAATTGCAAGAACCTGGAACCAGCTGCCCGAAAATGTCGTTTCTACTGCCTGTGGAAACACATTCAAGATCGTCTCGATGAATATTGGATAAGGAACTCCTAGTTCTATAGAACACTAATTTTATGTTCCTAACCCTTGTGGCATGAATACGATTGTGGTGCGTCTGTTTGACCGAAATATCTGTGTGTGATTAAGGTGAATGTGCGTGATTGATGCCTGTACTTTAAATGGCATGGGACTTGGGTAGCAACCCAAGAATGGACCAAACGGCTCGTTCCTGTTACCATATTCTATTTTAACTTTTTCTTATTCCAGTTCCCAAACGCAACTTAGATTGAAAACTTGAACGAGATTCTGCAAGTCTTACAAGATTTCGTGTTAAAGTATAAAATATGACTAGTACAAAAAATTTGTAGCGCTTCCCTAAGCAATGGAAGTAGAAGTAAAATCCTACATGATGAAATCGATTAATCCAGTTTTATGCTGTCGGACTTCTCCTAATTTTGACATTTCTGTTCATTGAATGCAGTGAACTTATGGTGTAAATTCTGACCACTGAACTGCCTCTATGCTTCATCAACACGGCCCGAAGTAATATGCTAATTTGCCTCACTTATCTGGCCCTACGTTGTTTGAAGATATTTTTTTCATTTGCCAGCAACTTCACTGCCACTTAAACGATTCAAGTTTCAGATTTTGTATAAAACCAGCCCGTTTTCTCGTTGGACTTAAGTGCATTTAAATCGATGGTTTTCTTGGATGCAAAATCAGCCCACCGAACTTCTTGATGACTTGAATTCTGGCCATGAATTCAGTTTATGGCTGAGTATCGGCGGAGATCGTTCCTAAAATGTACAAAATATGATTCCTTCTCCATTCTTTCCTTCCCCCACATACGCCGCTCTGAGGGAGCCTTTCATCAAAATCTGGCTGGGTATGTTAATAGTAAAGTATTTTGATATTTTAGTTACTTTAGTTTGCGAGTATTGATGATGCTTGCAATTATTCATATATTCCCAACAATTGAACTTGGCGAAAATAGTCTGTATGTTCTTAAATGTTATTTCATCCATTTCTTGAACTTATGCTGCATGGAAAAATGTTGTTATGCGTAGTTGTGGAAAGCACGGACGAGTCTCCGTATCTTTGACCCTCCGTCATGAGTGACGTCTAGTCTTTCTCCTCACGCTTGATTTGTGTAAAGATTTTCCTGTATCATCCTTCAAACTTGAGACAGGCTTTCTCCTGGAGAATTTGCTTTCTCTGTGGTCCTCAAATTTGAAAAAATATTAAAATTGTTCAGGAGAAAATGGCACAGAAAATGAGCCCAGGCACTTTTGGGGCTTTCTTTCTTGATGACCTTTTTTATTTCAATTGAATTATGAAGTTGTAGTTGTACATTCTTAAATGTAACAGAAACTCAAAGAATTGTCCATCTGAAAAGCTTACTTCATTAAACTATAAAAAATTCATTTATTTTAATTAAAAACCTTAAATTCTAAATATCAGTTCCGGAATTTTGAGTCTTTCTCCTATATGAATTATTGCATGCTAATAGTTAATTAGCATACAATAATTATTATTCCATGCTATTAAATGACATGCAAAGTTTAATTGACGGACTTTTTCTCCTGTTTACAAAAAAGATGACTTCTTCATTATTTTGTGGTTAGCCGAACATACGTAACAGTCCTTGACTAATTTAAAATGAATAAATACTTGAATTGTTTTAGTTCGATTTAATAATTTTATAGCGAGGCTTGAACTTCATAATGTTTTATTCACATCAATTTAAATTTTACGAAAAATAAATTTCACAAAAATAAGCATTCATTGCACGTAAAATCATGATTTTGAAGACTTTATATATATATATATATATATATATATATATATATATTATAATGTATAATATATATATAGTATATAATACATATAAATATGTATTAAGTAAATATATATTTAGTATATATGTATATATATAATATGTAATACATAATACATTTATAGTACAATATATTTAAATGAAATTCAATGCTCGATTCTAATTCTTCATTTAATTAATTAAGAAATTTTATATACATCACATTAAAAATGCATATTTTTTCATCAGATAATTGAAGCTTTTAAAGCAGTTTGTGCAATTGATAATTAGTCATAATTTTTTGTATAGCATATTTCATGCTTTTTATTAGTATGAAAGTATCAATGATTAAAAACCCTTTAAAATATAAGCTTCAATACAAAATGAAACGAAATTGAAACCAAGCATCATTATGCCTTCTGATGTTGAATAGTTTTTAAAGAAGTATGGAAATTAGTGGCGTCTAGAGAAGAAATGCTCTCAAGATGGCGGCATGCTACAGTCATCATCCAAGATGGCGGCATGCTACAGTCATTATCCAAGATGGCGGCATGCTACAGTCATTATCCAAGATGGCGGCATGCTACAGTTATTATCCAAGATGGTGGTATGCTACAATCATGGTTCAATATGGCGGCATGCTACAGTCATCATCCAAGATGGTGGTATGCTACAATCATGGTTCAATATGGCGGCATGTTCCAATCGTGAATGAAGCAAGTTCGATTTCACCTCCACCCTTCCCTCCAGTAGAAATTATAGCAGGGGAAGCGTTCGTAAACAACCATGATGAGCCAGTTTGGGGTCCGCCAGACTACGCATGGCCACCTTGTGTAGTTTTTTGGCCATTTATATGACCGCTTTGCTCGGAAATGTTCGCTTCTCGGCGGTATGCGCCCTCAGACTGAGTGGTCGTGGAGGTGCTTGCTGGACAGAATTCTACACCCTACGCAATATTTGTGTTGCTGCAAGCCTTCCGATATGGAATGAAATTGCCATAGATCATCAGTCAATGGCTGATATTCTACTTTAGAAAGTCTTGAGGTTGAGATATAAAATTCCGACCTGATTTTGATCGCAGTGAATTCAAATTAGCTCGTATGTTGTCAGTTACAAGTCAGTGTGTCTATGTGCGGTATCTTAGAAGATACTGCGCATGATACACCGTAGTTATACATATATCCTTGAAGGTATATCTGTAAATGTATCTTTGGTGATACATCCACTTCATTTCTTCGAAGAGGCAGCGGTATCACGTGTCTTCACAGACACGCTAAAATCACTTATCTTCAAAGAAATGTCGGCATTACGTATCTTTGAAGCAGCGACGCTGGGGCGGCATTAGAAACAACTATCAATTTCCTTCAATTCAATTCCTCTGTTTTTCGCAGTAGGCGTGTAAGACGGAATAACTAGACCATCCCTACCATCTGAACCACCACATGTCCTAAATCTGAGGGACTGAAGTTGTACATTTAGGTGACAGCAACTGTGACCAGGTGATGCAGGGGCAATAACTCAAGGTAACAGCACCTGTAACCAAGTGATGCAGGTGCAATAACTCCAGGTGACAGCACCTGTAACCAGGTGATGCAGGTGCAATAACTCCAGGTGACAGCACCTGTAACCAGGTGATGCAGGTGACACATATATAAAGCCTAGTCACTGACATGTAAGCATAAACTAGCTTTCTGGATCTTCCCTTCGTAATCCAAACACGTTTTCAGATCATAGGTTGAGCAGGAGCTTCAGGCTTATTGAGGGCCATGTGTATTCTGGAAGTCTAGTGCGTAATGGGCGAATTTTGTAAATAAGTGTCATAGACTGTTTGTTCGTCCCTGTCACACAAAACAATCGTGGTCTCTGGTTGGTGAAGGCAGAAAGGTGAGTTTAAATTCTCTTTGGGCTCATGTCCAATCGCTCAATAGGTGTTGATTGCTGCGCTACCTGTCTGATAAATCTCAAAACTTCTCCCTCGATGACCATCATTTGCTGGACATGGAGGCTGATTTCAGTGAGGAGTGCCTCTTATGAAAGCATTTGGGGGACAATTAGCATGAGGATGATACTCTTATCCGTATATGTTCGTTAAAAAACGTTTTTTGATTATTGGCGGCTTTTAAGGTGAACTATTTATGCCATTTTTTGCCGTTTATAATGATGTAGATGTGATTTGATCTTCGCCGTACTCTGAAGTGCAAAGAGAACATTTCTTTCAAAATTTAATTCGTATTTTTTCTTTCACTTTACCGTCATTTGTTTTCTTGGCTCATCCCAAACGTTCCAGAAAATTGTTGATAAAATATTTCTCCAAGAAATTATTTCATTTCTTTGATGCCTGCTTGCCAAAGCTTGCCGACACATGGCTATCCATCACAAACTTCCATAACTCCGGCACCGGTCAGAACTCATCGACGACGTCTAGCTTCAGCCACTCCATACCCTGTCGGTGCGTCTTGATGCCCGCTGCGATTGCCCATCATTTGCTGTAATTTTAGACCATTAATTATGTTAATAGGTCACTTGCCGAGCGCTTCTGAACATATTAAGTGACTTTTACAGAGCCAGGAGGACCAGCCGAACTACGGTCCATTGATTCGCTCAACTTGCGATGCTTATTCTAGCTCGACGAGCTCGAGATAAAAGGAACATGCGTCTTGTTCAGCGTCATCTGTGGAGCAATATGGTGTCGTAAGGGACTGAGCTACACTGAGTAACCTGCATGCTGATCTAAATCATTGCCTCCTGTGATGTTTCTTCTTGACCTCTGTCATTTTCCAGAGAAAATGTACGGAGGGATTTTGCGATTCTCTGAACTTTTATTTTTCGTGTACTGAAAATCCTGTCGGTCGGACAGCAAGGCTTTGCAATTTTTTTAGATTCAGATTTGGCTGGTGTACGCGCAATGTTTTTTAAATGTGTCGTATATTTGGCCAAATCAGTTAGTTTGTTAGCAAGGCTATGATAATTTGTAAAGACTGGTGCTGCACCAAAATCCTTTCAAAGTTCGACTGCTAATTTCTGCTTTTAACGGAAGTCTAAACCCATTAGCGAAGTGGCGTTAATGGGCTGTATCCAATAATGGTCCAGTGACGCAAGGTGTAGTGGTAACTCAAGAGTAGTGGAAACAGGTAGTGACAACTGACATGCAGTGGTAATAACTAGTGGTACCTGGTGAATGTTGGTAACAAATTGGGGTAACTGATGAGTACTGGTCATAAATAGTGGTAACTGACAAGAAGTGAAAATAATTAGTGGTAACTGGCGGGTACTGGTAACAATTCTGTCAATTGACAAGCAGCATCAACAAGAAAACGTAACCATCATAAAAAGTATCACTAATAAATATTGCTACAATAATTCAGGAGTGATTTTTAACACACAAGTTACAATCGTTGCTGTGCGTGTATGAGGATTATATCATAAATGCACGGGAATGAAAATAAAGTACGAGTTTTTACATGAATAAGAGTGAGTTCTAGAAGACGGAAGTGAGTGCGAGTAAACGTAACAGAAAGCATGTACGCACTAGAATATTTTACAAACCTTATGAGTTGATTAGTGGTATTGTGTGGATATGAGTAAATGTATTAGTGGTATTGTGTGAACATTAGTAAGTGTAATATATTATGGGGACACTAGTAAGTGTATCACTGGTATTGTGGGGACATGAGTAAGTGTATTAATGGTATTGTCGGGACATGAGTAAGTGTATTAGTAGTATTGTCGGGACATGAGTAAGTGTATTAGTAGTATTGTCTGAAAATAAATACGGGTAGGTAAGTTGGTTTGTAGGTAAGTGTGAGTACATGCATGCAGATGGGTAATCATATAAGGTGAGTAAACAAAGTGTCCTTCGAGTCACGAGTTGATGTACCTGCATTTGTAAAAATGTATATTAAAATACACAAATATTCTAATTACATACAGTCGTTGGAATAACCAGCCTTGCTAATCTGAATTCAATAATAAACTTAATTCAGGTTTGTTATGAGTAATTCAGCATTGATACTTCGAGTAAATCTTTCATTTTGAAGAAAACCACTGAGTGCTGTACAACACAAGATGAAAATATAGGTAATTGTATTACAGATTCTTTACACTTCTCAATCTTTTTCAAGATTCTGTACTCACTTTTTTGAAGTCCCAAGAAAAGGGAACGAAATTTATTTCATACATATTTTTAGCATTCATTATTGAATGTTATTGTAAAGTTATGATTAAATATAGATGCGTGCGAGGTGTTTTGTCTAGGGGTGACAAATTATTCAAGACTGACTGACTTATGACATTACTAAGACTAACCTTACTAAGACTAACATTCTGCTTCACTAGAACTAATCACTTATACTTATCTTAGCCCTAACTCGAATACAACAAATCAGGGCGCAAGTTTCCCTGCAAATGTGGTAACTGACGCCACAATATGGCCAGTACGTCACGCCATCTGTGATGGCTGCGACTGCACCAGCTGTGATGCTGTGATGGCTGTGACTGCACCAGCT
>VCRD01000436.1:63952-78111 GCA_006783055.1 Trinorchestia longiramus
TCAGTACATCAGATGATCTCAGTACATCAAATGATCTCAGTACATCAAATGATCTCAGTACATCAAATGATCTCAGTACATCAGATGATCTCAGTACATCAAATGATCTCAGTACATCAAATGATCTCAGTACATCAAATGATCTCAGTACATCAAAATAGCTCAAGTATGGACTTAGTTATTTTTTTAGCGCGAGGTATTCATGTCAACAATGAAATTGTAACGTCACATTAATTTTGAGACTGTCTGTTACAAGTTTATTCCTACCAAAGACTGTAAAAAATGGATTCCTATTGAAAGAATGAAATAAATTGAGTTTAGCATCAAGGACGCGTGCAAACTCGCAGCAGATCAGTTCATGTGACGCAAAGCCTCAAGTGGTTTTCCCATGTGTCATAACAGGACTCACTGCTCTCTGCCTCTACTAAGACGAGTATACCTTTACACTCATAGTCAGATGAGTCAAATATACCTTTTCATCGATGTTTTCGTTAGATCTTTTTGAAATGAAAAATACTTCTTTCAATGTGAAAATGTTTAAAAATACAGAAACTCGAGTCTCGTTTGGTTTGCCTTTGTAAATATTTCACATTTAGCCAAACTACTTTCATTATTCATTTAACCTTCTCAGAAGTGGAAACATAACTGAAGTTCAGAATTATTTCAGAGCTGCGGAGAATTTTCTGCTTCTGGTTTGAGGACGATTTCATGACGACATCAAATTTTCCCGTGCAAAGAAACTCACAGACCAGAAAAACCGAGAACGAATGGGCGTCAGTTATCACGTACACATATTTCAGGAGACTTCTTTTGGATTTTTCGGCCTTTAATCTAAAATGAAGCTGCATCTGGAAGCAGACTTTGAGCAAATATTCTCAGTTCATGATCACGAGGGACTTTTACGGTATCTTACTGCAGAAGAAGTGTCCTCGTGCGTCCATAACTTGTAGAAGCGCGCAATTTTTGTTGTGTGTGCAGGCTCAACAGCTCCAGGCTTCAAAACTCCGCAATGGCCTGACGTTCGAGAGGACTGCCTCTTTCTTGCAGACTATTTTGCGATTTTTTAAGGAATCTTTTTAATAAGAAGCCTAAAGCGTTGAGGCCTGAATTGAATATTCATGTGACATCGCCTCGCCGGATAGACCTCCTGCTCTCTTTCTCTTACCCAATTTACTCGTTAACTTTCTTCTCAAGTTGACTGCGGGCTGCGCCCTTATCCGTGTTTATGAAGAGGGGATCAGATGACACTCAAATTTGCTTAACTCGTGACGCGTTGCACAAGTTCTAATGAGATTATTTCTCTCTGCAGGAGATGGCGTCAAAGACAAGCCTTGCTGCTGCATTGCTTGACTTCCAGCGATGTATTGGAACTGTCTCTCTCTCTCCCTCCCCGTACCCGCTCTCTCTCTCTCTTCATCGGAGTGAAAAAAAAATCTCCCTTCTGATAGTTCTAATTTAAATTCCGGTTAGTTATCTATTACCGTAAAGACATGCTCCTTAATATTTCTCTTTTGCTGCAATTTATTCCAACATCGTACGGCTTCTCTCGGATTATTCTAATCGAAAAAGTAGCAAAGAAGCTCTGCACGATCCTGGGTTCAACAGGCAACATGGTTTTCGATATCGATACTTGCATTACGGTTAACTGCTCTGTTATTAACAGCGCGATATTCAAATATTTGATGTTTTAAAAAGCATAAAATTTCGAATCACAACTTTCAAAAAGCCATGCTGGATGTTCTAATATCAGTACAACTAAAGAACTGAGAGTTTAAAAGATAAAACTTAAACTTCCTTGTTCAGTTCTCTAGTTGTACTGGTAGGGTTTTAATCGATGACAGGCTGGAATTTCACAGAATTGTGTTCTTCGGAGCGTCGTTTTCTTGATTTGCCGTTTCGACTGAAGTCGTCCTTTTTGAAACGTGAAAACCATCTTCTCCAGGTCTTTTCATTTACCACATCATTTCCATAAGTTTGTTTGAAGGATCTTGCTTCTAAAATTTCTGTATTGCCCTTCTGAAATTCATATAGTAAAATATGCCTAATGTGTTCTTTACTTGGAGTGTACATTTGGATCGACAGTAGTTATTTATTTTAATAACTTTAACAGACTCTGAAAGAAAATTATTATTTTAGTGATTTAGACCGCTACACATACGTCATTTGAGTTAAACTGATGCAATGATGTCATAAAATTATAACTCAAAAAACGAACAGAACTTTCGTTACAACCTGATACTTTGACATTTTAATTTAATTAAGTTGTCCTTTGGAGACTTTGTGTTACTTAGACATCACTTTGGAATATCAAAGCGAATTTTGTGCTAGTCGCTACTCTGATGTATTACAAAGTGCTCCAGAATAACAATGGGGGAACCTAACCCGCATTCGAAGGCCTGTGCGCGCTGAATCATTCATGTTTTTGCAGACCGAGTGCAGCTTGTGTGTGCTTTAAATTCGCAGCACAGAACACATCGCTCGCTGCATGCACCTCAAATGTATACGTGCATAACCACCGTACCTTGCCAAAAACACGAGAATTTTGAAGCAGTTACTAGACGCAGGTAGATAAGAGTTCAAGCGATTGATGGTCATAAGTTTCAAAAAGAAAATTCACGGTTTTATTGCTAAGCATTTCAGCTCGTACAGCTGTTGCTGTGACTTGTGTTTTAAGTAAATTAAAAAAAATTGAATTTTTCTGGGCATTAATTTCAGTTCGAGATGTTGACCTTGTGTTCCAGAAACGAATGAATTTTCAGGTGTGGATAGTGCTGCACGTCACGTCGCCCAGCAGCAGGATAGTTCTGCACGTCACGTTGCCCAGCAGCAGGATAGTTCTGCACGTAAAACGTTGCCCAGCAGCAGGATAGTTCTGCACGTAAAACGTTGCCCAGCAACAGGATAGTTCTGCACGTCACGTCGCCCAGCAACAGGATAGTTCTGCACGTCACGTTGCCCAGCAACAGGATAGTTCTGCACGTCAAACGTCGCCCAGCAACAGGATAGTTCTGCAAGTATTTTACTAGGAAAACATTTATTTAATTAGGTGGGTAAAAAGTTGGACAAGTGGGAGAGTTTTAGACCAGCAGTTAGTTTTTAAACTATACATGAAAAATGAACGTGGATAATTACGTATACATTCTTTCCTTACTTCTAAATCTTCATCATTTACAATCTGCAGTTGTTTCTTATTAACTAACTACTGGACGATATAGGAATAGCTTTTATATATAGGTGACAAATGACATACAGTATCTATGACAGTTATACGAAAGTATACGAGTCATAGGCATGACAGGTACAGGCACTGCAGGTACAAGTATAGCAAGCATTGGAATAGCAGGTACAGGAAGAACAGGTGCATTCCACTATACAGACCAGTGCTCGGAATGCTCGCAATCTTGGAGGCATCTTCATTCCGCACTAATCGAATTAACTGGCTGCTAATCAAGCATCCTCTTCAATTATGCTACTCGCTCGTGCTAAATCGAGCCTCTTGCATAAAACCGTTACCAGGTCTGGCTTTCATGATTAACGAACAAAAGGCAGAATCTGGAGAACACGAATCCGGCACCTACAAGTAATTTAGACCAATGCAGTATGTACTTCACTTCTTGTATTACATTTAGTCCTCGAATAATGTACTGAGTTCTAGTGAAGAAAACATGCATTGTTTTACTGCTTCAATTTGAGGTAGTTTAAATTAGTTTCATGGTGTGCTCAGGGGTGAAATTTTAATCGAAACCGTTCAGAAATATTGGTGGCTCATGAAAATAACACGGGCGTAAAATTGACAGTTTTATGCTCAACAGAAAAGGATCGTTTGCCTAATAAAGGTTGCAGAGCTTTAGTTCCTTCACAACGTGTCTGTTTGCTGCACTTATTGCAGCATACTTTGCTCGTTGCGCACGCACCAAGTTCTCAAAACATTTATTCTTTAATCATCTTGAAGGTAAAAACATGTGCAAATTTGACAAATTTCCGTGTTTGCTTAATGGCTCGTAATTAAAGACACAAAAAAAATTTGGGACGAAGACGCTACAGTTTTTATAGTACAAATACCAGTTTGAATTTATTTCCGAGTTCAGGGACGTTACTGCAAGGAATTAACACGAAGATTGAGACAATGTCAAGTGTAAGGCGAGAACGTTTATAGAGCCTTGTACGAGTAAACTTTTCTTTGAATTCTCCTACACAAGTTCAATAACGTGTCCTGGATGCTGTGAGGGCATGCATAAAATTTCTGAGGGAACACGTGACTCCAGGCAAAAATTCCTGCTTATTAATCCCGAATTTCATAAGTAAACATATGGTGCCTTGCTCTTCCTACTATTCCTTGTTCCGTGTCTTTCTTTTTGTATTTTTTTTTCGATTTGTTTCTCGTGAATTAGAAAGTTATTAATTGTTATTCATAATTGATATTATGGAGTTCATAATTTATAGTATGGTGCTCATAATTGATGTTATGAGTTTATGATTTATGTTATGCTGCTCATAATTGATGTTATGGAGTTCATGATTTATATTATGGTGATCATGATTTATATCATGGTGTTCATAATTTATAATATGGTGCTCATAAGTGAATAACCTTCAATTTATTCAACTGCTGTTGACTCAATGTGTTTTAACAGCAGTCTGTTATGTCACAAAATTCTTTTATTATTTCCCTACAGAATCCATTCCAACTTATTGTTCTACGAAGTGTTTCTTTATGTAACTATTATTTCTGAAGAAGCTTTCACTTCTGTTATCGTTTATTTAATTTTCATTTCTTGGGAAAGTATTTTTTTACCGTGAAGTTAAGAAATGGTTCTTTAGAATGAATGAGGGTTCTTATTACGTGGTATTTACATTAGCAAAACGCGAGACAACTTTCAACGTAAAATGCTGTCAGAAACCTTAATTTATTAGGCATATACAAGACTTTCAAACCACTCTCGCACGACCTTTCCCCGGTGAATATTCTTTAAATACGTCTCACATCGGCAAACTTTTGTTATGTGGGATAAAATTATTGTAACGTCAACATTAAAATTCTTAGAAAAGTACATCATTATGACCTTGTGAACAATAAAGAAGTTTAAGTTAAAGCCGCATGAAAGCAACATGAGATACGCAGCATCGCTTGTTTGAAGGTTGACTTTAATGAAGGTGTCGTGTAATTTACTTTGACTTTCCGTGGCCTCCACGAATAATTAATTGTAGCTTCATGGAAAGTGTGATTTATGAGGAAATTCTGGAAGCAGGTAAGGTTCCAAAGCGAAGACGATCGGTCATCTCTGTAGGGGGGCGCGATTTTTTTAATCATGACGTACCCACTTGGTGATTTGAGCGCCGTAGTTTTATTAAACCATTAAATATGGAGTTACAGGTGACGGTTCTTCTGAAGAGTTGTCTAAAATTTGAAACTCCGCACACGTGATTGCAATGAGTTTTTGCTAAAATTATTCCTGTTTTTAAGCAAAATCTGGTGATGTTAGAGACGCAATGATATGAAAGTACATTGTAAAGTAATTCTTAAAAAAACAACTTTGAGAATTTAAGACATCTATAAGCTGATCATAAATGAATGAAGTAAGAAACGTGGATTAATGCGAAAAAAATTATTTGCGTGATACGTGAGTGAACCAATCGGAAGCGATTAAAGTAATCTTACCAACACGTGTTGTGGGCAAAGTCAATCTTCGTGTGCTGCATAACCTTAAAGTTAACCCACACATTACGTGTGCAGTAAGGTGATGTGGTTTGACGCCCCTGAAAGCCTGGTGGTGTCGGAATGCAGCCCCGTGTAATTGGACGTATTTCACTGCTCTGGCCTCCTTCCTTATTATGTGCCTCCCACTGACCGTGAAACGATCCTTTCAAATCTGTTTGTACGGCTCCAGACTGACCACAACGCACTCATATAGAACGCAGTTCTGATAACTTCAATTTAAAAATACCCCTCCAATGAATCAAGTCTGAAATTGAAACTGCCCTTGAAGATTTTTTCCTCCTTTCGACTTCTATTATCCATATCGTGATGTTGAATTCTTCACAAACTGTTAATATGTTTTCAAGGCTACATTCTAGAGAAAGGTACAGGGTATTGAAGACGAGAATAGGGGGCCGCTGTTTTCTTCCATAAATGAGACCGTACAGATGTTCATCTTAACGTCATGTAGAATCGTGTTGATTTTTTAAAAAAATTATTATGTTAAAAAACTATTTAATTGTTTTATCAATATACTAAAGTGTGCATATGTGGGTCTTTTGAATATGTATAATTTAAATCGGAGATTCTGACTCATGCTGATGTGGACACTCACACTGTGTACTCATATTTGTGCTTTGCATGCAGTTGCTCCAGCTGTACTTCAAACTATATTGTACGATGCAATTATTTCTATTTTCCATTTTTCAGAAAAAGGTACTAGATTGAGGTATTTAAAATGCATTTCAGTACCAAGTATTGAATCGAGGCGTACAAAACTGTTTTGCAATTGAGCAGTAAAGGTAGATATTATGAGCGATGTTTTCAAGAGCAGATTGTGAACTGAAGTACAGGTGTATTACTAACGCTTGTATGCAGCCTGATATTCAGATGTAACTGTAGCACCTCCTCGGTCCTTTTTAATTCGTACATCTATTTTATCTTTTCTGTTACGCCTTCGATATTTACTCCTCTGTTCACGCTTTCATTCACAAATTTATTCTTCCTGCATTATCACCTTCTTCATTCACTTCTTTATTCAGTCCTTCACTCAATCCTTTATTCACTTCTCCCCTCACTCTTTTAATCATTAGTTTACACCTTTATTCTCTCTTCTGTTATTCTTGCCTTCTTTATTCACTCTTCCTTTATTCACGCCTCCTTTATTCATTCTTTCTTTATTCAGTCCTTCATTCTTTCTATATTCCCTCTTTCTTTATTCACTTCTTCATCCACTCCAATTCTCCTTTATTTACTCTTCCTTCATTCCAGCTTCCTTTACTCCCTTTTCCTCTATTATTACCTCCTTCATTCACTCCTTTATTCACTACATTCTTCTCTCCCTCATTTCTTCACTCGTCCACCGCCCATTGAGTTCTGGTCATCTTCCTCTCCTAACAAGCAGCACCGTGTACTGATCACGAGCACAATTAGTGGTCAATGTTCGCCTCTCTGAGTACTCTAACTCTCCACTATAGGTAGTACGTGAGTATCATATAGGATATAGGTAGTTAGTATCAGTAAGTATAGGTAGAAAGTAAGGTAGGTAGTAAGTAAGTAAGGTTATAGGCAGTAAGTATCATACTTACTCTGGTATAAGTGTTGAAAATTTCTTCAAATTGTAGCCCCTGAGTTGAAAAAATTGAACTCGTCGCCATGTGCACTGTATTCTTCTGCGAGCAGCTTTGATTTCCGTTGAAAATTTAACTTGTTTGATTGATGTTGACTCAACGGATTTAATTCTGTGTCAGTAGAGCGCATTCAGTAGGTCAGTATTTAATTCTGTATCAGTAGAGCGCATTCAGTGGGTCAGTATTTAACTCTGTGTCAATAGAGCGCATTCAGTGGGTCAGTATTTAACTCTGTGTCAATAGAGCGCATTCAGTGGGTCAGTATTTAACTCTGTGTCAATAGAGCGCATTCAGTGGGTCAGTATTTAATTCTGTGTCATTAGAGCGCATTCAGTGGGTCAGTATTTAACTCTGTGTTGGTAGAGCGCATCCAGTAGATCGATATATAATTCTGTGTTAGTAGAGTGTATTTAGTAGATCAATACGTAAGTCTGTGTAGTTAAAAGAGTGCAATCAGTAGATCAGTAGGTATCTGTGCAATTAGTAGAGTACATTTAGTAGATCAGTACGTAAGTCTGTGTAATTAGTAGAGTGTATTAGGTAGATCAATTTTTTCGTATATGTGGTTATTGCCACCAAAGAAACACTGTTCTTTAAACTGTTAAAAACACTAAAGTTCTAGTAAGGTTTGAGGAGAAACATTCAAATTTTTCATTTAACTCAATTAGTTCATCTAATTAATATGAGAGAAGTTGAACAAAGCTTTAAATATTTTATTGATTTTAAATATCTTCACTTACTATAACACCTCAAAAATGTTTTTGATCTTCAAATCGTTTTAAATCGTTTTCTCGTTTTCCAAATTTTCCTAATACACTTCCTTGCTGTCTGAATGTTCTTATAGTTTTGTTTAAAACATTTTGTTGGTACGTTTTCTTTTCTTCTAAAATTCTATTAATGCGCATTTTCTTCTCTTAAATTGTCTTAAAACGCATTCTTTTTTCCTGAATCGTTGTAAATGCATTCTCTTATTCTGAAATGTTTTAAAACACCTTCTTTTTAATCGTTTTAAAATGCATTCTCTTTCTTAATCGTTTTAAAACGCCTTTTTTTCTAAATCATTTAAAATGCATTCTCTTTTTCTAAATCGTTTTAAAACGCCTTCTCTTTTTCTAACTCGTTTAAAAATGCATTGTCTTTTTCTGAATCGTCTATGAATGTCTTATTCTTGTTTTTCTTTTCCTTCCTGAGATTCTAAACCTTCTGATCGTAGTTTTAATTTATTTGTCTTAATTACCTAGTGCGCTCAAACAGCGCAAAGTTATCCAAAAGAAAGATTTTATCTTGTCACGTAAATCAAAGTTTAGAACTAAAAATTGCTCAACCATCAGAGGAACTGAAGTAAAAACGTTTATTCATCATGAAAAAATGCCTCAATGAAATTTTTCTTGTTGTTTATTAGTAGAGTATCAAAAGCTCGGGTATGATTTAGAGCAAATCCTAGAACGTATTTATTATAAATATGAGATGTGCCTTCGTAAACGCTTCATCAAAATCGAGCTGTCGCCCTAAAGCTCTCTGCTTTGTTGTTACTGAACAAGTCAATTTGTGAACTAAAATTAAATAACTGCACCCTTTCTTAGAGAGTCGAGTTTTGGGCGAGTGTCTTGAACTGAGAATCAAGAATTTTGCAGAAAAGCTGAGTCAGCTTTTTTCGCTGACGTTTCGTCACTAATGGCTGAGTGAGGAGAAATTACGGAGATTAGTAGCTCAGTTTGGAGGGGCCCTCAAGAAAAGGAAATTAAAAGCAAATGTGCGTAGGCGCAAAGTGAAATATTCCAAGGATAAATGCATTGGAGGAATGATTCATGCAAAAAATGTATGTAGAGATAATGAACGTGTTGAACAATGGGCAAGTGCTTCTTTACCGTTATTTCGACTGGCGTTCGACTTCTTATCACTTTCAGTTTTTTATCGAACATCACGAGGCATGTGTTCGGGAAACAGGAATTCAATGATGGCGTGAAATCGATCGCTTCGTTTGCCTCTGCAAAAAGTGTTCACTTACCATAGATGGAAAACTGTATACTTCTGGGCAGTAGAATATATCTCCATAAAATGAGTGTCTTCTGCTAGAACATCGAAAGCAATATTTTTTGTGTATTTTGCGTATGCAAAGACACACGTTTAGTGAAAACAATCAAGACGTACATACACGAGTTAGAATACCTAGAGGTGCACCAAACTTGATGTAGCTGTAGAGGTAGTCAAGAATATCACCTTGAATGATATGGAGGTCCCGATGAGTGAGAGACAGAACAAGATGAATTTTAAGTATGAATGATGCACGAACAATAAAAATTTAGGAAAATAGTACGGGAATAGCAGCTAGGACCACCAGAGTACAATATTAGGAATGCTTCAAAATAACGAGAACAGAGGATGAAGGGAGCTTCAAATTACAGTAATTTGTTATTCACTCAGGACGGGCTTTCCGCCCCTAGCAGCCTTACTAGTAAAGATCTATAGACCATCTCGGGTCTCCACAATGAGACACTGGCCGAGCTTAATTATATCTATTTAATAGATTAATAGTTTGAATCAGGCCTCTAGAATAGCCAGCGTTGCTTCACAGCAGTGATAATGTTCCTGTCAACGGCAACCATTGCGGCTCTTGAAAAACGAGCTTCATTTTGTAAGTGTTGGATAATTTTGAGACCCAGCCACCCTCATGTAATCTTGTAATTGTAATTGTGTAACTCTCCCCTTCCTTCAATCTTGCACCCTTACATTAATGCTAATATATGCCTCTTCGTAGGTCGGTTCTGGGGTTCGGAACACATAGGAGTCTACGACAGGTATCAGGCATAAATCAAACGTCCTCGGCATCTCTTGCGTTATTTCCTCAATGTATTCTGGTGCAGAGCTACTGCTTACACTGCTCATTATGTTCAGAATTATCCTTCTAAATGATAGTCGAGGTGCGCAATTCGACGATAATGTCGGAACTAATTCGCCCCGATGATTTACGATGGCAGTTGTCAGCTAATTCTTATTTCATTTTCACGTCCTGTCAAAAATGGGTGAAAAATAATCAAGCCTCCGGGAAAATTAGTTCGACTTAAAATCGATTCGAAGACAGGGAAGATTATTCTCAATTGTGTTTGAACTCAGAGGCATTTTCAGCGCTACTTTCATTATTCAGTAGGTTCTACCATATCTATTTGATTCTTCATTCACTAATGAATATTTTCCGAAACCTGGATTGAGTAACATCTAAACCATTATTATCGCTCGCAATTTTTTACACAATTTATGTCATTTTTCTGGCATGTGTTGATTTCCCAATATTTGTAACCAGGACGACTAAATACGTCTGTGTCTTGAGGAGACACTGCCCTCAGAAGAGCTTTTTCTTGGCATCGCTCTCCACGTAAACAGAAATTTATTTAATTATGTGCTTCTGATGTATACTAGAAAATTAATACAGAAGAAGCATCTATGGAAGTAAAGCTGAATACATGCAGTACATTTTGAAGCATAACCATGGCTGAAGACGATCTTTGATATTATTGTGACGGGGATTTTTCAGCAGCGCTACGTCCGGTATTCATCATGCTATTAATAGACGCTTAGACGTTTAGACATTTAAGCGTTTAGGCGGTAAAACGTGTAGACATGGAGGCGTTTAGAGTAGACGTTTAGACATTTAAGCGTTTAGGCGGTAAAACGTGTAGACGTGTAGACATGGAGACGTTTAAACGTTTAGACATTTAAGCGTTCAGGCGGTAAAATGTGTAGACGTGTAGACATGGAGACGTTTAGATGTGTACACGTTTAAACGTTTATTTATACTGTTTTGAGAACACACGTCACAATATTCGACGATAATGATATCACAGTGCAGCCTTTAAAGGAATAGACCTATCAGACTAGGGAAAATTTTAATGTGATACAAATTAATTGACGTAATGATAAAACAATTTCTGCCTACGAGGAGTTCTGAGTAAAAAAATTGAACCCAATATTTTTGAAGCACGAAACATGTAGTAAATGTTTCTTTTAAAATTTATATACTCATTCTTATTCAGCCACTGATAGTAAATGTTCACTATGCAATCAGTGAATTAAAAAGTTCGCTTCAACTTCTATTGATTTTTTTGCAATAGATCCAACTATTAGTATCTAGAGCAGTGCTCTTAATAAACACACTCATGTTTTCAATCATAAATTGTGTTGCAGGAATTACACCTTGGTTTTGGCTGTTGTTAGACTTCCGTTTTTGAGTCTGGAGACTTCAGAGACACTTTGTTTAATCCTTGTAATTTCAATGATATTTTTACGGGGGAAAATGAAGTTAGTGAAGATCTATTCAAACGAGAACGATAGTGTCACGATAAACAGGCTTATTTATCATCGAAATTTATATAATTTACGTTTTGAAATAAACTTCTCACTCACATATATTACATATTTTTCCCAACTTGAGGTACAGTTTTTTACTATATGACGTACTTTATAATCGGAAATTTAAACGAGCTTCGTGATTCTGCATTTGAAACAAGCCTGTCGTTTTAATGAAAATAAAAACTTAAACAGTGGAAATCAGGAGAAAAATATCAAGGCGGGCTTTCTTTGCTCGAATATTTTGAATTCTGCGCAAACTAATAACAGTCATTTCTGCTGCGGAGCGTTGGTTCGCCATACATAAATAACTATAATAACCTATTTCCTCAAATTTGTTCTTGGAAATGTTCTCTAGACAATGGTCAATAAAAGGAAATGGTATAAGTTGAGGCTTCGTCTTGCTCAGGCGAAGCCAGCAAAATAAAAGGAAAAGCTTTAAGGGGAACTGGCGTTATGAGCAGAAGCCATAATTTGTCTCAAGCCATTAATTCATACTCTTTTATTTCGAGCCATGAATTCATTTTTTCTGGAGCCATAAGTTATTACTTTGGTCTGAAGCCATAAGTTATTACTTTGGTTTGAAGCCATAAGTTATTACTTTGGTTTGAAGCCATAACTCATTACTTTGGTTTGAAGCCATAAGTTATTACTTTGGTTTGAAGCCATAAGTTATTACTTTGGTTTGAAGCCATAAGTTATTACTTTGGTTTGAAGCCATAAGTTATTACTTTGGTCTGAAGCCATAAGTTATTACTTTGGCCTGAAGCCATAAGTTATTACTTTGGTTTGAAGCCATAACTCATTACTTTGGTTTGAAGCCATAAGTTATTACTTTGGTTTGAAGCCATAAGTTATTACTTTGGTTTGAAGCCATAACTCATTACTTTGGCCTGAAGCCATAAGTTATTACTTTGGCCTGAAGCCATAAGTTATTACTTTGGTCTGAAGCCATAAGTTATTACTTTGGTTTGAAGCCATAAGTTATTACTTTGGTCTTAAGCCATAAGTTCTTAACCTGGTATGAAGTCATAAGTTCTTGCTTTGATCTGAAGCCATAAGTCCGTACTTCTCTCTGGGTCTGGCAGACGATGCATACACTATTTTGGAACCATAAGAGCCTTTTTTATGTCCAGCCATGGAGCATAAAAGCTTTAACTCCTGTCCGTATGGTTATGAGATCGATAATTTCATAACAAAGTTTGAAACCATAAGTTACTCTGAGTAAACAATTTAGTACATCTACTTGCAAGTTATAGTTCAAAATTTTAAATCCTAGATTGCTGCATAGAATGAATAATAAAATTAATCTATTTGAAAATTGCGTGAACGTAGTCACAAAATTCCAAATTTCTTGAATTTAAATTTAGAAACCAAGACCAATTTGAAATTTAAACCATAAATTTAAGAAATTTTTAGTATTATGAAATCTAAAAGTGTATGAAATTTTAATCATAAATTTAAATTTCAATCGGTATTCTAAAACTAATAACTTATTCAAACTAATAACGTGTGACTCCCAAAGCCTTCGTAGAACTAATAAACCTAGAAAACTATGATAACTAAATAAAACTAAACTATAACTAGGGAGCAACTAGTAAATAGAACTCGTGAAGATAAAGACAAGAGAAATTTCGACATACACAAACGAAACGAACTAGTCTCGCTGGCACTGCCAGTTCTTATCATGTTCCGCCTCTTACATGAGCTGTACGTGGGTCAGGAAACTCCAGGACTGTGAATCACTCCTGTCAACATCCCCCAGTTGACTGACTAACATCCCACTTCCCGTTAATCAACCATTTCCAGTCAATGCTACATGCCTCAGCATCCTTAGGAATGTATCTGAGTCATCCATGTATTTCTAATGGTAGAATAGTGAAAGTTTCCCTATTTCTCTTGGTGGAATGGTGTGTTTCTCTATCTCTCTGGGTAGAATAGTGAGCGTTTCTCTATTTCTCAGGGTAGGATGGTGAGCGTTTCTCTATTTCTCTGGGTAGAATGGTGAGCGTTTCTCTATTTCTCTGGGTAGAATGGTGAGCGTTTCTCTGGGTAGAATGGTGAGCGTTTCTCTATTTCTCTGGGTAGAATGGTGTGCGTTTCTCTATTTCTCTGGGTAGAATGGTGAGCGTTTCTCTATTTCTCTGGGTAGAATGGTGAGCGTTTCTCTATTTCTCTGGGTAGAATGGTGAGCGTTTCTCTATTTCTCTGGGTAGAATGGTCATAATTTCGGTTTTTCAGGGCAGAAGGTTTTGAAACAATTTACTTTACTTCTAAAATTAAAGCAAAAACCAAATGAGAAATAAATCTTATAATTTTCCATATAGTATTCTTACATAAGCTCTTGAAAAAGTGAATCAATGATGAAAAAACTATTTTAAATAAAGTTTCAAAAGAATTATGTTACTTGTGAGAGTTGAGATTCTTGCAGTGTTTATTCTTCAGTTTTCTACCACAGTGTTCATGAATTAAGAATTTTCATTATTAAC
>VCRD01000436.1:78141-107561 GCA_006783055.1 Trinorchestia longiramus
GGGAGGTTGGGATTTTTTCTACAATAGTCATGAACAGGGGTTTGATAAATTTCTCCTATATTTTTAATTCGAAAGCAAGCGAAGAACATTTTTCGCTGACTTCAGTTATGATCTGGGGTGCTTATTATTCGCATTGAAAGCATGGATATTGTGTAGGAATATTTGTACTGTGGTACCTCGACATACGAATGTTCTAACTTACGTATTATTTAACATACGAATGGTCATTTGGTTCAGATGTCCGCCCAACGTACGAATGTTTTTTGGTTCAGATTTCCGGAAATCTGAACCAAATGACCATTCGTATGTTAAATAATTCATAAGTTAGGACATTCGTATGTCGAGGTACCACAGTATTAAAGAATAGTCTACTCAAGACGTTACGCTGACTCCTAGTTCTAAAAGTATTGTATCATACATTCGAATCCTGGCTACGCATTCACAGTGGCTGTCATACCAGGGGGTAAATACGAGTATTTTGGTGAAACCATGAACTACAAAAACCTAGAGAGAGGATATGCAAGAAAGTTACGTGAAACTAAATGCCCAGGTGAAGGCAGAAGCCGATAACATCAAGTGGTGTTCAGGGGCAATTTAAACCCATAGGAAGACGCAAGAATTTCCCACCCATTTATCAGCATGTGGGGCCTCTGGTAGCGGCTATTAGAGCTTCAACGCTAAAAGAACTTCATGCATGCAGGAGACCTCTTGAATAGACTTATTGTCTGTCTACTATCTGTTAGCACCAGCTTTTCATTCACATCTTGAGAAAGTGGGCTGAATGAAACAACTTCGAGAGTAAATATTCGGTTGGAAATATCGATTTTATGTTCTTCGGTGTCGTAAACGAATTAATCCGAATTTGAAAAAGCCAAGTATACATTCACACTACAGAAGAGAATCAGACAAGAACGCCCCTTGTCTATAATAAAAGGGATTTCTGTTAAAACGGGCAATTTTAATAGTACAGCGCGCCTGTGTTCTTGATTCAACCCAAAATTTCTAATTTCAAATCGTTTGAGTCACTCATGATTTTTTCGAGGCAATGAGTCGGAGTGTCTTTCTGGTGCGTACAAGCGAGGTTGTGAGCCATCTTTGTTTACTAGTTGCCAGCTGGCAGCTGGTGTACAGATGGTCTTTGTGCGCATAGAGGACCATCTTTTACTGAACCATCTGTACGAGAACATGGACAGGCAGCTGCTTGGTATTTTTCTAAGGTAAAGACTCTAGTGTTAATAAAGTTAAGCGCTATCTCACAAGCTCTGCACTTTATTATGGCTTTAATATTTCGAAGCATCATAAATATTACAGATACGTGTATTTAATATGTGAAATGCCTGTATTCTATTTATTGAACAGTTATCAGTTACTTAAAAAATAATAACTGTACAAGTATTTTTTCTTGCCTTTTAGTAATGGCTTATGGATTAATTGAAATTAAGAATATCAAAGCAGAAAAAAATCATCGTATAAATTCATCGTGTGCATGTACGAATAAACATGGTTTCCCTATTAAACTATATTGAGAAAACATAAATTGAAATTTAAACTTTTTTGTGTTCGAGAATGTCCACATTGCCTGCATAATGACAATATTGAACGCTAATTTACATGTAAACTCCGTCATTCAAGCACAAAATATTGTACATGAGAAGTTGTAATAGCTGTGGAGACATGAGGAAATGTTGGATAATTTTACTTCAGTTGTTTCCTGTAACTATTGTTTCCTGTGTGTCTTCCATTTGTTTACTTCAGTGAATAACTTTACTGCGTGTCTTCCATTTGTTTACTTCAGTGAATCACTTTCCTGCGTTTCTTCCATTTGTTTACTTCAGTGAATAACTTTCCTGCGTGTCGTCTATTTGTTTACTTCAGTGAATAAATTTCCAGTGAGTCTTCCATTTGTTTACTTCAGTGAATAAATTTCTTGTGAGTCTTCCATTTGTTTACTTCAGTGAATAAATTTCCTGCGTGTCTTCCATTTGTTTACTTCAGTGAATAAATTTCCTGCGTGTCTTCCATTTGTTTACTTCAGTGAATAAATTTCCAGCAAGTCTTCCATGTGTTTACTTCAGTGAATAAATTTCCTGTGAGTCTTCCACTTGTTTACTTCAGTGAATAAATTTCCTGTGAGTCTTCCACTTGTTTACTTCAGTGATTAACTCTCGCATTGAAAACTTCATGATTATTGTGCGGGTAATTGCGCTATTGCACTGAAGAGTTTCTTAATTGTGCTGAAGAAATGAATTCAAATAAATGAGACGTTAAAATCTAATTAAATTGTGAAAGAATTCCCTGCGATGACTAAAAAATTCCTTCACGTAAGGTTCTTAACAAAAGTTGTTACGTAAAAATTAATTAAAAGAGCCAGGCGTAACTGAGATTTGCAATTGTCTTTAAGACTTCTGTGTAAATGGGAAGAAATACTCGCCAAAACATCTGATACTAATAATGTTCTTAATAACCATGTTCTCAATAACCAATGTTCTCAATAACCAATACTCGCCAAAACATCTGATACTAATAATGTTCTCAATAACCATGTTCTCAATAACCAATGTTCTCAATAACCAATACTCACCAAAACATCTGATACTAATAATGTTCTCAATAACCATTCACTGCATGCACTCTCCTGAGATGCAGGGATGACGATTATGGTATTATGAGATGGTATTATGGTAATGAAATATTATGGTATTATGGTGTTATGGTATTTGGCCTTGATATTCGAAGAACTGAGTTTCTAGATGTACGATGCATAACAGCACAAAACATACGTTCAACTACAGTGTGTTGCTTCTACTGCACAGCATGAACAGATGTTGTGGAACTTTTACTCGTGGTTTACACGGCATGAAGGCGCGAAACCATGAATCTTATCCCAGTATTTTTTCTTCTGAATTCGATATCGAAAGCACAGTACAGGTCTGTACTATACAGAGTACAGAATACACAATTTAATTCTCTACTGTGAACAGCACAGAACACACAGTACAACTTTGTACTGTACAGAGTACAGAACACACAGTACAACTGTGCAGAGTACAGAACACTGAGAGTACGACTGTGTTCTGTGTACACAGTACAAGTGTGTTCTGTGTACACAGTACAAGTGTGTTCTGTGTACACACTACAAGTGTGTTCTGTGTACACAATACAAGTGTTTTCTGTGTACACAGTACAAGTGTGTTCTGTGTACACAGTACAAGTGTGTTCTGTGTACACAGTACAACTCTGGTCAGAAGGTAATGTCTAGGTCAGCTCTTCAGGAGTCCTAGACACTCGAACAAGAGTCATGAGTGGAATTGCAGCACACGAACTGCACCGCTCGAGTGAGTGGGCTTCTCTAAACCTCATTTGTGCTGAAGCTCTCGCTCCTCAGCACTCAAGTGTTCAGTGGTGACAAGGATTTCTTAACATGTGCCCGCGCTCGAGCCCTCTCAGTGAGTGAGGGCAGTGGCCCCCCTTCCTTCTTCCTGTTTACTGGGCGCAATTACGCAGACCACACACACACCTACCATGCTATACCTGTCAGCTGTATCCGTCAGGTGTAATTGTTAGGTGTATCAGTCAGGTGTATCTGTCAGGTGTAACTGTGAGGTGTAACTGTGAGGTGTATCCGTCAGGTGTAACTGTGAGGTGTATCAGTCAGGTGTATTCGTCAGGTGTATCTGTCAGATGTAGCTGAGGTGTATCTGTCATGTGTAGCTGTCATGTGTAGCTGTCAGGTGTATGACAGGTGCATCTGTCAGGCGTAACTGTGAGGTGTATCAGTCAGGTGTATAACAGGTGTATCTATCATGTGTGTCAGGTGTATCTATCAGGTGTATGACTGGTGTATCTATCAGGTGTACGTCAGGTGTATCTATCACGTGTGTATGTCAGGTGTATATGTCAGGTGTATTTGTCAGGTGTATCTATCAGGTGTATCTGTCAGGTGTGCCCGACAGATGTATCTGTCATGAGTGCATGCCAACAGTTTTGCCTGTACACATGATCCGTGAGGTGACGTATTTCATACAAGTAACGGCTGGAGCAAAAGTCACTTCACTCTTAACAAAAATAAACAAAACTTCATAAAGTCCTGAAAGTGCGTCACATATCAAATGAACTAGAAAATGCTAAATTTTTATCACATAGTGTAATGAAACAAAATATGTTTCTTACTAAAAGAACACTATTATTAAGTAGCACAAAAAGCAAAATTCCGCAAGCAACAGTGAACAAAAATAGAGAAAAGTTATTTGAAACATGATGGATCTTTAGTTGCTGTGCAGACGGACTTCATGACGTCGCTTAATCAACGAACAAGTTCTTTCCGACATTGCATTGTTGCAATGATTGCAAGATTCAGAGAATCTTAGTCTAGAGCTGAAATGGAACGCGGTGGCACACTGAGAGCAGTACAAAATGCAAGTGTAATTCAAGGTTCATGTTGAATACTGATTGAGGTTGTTTGATCAAGTGTTGTCTGGAGTTCCTATGCACCGCAGCAAAAGATCCATTATGTTTGAAATAACTTTCTTCTATTCTTGCTCGTTGCTGCTTGCGGTATTTTGTCATTTTGTGTTATTTAATAATAGTAATGTTTTTGAGTAGGAAACGTTCTTTGCATCAGTATACTAGATACTTAATAAAACCCCAATATTTGTTTGTTCATTGATATGTAGTAAACTGTTTTGGCTGTTTTGGGTTTTGTTTTATTAATTTTTAAAAGCGTCAAGTAACATTTGCTTCATCCTGTACATGTATCTAATTTAGTGAAGCGCCGTCCACCATACCGCAGCGACGTAATGATGAAAGAATGTATTGAAGAATGAATAGAAAAAGTTGTTATATGTATTCATTAATCTTCATTGTAAGACCTATCTAAAAGGTTTTATGTATTGCAATTCATATAAATTCATGTTTTCTATAAATAACTTCGGCACTTCGTGCTGTAACTCAATCATTCCTTGTACGATTGACTACTAAGCTCATGCCTAAAAGTTCGGTTTATTCATCACATACCTGTAAGGTTCAACCTGCTCAGTTATACCTGTAAGGTTCAACCTGCTCAGGTATACCTGTAAGGTTCAACCTGCTCAGTTATACCTGTAAGGTTCAACCTGCTCAGTTATACCTGTAAGGTTCAACCTGCTCAGTTATACCTGTAAGGTCCAACCTAATCAGTTATACCTGTAAGGTCCAACCTAATCAGTTATACCTGTAAGGTCCAACCTAATCAGTTATACCTGTAAGGTCCAACCTAATCAGTTATACCTGTAAGGTCCAACCTGCTCAGTTATACCTGTAAGGTCCAACCTGCTCAGTTATACCTGTAAGGTCCAGCCTGCTCAGTTATACCAGAGGGTTCACTCTTCTCAGTCACACCTGAAGGTCTGGCCTGCTCAGTCACACCTGAAGGTCTGACTTGCCAATTTCGCAATCTTAATCCCCATTTGTTTACGGGTTCAGGTCGCTCTGAAAACATGGGCTCAAGAATGGTAACTCATCTCAGCTGATATGTAAATATCTTTTAGATTTGTCCTGTGGAAAATTACAGACGTGTGAACTTCAGCCGAGCTGATTTAATCATTATGTAGTTTTTTTTATTGTTTAGGTGCTGTCATTGTTGATTGTCAACTCATTTCCGTGGTCTGGGAAATTGACTAATTTCTGTTTTCCGTGTAGCATGGATACTCATTCGAAAATATCTCGATGAAAGACTAAATAACTTCATGTCAGCTGCATCTCCACTGTTGTATGTATGTAAATGTAGCACCATTGATTTAGGAAAGTAGTTATTCATTTCTTAGTTAAATTTTGTAACAGCAGGGTTTTCATTTATAATTTCAATGAAAATTTCCGAAAATGAAAAAAAGCGAAGGTATAAAATTTGCCTCAGAAAGGTGATCCTAGCGTCTTTTTTTATGCAAATTAAAAAATCAGTTCATGCTAAACTCCGACGTATTTCTTCATTAAGAAAAGTTTCATCAGTACACCAAGAATCACAGCGCGTACATAAATCACAGTGCAGCCGGAAGCTAGGCCCGTGTTCCCTCACATGCCTGTACATAATGACACCTACATGAGTTTCTTTGATCTACCCCGACCATTTCAGTAGCTCTGTGGCGTTATGAAAGTATTATGAATGTCCATAGAATGTAAGAAGACACTGTGTTGTATGCCAGCATGTGGAAGGGGGGCGCACCCCGTGCCTGTCACGCTAAGTCTAGTAACAATAGGGCCGTGTTCGTAGCAGCCAGAGCGTACTAGACGTTGGCAACTGCTTCCTGCTTCGCGGGAGTTACAAAAATTCATACAATAAAAAATAAGAAAGAAGGGCAGAGAAACTCGGTATTTTTATACAGGCATGTTAGTTAATGTTAGGTGATGTTATTTAGGAGAATAGAATTCTGTTAGGATATTCAATCACTAATTTAAATTCAAAAAGACACGGGAATAACTCTTGGGAAATCAGGCAAAAATATAACACTAATCCCAGTTCAGCGGCCCAAATGATTGTGCTGAGGTATTTCATTTTTGAATGACTATATGAACTAATCCTTAAAGGTTTATCTAAGCTCGAAAATGTATTTTAACTTTCAGTTCTCGAACTAGATTTTCAAACGGATTCAAGTCAGGACTCATCAAAGGCCGTGGCATAACCACCATTTTATTTTTCTAGCATCATGCAGTCACAGATTTAGAAGTATTTTTGGGGATGATCGTTTCGCTGAAATTTAAACCGCTGGTTGAGCCCAAAATTTTGCGCCAATAACTTGTTTTTATTGAGTATCTTGATGCAGTCGCCCGATATCATTACTTCTTTGAATGGTCCTACTTGCCCCAATTGGCTTAAAACAACCAAAAACATCAAGCAACAAATCCCTTTTCATGTACTTACTACATATAAAGGATTGGGAATCATACGAGCATTAAATTTTAAGACATGATTATAAGTATTGGACATTGGTATGTGTACGAATAAGTTAGTCGCTGGTTGTATGCATGTTAGAAATCCCGATCATTTTGACAAATCTAATCACAAAAAACTAAAATCTAATTCAACAGCTGTTGTGTAAATTTCTAAACCGATAATAAAGAATAAGATTAGGCAATTTCATTCCTTTAGACATTCTTGTCTCCCATGAAAGTTGAGCTACTATAGCTCACAAAGCCGTTCAAAACAACACTTACGGAGAGAGTTGTGAAAAGAATCAATGATATGTCTAATTCTTGTATTAATTTAAGCACTAAAGTACCCAAAGGAATCTGATGTTCATCCGATAAAACTTATAATCATTTTACCCCAAGAAAAGTTTGATGGGCGATCTTGAATTCTGCGAATCAGTTCTCCGCATCGCTGTGGGGAAGACAAACATCATTCCTGCAAGTCTAGCATTCCTAAACCATGATAAAAATGGTCGGCAATCTAACACAGAGACTAAATGAATCTTTCACGAGATAGAACAAGCATTTTGAACGAAATTTTTATCATTCCGGACACAGATTCCGAGCAGCAAGACTGACTCGTAGCAAAAAATTGAAAGCGTCCACACGGCGCGGTGGGTGTAGAGACTGCAGTGTTGCGTTGTCTGGTTGCTGCTTCCAACGGAAACCTTTTATTTGATCGAACGTTAGATTCAAAATTTTGCAGCAAGTTGATAAAGTGCTAGCGTAATTATTGTGGCCCAATTATTGGGGTGTAAGCATCGTGACGTAAGGTCAAAGCGACTAGGCGACTTGAAGGGTTGTGCCATTTCCAGCAGCGACTAAAAGTTTTATTAGCTTCTGACTGTATTGCTAACACGTTCTTCATTCTTTCCTACCGAAATTCATTTTTTTATTAAGAACATAATTGTCACTTTCTTCGACTATCCGGTGAGCTTGAAAATTGGCATCGTTGAAGTTTTGCCTGAATTTAGCTTGAATTTCACGCTCAAAAGAAAGGCGAATATTTATTCGCTCGAGTACGTTTGGAGACAAAATGCCTTTTAATTATTAGGCCATCAAAATATGAATTTATACTTACATTGTCACCATTCAATCATTTGTATTGAAAAAGAAATAAAAAAAGTGCATCTGGATGTATCTAGATTGTAAAGAAGTAGAAAATTCCATCCGTTTTTCTAGCTTTATTTTCAAGCATCGAGTATGATATTGATTGATACTCAATGATACGATTCGTATCCTGACTACGCCACAAGATGCATTTCCTTCATTTACATTGCAGGTAATTCCATTCTTCTATTGAGTTTCTGACACTCTAGTACCCCCATTCCATCAGTCGGCCTCGGAATGAGTGATTCACTAAGCATGTAAAAATTCACATTATAGCCAACAAAGCCATTGAAAAGAGCGTTATTCCGATCAGCTGTTGACGGAATCACTAATTAATTGCTGCGTATCTGCATCAAAGCTTCTGTGAACGAAAACCTTTGGTTTGATTGCTGTGTTTCAATGGAAGCTGCGTCAGCGATGGCTTGCTGAAATGGATGTTTGGAGTAGCTGGTGATAGAGAACTCAACGTGTTGAGGACTACGAGTAATCAGTAATATCGCAATCAGTAACATTACGCTTGATATGGCAGCGAGTACAAACTAATTAAGATTACTGAAAGTGTTCTTCAGTAAGAGAATTCAAATTCATGCCTGTTTAAAAATAGCGTAAAACGAGGTAGGTCTATAAATATTTATAGAATATAATATGGCAACAAGAACGAGCCGCTTGGTCCATTCTTGGGTTGATGTCAAGGTACCATGTCGTCTGAAATTTATGCATCAATCACGCACAGGCATCTCAGTCACGTACCCACATCGCAATTCTACTCAGGTCTTAGGAGTTAATAAGGATAGAGAATCAGTACTTTAAAATACTGGGGGGGGTTCCTTGTCAGATGTGCGTCGAGACGATTTTTGAACATGGAGATGCTGTGATCACAGTTCATGCATCATGGATTGCCAGACACTAAAAGCAGCCATTTAGTTACGATAAAATCATATTTCTAAAGATAATGTACTCGTATACCATTTAGTAAAATGAGAGGAATAACGGGTTATTTCGAACAAAATTATGCCATGGAAGTTTATTTTTCATTATTTTTAGTCGACTTTGCAAGCAGTAAGCATAATATTTCAAATGTGCTCGCATAATCTTCTCAAAAGTGAGTTTCTTATGTTATATTTATTGAAGCCATGTTGCTGAATGTACCCGGAAACAGTACTGAAGTTGAACAGTTCTGAGCCCATACTGCTGCTGGCAGTATTCTTGAGACTTAAGCTCCTAAAATGTGATCCCTGACTCACTGGCGCGTGTAGTGCTACTGAACACAATAAAAAAGTCGTACGCTTTCCTCCGCGCTACTGCAGGAAATTCAATAACAATCCTCAGCCCGAAAGTTTCGTTACCATCTCGTGCCGTTAAGAAAAAAAAATATTTCACGAAAGCTCGGAATACTTTCCTCTGCCCCGGCTAAGAAAGCCCGAATTGGATGGTAATAAAAATCTTTATGAAGTAATAAAGACCTACCCATGCATCACTACGGAAAAATGCTCTGAATCTGGGCGGACATGCAAAAATGGCCAAAACTGAAGTTACGGCTCGAGCTAGCTCGACCCAGAGGATTAGTTCTTATTTTTCGAGGCTTGCTGAACAGAACTCGGGGAGGCAGTGCCATAATCTTGCCCAAAATGTGTGTGTCCGGGGCAATACAAGGGACTCTCGTGTAAGTATGAATGAATTTTAGAACTCAAATGCGCCTTGCGGCGTACAAACTTCGTGGTGGTGTCGAAATGGCCAGCTCCTATGATCAAATTCCTTTGCAAAAAGTAGCATGGTTTCCCACAACTACTGTGGCAGTTACTTCTTTGAAGAATTGATTGAAATTTCTGTAAAGTGGTGGTGGTGGTCGTGGTGGTGAGGGCCCTGCTCTGCAAGGCAAGATGTTAGGGAGAGTTTGACGCAGAATGTACCTAAGGAGAAGCTGTGAAACGGAAAGGGACAGGCAGATGAGCAAACAGATGCGCGTTGCTCATATGATTTAAGAGGTAGAAGTCTATCCATGCTGCCTGTTGTTCCAGTCTAATGTGAGTTTACCACCAGGCTTCATTTCTGAGGGTAGGAAGGCTGCAACGAAGCATTCATCCACGAAGCAAAGCCTAGACAGATGAGATTATCTCATCGTGGATTCAGCCTCGTCTGCACCACAGAGTATCAGTGAATTATGCAAATGAATAACAATATCAGGCATTTCCCAATATATAACGGTTGGGTGCGTAGGTTAAACCAGGCTAACTTAAATTACTTTGCTGTTAGATTAAAGTAATTATAGCGTACGAGATTTTCTACCTAAACGCTATACTTAAAAATTTAAGGAATGTCATGCACGTTAAGACGCAGGCATGAACAACTTTCCTACGCGTATTGAGGTGAAACCAATATATGATGAACACATACAAGCGAGTGATAGATTTTTGCACAGAATGTACCATGGAGTGTTGGTGCATACACTCACTAAAGTTTCCGTGACGTTCCAGTGCACGATCAGCAATGCTGGTTGTGAGAGCGCGTTAAGAGTTTTCCAATGCTAAAAAAACTTCATTATTCTTGTTGTGAATTTGATTAGAGCAACAACTAAATCATACTGGGAACATTTTTCCTTATCGCAGCGTTGCTCTTGCTTGTGTTTTAATTATTTTTATTTAAACTTCATTGCGATACGAGCATTTTAGTTTGGAAATGCTCACTGAGACCGTCAATCATATATAAAATAAAGCACAATGTTAGCTTACTTTTGAGATCAGTTAGAGTGAATAACTAAAGAACCTTGCCAGTACCTCACTTCAAAGTTGTCAAATAAGAATAAAATCATAAATCCACTTTTTCATACATGTTTTGCAAGCATTATAAACAGCGTTTAACAACCAATCAAAATAAAGTATGGCTTCTGTTGCTATGACTGGCATTGATATCTTATTTGTTTGCAGTTGAAATTGATGTCGCCAATATACAATATTAGTTCTGCTATGTGGAACGGAAAGGGATATATTAGTCCACTCGTGTTCAATATTAGCACAGTTGTGGTCAGTAGTAGTAAAAGTTCGTTCTGCAGTTGTCGGTGCAGTCATCAGTATTGATGCCGTTGTACTGTTGTAGCTTGCGGTTGTCAATATTAGGGCAGTTGCATAGCAGTTGCAGTCACAGTCATGCTACAGTTGCAGGTGTGATCATCAATATTAGGGTAGTTGTGTTGGAGTTGTCGTCGCAATATTAGAACAGTTATGTTGTAGTTTTGGTCATAATTATTAGGGCAGTTGTGCTACAGTTCTGGTTGCAATATTAGAACAGTTATGTCGTAGTTATGATCATAAATATTAGGGCAGTTGTGCTACAATTGTGGTTGCTATATTAGAGCAATTGTATTGCAGTTGTGGTTGCTATATTAGAGCAATATTGTATTGCAGTTGTGGTTGCAATATTAGGGCAATTGTATTGCAGTTGTGGTCACATTATTAAGACAGTTGTTGCAGTTGTGGTCACAATATTAAGACAGTTGTGTTGCAGTTGTGGTCACAATATTAGGACAGTTGTGTTGCAGTTGTGCTCACAATATTGACAGTTGTGTTGCCAGTGTCAGCCTCTATCATCAGTTCATTAGTTTGATGAAATGAGAGCCCAGCGTCTGTTGCCATACATGCAGCGGCGGCTACTCCGTGACGTCAGAACTTCAAATTAACTCTGGCACACTTATTTTCAGGACGAGTCCCCACAAATTTACAAGTACAGTGTATGCTCTGGCTAACATGAAATTTGGGCTAGCGTAAAAGTTATAAATCATAACAATTAGCAAACAGAACATTTTTATAATATGGCAGTTTAATAACAAAAGGTTTGTATAACATAACAGTAGGATTGGATAACAGGACAGTAGGATTGGATAACAGGACAGTAGGATTGGATAACAGGACAGTAGGATTGGATAACATAATAGTAGGATTGGATAACATAACAGTAGGATTGGATAACAACAATAGGATTGGATAGCATAACAGTAGGATTGGATAACATAACAGTAGGATTGGATAACATAACAATAGGATTGGATAACATAACAATAGGATTGGATAACATAACAGTAGGATTGGATAACATAACAGTAGGATTGGATAACATAACAGTAGGATTGGATAACATAACAGTAGGATTGGATAACATAACAGTAGGATTGGATAACATAACTGTAGGATTGGATAAATTAACAGTAGGATTGGATAACATAACTGTAGGATTGGATAACATAACTGTAGGATTGGATAACATAACAGTAGGATTGGACAACATAACATTTGGCTGCCACAACAATTTGATGATACTATCTGATTTCAATTCATGTTGCTAAATTCAGCCGTAGATTTTGAAGGAAGTCGCGGATTGAGATGTCAGTTTATGACAGCCAATGTTTTCATGTCTTCCCTCCTCAGAACATCTGTCAACAGCTGCTCCTGTCACTCACTCTCCACCTCCGACATTCAAATGAGCACTGAAGGCGGTCATCAAAGGTTGCGCCTTCGAGCATTTCCGTTGACACTTGCTAATTTTCTGAGTCATTAGGGCAGCGCTGCCTCTTTTATGCTGCACATGTGTGTGTGTATCGTCGTCATGTGGTGTCATGTGGTCTCGACATGACGGTGAAGTTTGTGGGAAGATTTTATTAAAATCTGTACGATGTTGGTGATTGTATTCAAAGATTAGCTTCGAACTGCTGTCACGTTGGTTTATGAAGAGTAAACTAATACTGAATAACACCTTGTTGTGTTATTCAGTATTAGTTTTCAGTACTATCCCAGATTTCAATTGTAACTGTTGAGTTTCATTATTTCCAGTTGGGTGGTAGGACTATAGGTATAATATTGTAATGAGGTTACATCTAACTATATGCAATTACCACCATGTGCTAATCTTTCATTACTCCCACTATCTTGAAGGTGATTGAAAAATAGCAAGTCATTAATGACCATAATTATGCAGTGAGATAACTGAATAGTAATATTTAAGCACTATATTCACCTCTAAATATTATTCCTTCAGGCCTGATACCCAACATCCACTTGCGTTCACTCCCCTTGAGATATTTGTAAGGTATCTTTCAAGAGTAATCTGATTTCATTTACTATAATTCAAGTGTAATCTGATCTCATTTACTATAATTTAAGAGTAATCTGATCTCATTTACTATAATTCAAGAGTAATCTGATTTCATTTACTATAATTCAAGAGTAATCTGATCTCATTTACTATAATTCAAGAGTAATCAAACCATATTTATTACTATTCAAGAGTAAACTAACCTCATCTATTACCATTCAAGAGTAAGCTAACCTCACGTATTACCATTCAAGCGTTATCTAACCTCACGTATTACTATTCAAGAGTAATCTAACTTCATTCATTACCATTCAAGAATAATCTAACCTCATTTATTACTATTGAAGCACATCTAATATCACTTATTGGTCAGTGTAAGTAAAGCAAAATGGCGTCCAATCGGAACTCATTGACTCAAAACTTTTTAAATTTCCTCGTTAAACTCAAATGATATTGCGGACTGATCTTAATATGATCTCACTTATGTACACGTGTCTATTTCCTGTTCAGATTGCATAACTCGAGGAACATATCTAACAATAAACGCCGTAGTATTAATGCTATACTGCAGCAACGATGTCCTCCTCATTTGCTGCTCGTGCTCTGCGATTTGATCCTCACAAGATAAAGTTGGATAGCCGAGAATTCGAGAATTTGATGATACATCAGAGCACAGCTTCCTCCAGTACCACAAGAGCTCTCCTAACTTCGCTAATAAACACGGTCTTCCTCGACCCCTAAGTTGTGTCATAAGATCATGTCGTAAATACGAGACGCTGGAAACTTCTAGTCGAGGCTTTTAAGGGTGAAGGAAGAGCTGACATCCTGACAATTTCCTCTAATTTATCTGATCATTAAGGACTTAATTATTATTGTAAATAATCATGCCACGGATGGTCATCACTATGGCTCGTCTGCCTTGTATTTACTTGGTTGTGAGTGTAAAGATATTTTTTACTAGGTTATGTGCAATACATAACAGGTGATGCTATTATATCGTACACTAATACTACTACAAGGTACACTAATAATACCAGTACTATTACATGGTTAACTAATTGTGTTTCAAAAGATTTCTAGCATAATCACGCTTTAGATATTTTAACTACCGTATAGCTTTATTGAGGAAATTGTTGAAATTTAAGGAAACTACATTAAGCGAAAATCCTGCGACTAGGCTAAAACACGAGCAAGTACTGAAGAAAAAGTGAGTTAAATTTTCAATACCAGTTGTGACGGTCAAGATGTCAATTCTATTATTTTTGTCTTTCTATTTTTCTACTGAAAGACGAACCGTCTTCTGATGACGCAATGAACATCCATTGCACGATATGAATAAAGCAAGTATTCGACTTTACATTGAAAAGTAACTCTTTAACTTTTCATTAAAGAGCAACTCTTCAACTTTTCAACGAAGAGCAACTCTTCAACTTTTCATTGAAGAGCAACTCTTTAACTTTTCACTGAAGAACAACTCTTCAACTTTTCATTGAAGAGCAACTCTTTAGCTTTTCATTGAAGAGCAACTCTTCAGCTTTTCATCGAAGAGCAACTCTTCAAATTTCATTCAAGAGCAACTCTTCAACTTTTCATTGAAGAGCAACTTTTCAACTTTTCATTGAAGAGCAACTCATTAACTTTTCATGAAAAAAAACAATCCATCAACTTTCATTCGCTGAGCAGCTCCTCGGTCTTCCCTCAACACATTACTTTAAATATCGTAGAGCAAAAAGACGAAACATTCCATGAATGAGTTTTCACATTTGCATTAAACTAGAAGTCAATTTCTAGTCCACTTGTTTGTGGCCTCTACAATGACGAATTTTTGCCATTTTGTGGTATAATGATATATGAGCGTACCATAAATACGTAGACTATTATTTGAAAACTCTGAGGTATGCGAACAAATAAGCCATATAACTTACAACGTTTAATCTTCACTCCAACGCTCTCATCAAATTGCTGAAAACGAGGCAAAAACACGCGATTTCTTCAGTGTGTTATACTTTTATTTGTGCTGAGACTGGGACTGTTTTCGAATTCAGTTGTGGCTGTATTTTAAGAGAGTAATGAAAATAAACTGGCGTTTGGGGTCTAAACAATGGCGGCGGCGCAGTCATTCCCGCTGCATCCCAGAATTCCTTGAATGGCTGAGCACTTTTTCCACATTCCCGATTTTGGACAATGGTCGGCTGCGAGATAAGCTCGAAGACTTGATGAAACTGTACCAAATCCTACACTCAGAATGGCTTTATGACTATGGGTCTTTACTCCAATGTTATGCGTAGATTATACAATACAATAAAATTAGTTCGGAAGAGTGATGAAAATTGTGAGTGGTTAAGAGAAATTGCGATAATACAGTTAATGAAATTACCCCGGTTACTGAAAATGGGTTTTGGTCACATCCATCATTTATCAAAGTTAGTTCAGTGTGCGATATTGAGCTGTACAAAACTTTAGTTCAGGTAGGCTCTTACAAAATAGTTTTCATGCTCGCAAAGTCATCCACAGTTTGTTTAAGTTGGAAGTTGTTTTGAATTATTCAGAAATAATTTCTCAATTTCATTGTAATGTTCCGTACGTTGTTTTCATCGTGAATAATTAGTGGTATTGTGACTGTGTTTTCATAGTCATCTACGTTTACTTGATATAGATGTTTGAGACCATAATTCTAGTCAGGCCTCCACTCAACACTGCCACTCAACGCTCCATAATTCTAGTCAGTCTTCCACTCAACACTGTCACTCAACGCTCCATAATTCTAGTCAGGCCTCCACTCAACACTGCCACTCAACGCTCCATAATTCTAGTCAGGCCTCCACTCAACACTGCCACTCAACGCTCCATAATTCTAGTCAGTCTTCCACTCAACACTGCCACTCAACGCTCCATAATTCTAGTCAGTCTTCCACTCAACACTGCCACTCTACACTCCATAATTTGTAGTCTTCCCTCAACTGTACTTTATCAGGCGTTCGCAAGCGTCATGACGGGAAGTTTTCCATCGTGCACTTTTCCCTCGTACAGTTTTCCCCTCGCTCGGAGCTCTCGCGCTAAACGCAAGCAATTCATCAAGCCAGCGAGGCTGCCGGCATATCGAGTTACGTTTTAACGTTTCCAGGTCCGTACAGGAGCGGCGTGATGGCGCATACCCGGCATTGATTAAATACACCCACACGAAAGCTCATTAGCTGGCTAACTTGCAGTTTTGACTGTTTTGTCCTGGGATTTAGGAGAACCATAAAACCCAAAGACGAAGCACGGGCCACCATAATATGGTGCATGATGTATGTAGTAACGCATTGGAAGTAGTTTAAAAATTAGTTTTAGTGTCTTACGCATTTACACACAAATTCTTCAATATGTTTTATATTATTCAAAAAATTTAGCGGGAAAAAATGCGAATGAAGTTTGGGGTAAAAAGCACGAGTTACAAGCATGAAAGTGATCCATTCACAAATGAAAACGTGGGGGACTGTGGTTGTCGTTACAGCTCGTTAGTCACTTGAATTTTTATTATACTTTGGAAAATATGCCTTGGTTGCACAGAAACACTTGGCAATGTGTTGTTCTACGCTTAGCTTTGCACCTTGTGCATCAAATCCAAGAAGTAAATTCTAGGTAAAAGTTCTTTCCAGATGTGGATCACACTAACTAGTGAATTCAACAGCCCAGTTTTCAGAGAAACATGCATTTTGTAATATCAGATACATTAACATCTTTTGAGTGGCAGCATACTTTGCAACTTGCAAAATATATTTATTAATTGATGTAAGAAGATAGCAAGTTAAAAGTTGGTGCATTTTTCAGTTAAATCCTAAGGGATGAAATATAACTTAGTGCAGTTAATTGTTTTTCTAAATATAAATACAGATATTTCCGTATGTATGCTTTCATCACACGTGTTGAAAGTGCTCTCTGGAAACCATACACAATACAAGACAACGATTCCCAAACTCTTATTTTATTTAAAACAAAACTATTTCTTAAACTCATTTCTCTGGTTACGGGAGAAATGTTTCTTTGCAGAAAGATGAGATACTATCTGAATGACGCAGTTTGTTAATCCCATATTTTGAACAGAAAAATAAACTAAAAAATCATTAGTCGAGAATCTATTTTTTGTTCAAGAAGTTTGACCGACTTTTAAGTTTATTAGCACCATAGTCTGATGTTCAAGACGTACTTTGTGTCTCCAGTACCTGACAACCGTTAGAGAAAAGACTCTCGGGTGTACAACACCACTAGTTTCTTCCATCACTTCCTAGAGAAGAAACTGTCTCGAATGTCGTATCTCTGACTTCGATGTTTGAGAAAAAAGTCACGAATATTTTGTCTACACAGATAATTCATGCTTCAACCCATAATTTTGCAAAAAAACAATCTCGAATGTCCTGTAAATTTAGTGTCTCTTCCACTTCCAGTATTAAAAAGTACCCGTCTTGAATGTTTCACGTATTTAGTGTTTCTTGTTCTCCCAGTTAGCAAATAAACAGTCTCGAATGTCCTGTAAATTTAGTGTCTCTTCCACTTCCAGTATTAAAAAGTACCCGTCTCGAATGTTTCACATATTTAGTGTTTCTTGTTCTCCCAGTCTGCAAAGAAAGTTTCGAATGTTTTTGACGTACGTGATGTTCCTCGGACTGCAGCAATGCATGCAGGAAACTGAGGGACGCTACACTCACACAAGGGCCCTTCGGCTCCATTAACTCCCCTCTTTTTGGAGCAGGTGAAGAGCCATATTACCCCTCACCGAGGTGCTGAGGTATTCCATTACCTCAGTTTCAGACAGGCTAGTTTGTAAAACTCCATCGGGTAACATTTCCTTAGCAGTGTTTTTTTCTCATTTTGAGAGGAACACACCGTTCCCAAAAATGTTTTTACCTGCTTCCAGTTTTTTGAGTTGTATTTTTGCTTGGGTTTTGCGAGCACAATACAGAGACTCCGACACGAGCATTATTGCTTTCAATGAGCAGAAACATCAGTCGATGCTCGAGTTTCTGTCAGAAAAGGACCTTCTTTACGTATCTTCTTATTGAAATGTCAAAAAAACGTACGCATTCTTTCTGATAGTGTTACGGTAACCGTAACACTATCAGAAAGAATGCTAAGGTTCACGGAGTACTGTACTCGAGTTCTCCATTCCTGATGGTAGGAAGGTATTTCAATCCGTTATACCTCAATTATACACAGAACTTTAAAACAAGAAAATTTCGATAGCTCATTCTGACACACACCTGGTTTTGTCATTTACTTTTTGGATCATGAGGGTAACTAATTATAGGCCCATTGAGGAGGCTACAGATCCCAGTTTTGTCACACACACCATACTATAATACACGAACAACTCTTGTATTACCGTCAACATTTTCTACCTTGTGTTTCGAAGGACCTAACTTCATGAATTCTTATCTAGAGTTTACACTTCAGGCTCACTGCCATCAAGGAAGACTGTAATATTTTGAACAGAACCTGACTTTTGAAACGCTCAGTATTTTCGAAACGTTTCCATGCTACTCCCATGGGACTTGGGTAGTAACCCAAGAATAGACCAAACAGCTCGTTCTTGTTGCCTTATTCTGTTCTACACACTGCTCTCATGTACTGTACGTTTACATACTACTCCATCAGAAAAACTCAAGTAACGCACATACACCAACAATGCACAAATTACACTAGAAACTTCACTTACTTTATTGCATTGGCAAATATTTTCTGGCTTCAAATTAGCGTTGATTTTACTGAAATAGCGTGCATGTCATGAATAAATTACTTTACATTTGTTGCTCATGAGATATGAGGCAACATATGTGACAATAAAACTCAACTTGAGTAAAGTGCTACTGTATATGTACTAGAATTATGTTAATGGAAGGTCATTGTGATTAACTATGCTGTTCTATCATGATGAATTATGCTGTTCTGTAAAATAGAATTGAGAAGAAGAGTATTGACGCGATCGTGTACAATAATTGAGGGGAAAAATTCGAGCTCCAGTTGTTATAGAAAAACAATGTATTTTTTAATCTAAAATTGAATTTAGAGTATAACTATATTGACAGTAGGAATATTTTTTCAACTATGTATAAGTACAATAGTATGTTGGGAACTCGTGCACTCAGAATGGTGAAGGCTATTCGAGACCAAATATGCGTAAATTCAAACCACATATCGTCATACAGCAGGAAATTAATTCCCGACCCTAGCATTCACAGCAATCTGTTGGGGGTCGAAATCCTTCCTCGATCGCCGACCCTCCCGCATTTTTGGCCGTTCCGTTTTTTGGAAGTTCAGTCTCACGTCTAAATGGCTCTTGGATATTAATTTACTTGGAAGACTGGTTCAAAAAATACTCAAGACCGAAACGAAAGTATGAGAAAAATGTTGAAGTTTGTAAGCTCGAGAAGGGGGCCTCAGTCTCGTCCAGCTTTTAGAAGAACTTTGCGCGTTGCATCACAAGAATCAAATAGTTCCGTGCTCGAGTCTACAGTTATATTTTACAGCTTCTCTCAATCAAAATTCCTGGAGTGAAAGTTAGGGAATTCTATGCGTGCTGAAAAGCTCAGACTTTATTATAACTTCTTCCCCCAAGTTCTGTTCGACAGCGCAAATGGCTGTTTCGCTTATACGTTTTCTCGGTAGTTGATAACTTCACAAAATGCATCATAGCATGCCAACATTGGGGATTTACACACCGTAAGTTAGCTAATCTTCGAGCTGTAAGCCTTACAATGTAAGGCCTCAGTATGTCCCACCTTACTTTCTATGGTAAGATTTCGTTAAAAAACTGAACCTCCTTTACAAACGAAGCAAATATTGTCTGAAATAGTGAACCAGTGCTACTTTGAATTTTTATTTTGATATTCTTTTTTCTACCTACAAGCACAGGTTATCAAGAAACAATAGAAGGAAACGTAAGGATTCCTTTGTTAAAAGATAGTTCACTTAAGTAATTATGGAATGCAGTAGCTTGCTTCAGTAGTAGAATTAATGTTTAGTGTGTGGCGGAAGGAGTTGAAGCCAGTGAAGGACGACTCTCAGATGCGAGAATCTATTGAGTTGGAACCTGAAGATCAGAGGATGCTCCGTAATTCAGACTTACAAGATCTGGACTGGAGTTAATCAAGATCACAGTCTGGAGTCTGCGTCTGAACACTCCTAAAACCTCACTTGGAGTCGGTGTCTGAACACTTCAATAGTCCCACCTGGAGCCGATGTCTAGACACTTGTAGAATCTCACTTGGAATCGGTGCTTGGATACTTCAAGAACCTCATCTGAAATCAGTGTTTGGATACTTGAAAAACCACACCTGGAGTCGGTGTCTAGACACGTCAATATTTCCACCTGGAATCGGTGCTTGGATACTTCAAGAACCTCACTTGCAATTGGTGCTTGGATACTTGAAAACTACACCTGGAGTCGGGTGTCGAATAACTTGATGTTAGAACCCTGCACTCTAGGAGGACAACTCAACATGATGTCACTAGACCAGCAACTTGAAGCGCCACGTGTGTGCATCATGAATCTCCTCAAGTCGTTCACGCGGTCAGCACTTAACTTTCGATGACTGCTATGAATACTGCGAGTAACTACGTTAAAAATTGTTATGCCAATTGCAATCTGTCATCCGTACTGACAAATTCAATACGCAGACACAAAACTTGAATATTCGCAAGCAAGCCAACGTCAGTCTGATATTCTGACGTTAAAATGACGTGCTGAGTGCCCTCAAGATTCCCCTAACCTTTTGTACGTGATTTTTTGCTCCAAAGGGTCTTCATATCAATGATAATAGCTATTAAACATCGTTCAAAAACTCTCCTGAAATCACAAATTGTTTTCAGAAACAGTCTCTATTTAAACCCGTCAGATATTTAACAGTTTTACGAACCAGTCATTCCCAGTGAAGGCATTTTCTAGTTTCAACAGCCACTTTTATTTAAAAGTCCTCGAGATCCAGTTTCTTAAGTTGGTCCTTCGTTCACAGAGGCTGCCGAGGAGCTGGCTTGCGTGAGCAGTGAAAAATGAACTTCGGAGTTTCGCTCCGTCAAGGGCAATAAAACTCGGCCAGGACTTAATGTTTCGGAAAATTTAAGTGACTTCTCCAGAGACATCTATTGCTCTTGATCTTCAAGCATGAGATTTTTGTGGTCAAGCTTTGATACAGTGTGAGTCGCATTACAGCTTAGTACTTACAGGAGTTGCGATCTTAATGGGTTGCTGTAGGAGACATAAGATTTCTTTTCAATGTGAAAGAGAGAGTATACGTGGTTGCTTTATTTCTCGCACGTGTGCGAAGAAACTTCTTCAGTGTGAAGAGAGAGTTGTTCGCTGGAGAATTATCGAGAGTTTTCATCCTCTTTGTACTCCAGGGAGAATCACTACATTTATGAAATTCAACACCAACCGTAAATGGAGTAAAACCTCACAGCGAATTTTCGCAAGATATTAATATGAGCTTCACAAAGCCAGCATCCAAGAAATCAAGTAAAGAAAGTTGTCGTTCATAAATTGATGCGAATATCATTTTTCCTTCGGTGTTAAAAGTAAACGTAAATTCTAGATTTGCTGAATAGTACAACTTTTTATCAATACTAAGAATTTTGTACCTCAGGTCTGCAAACTTTTGAGAGGATAAAAAATCTGTATTTTAATACTGTATAATACTCTCTCTGGTCGGAAATATTTGCTACACAAGGAGAAAACTCTCTGCGTTTTAGTGTCTTTTAACGAACTTCTGTTTTGAGTACAGTAGACGATCGTGCACAGTGTGTTCAACACAAATTTTAATCTGTAATAAATAATCGGGTAAAAGTTATTATAATTTTGTCTTTTTCCTGTTTCTGATAATATTTAAAAGTTCTTAAATTTCCCGCACGAAATGGCACACTATCAAAATTCAGCACGACAATGCTCAACCCCACATACATTCAACTGATCCTTTTATTTAAGGAAGCGTCGGAAAAATTAGGCTTGAATGTTGAAATTGTTAACCAGCCTCCAAACTGTACAGACCTGAATGTACGTGACCTCGGCTATTTCAATTCAATACAATTCTTAACATTAACGAATTAATTAAAGCAGTGACAGATAGTTTTGAGGAATTACAGAGATCAACATGGAACAACATTTTCCTTACTTTGCAGCAGTCAATGGACTAGATTATTTTGGCTGACGCTGGCAAAAATTACAGGCTTCAACATCTGTCGAAAGTACAAATAGAAAGAAAATGAATTTTTCCAAATTCAATTCAGATCTCAGAAAAATTAAGGAATAAATTAACAAATATTGAGTCAATATAGTGGCAAATATGTTTCTTCTGTTGACACATTATCAATTTCATGTATTTAATTACAGTGTAGAGTTTGTCGTTTGTTATTTATCTTATTAAAAATATTGTTCACTTATATTTATACATTATCAAATTAATATTCTGAATTACAGAATAAAGTTTATCTTTTTGTCACAACCAGTAGTTATACAAGTATCCTTTATAAAAGGTTTACAAATGTTTTGAAGCAAATATTTCCGACCGGAGGGAGTATAAAACATTCCTGGCGTAACTAATGAGTTGCATGGTGCCTTTTATAATCTTGTAATGTAATGCCAGGCATATACATAAAGTGTTTAACTGCACATTACAGTGAAATTTTCTTGTTTCAAAAGCGAAAAAAATCAGAGATGAGAAAACTTGGAGAGCCTGTTCTTCGAACTCGTCTTTTGAAGAGCGCGCAAATACGTCCATAGACTTTTCTCGTCTAAAATTTAAGTTCGGACGTCCGTCTTTCATCAAGGAAAAATCGGCAGCGAGGGCTCCGGATTTGGCGTATTGATCTGAGGAAATTGATAATAAAGCTTGCTAGGAGCGCCGACGAGGAGCAAAAACCAGCCTCTGGAAAAGGCTTTGAGAGGCAGCCGCAGTGTTGTAAAGATAGAGAAATATCTTCTAACAAGGTCATTTAGGCTGCAGGGAGTCACAATTAAATATTTCGCACATTAAAACAGCTTCTGATGCAAGCACAACTCCTGTGCTCAAGCTTCTGAGAAAAAGTGTTTTTGTTTCTGATAAAGAAGACATTTCTCCAGTTTTGGTGAATCGTGTTTCATGATGAAAGCTCAAGACTACCTCATGAAATTCACTCCAATCATCGCTTTTCGCAGAGTAGAACTAACCGATTCACATCGGTTAGTTTTTATTTGTCGTAAAAACCAGCTTTCAATGTCTTAAAGCCTACTTTAAAAATATTTTTCACACAAGGTTGAGCAAATCTAATGCTATAATTAATTGGTTTTGAATACTTGATTCTGTCAAGTCAATAAAATGTTCGCTACTCAGAACATGTAAGAAAATAGGTAGGGATTTTTAACATTTATTCCTAGAAGTGCCGTTCATACAGGTGTAGTTAAAGACACACCTTGTGTTGTCATAAGGTCACACAATCCACGTATGAGGAGTATAAAAAGACTGTTCTCGTTAAGAGACTTTGATTTGTCAATTAATTCGATGAAAATAAAACTTACGTGATCAAAGACAGGGGTGGAAAGCCTATTCAGGTGAGGAACTCAACTAAATTGGAACTGTTTTTTTCCTGTACGGCTGCATGTTACTTTCGTGAAGTTTGCGAAGCCTGTGACGGATACAAAAGTAGATCTAGCGACACGTGTCTTTGCTAAATTCGTTAATGTTTAATAGAATTGCTCACAGTGTGCAGCATGTTCCACAGTGACACGATGATATTTTGTCTACATAAAGTGAACGCTATACAGAGGATCCAACGAAGCTACTCTTTTTGACTGCCCATGACTAGAAGGAGACTAGACTAGGAGAAGAATGTTATATTACATGACATTTAATTTTTTTATTTAACATCCTACACCTTGTCTATGTCAACAAACACATAAATCGAAACAAAGTGTATAAGTAATGGGTTGTCAATGGGTGAATACGTTTTTTGAGACACCCATTATGTTCTAATTTGCTCACTCTCTTTCAGAACTTTTTTTAGTGTTTCTAAAGTTACTTACTCGTTCGTGGTTTCAACTTTTCATTCATTTCCATCAATTTTTCCAGAATTGTACCCTAATCTTCTTTGAAGCCATAGAACTGCTTCTGTTTTAACGCATCTCACTTAACAGGGACGTTGTGCTCCGTCAGTCTCGGCTTCATATTAATATCTCTGCAGATTAAGGTCATTAAATTTTAATTTGGTGAAACCTTATGGTGGAAACGCGTATTTCAAGGATATAGTGAGTCAGAAAATCTATATAAACATAAAACTGGAAACACGACAGAGATCAAATGTACGGTGTCAAACATGGAATGACAGAGTGACATGGTCTTCGTGCAAGTCACGTCTAGACCTTATTGGCTGTCATAAGGTTCATGTCCGTCACATCGACACCTCATTGGCTGTCATAAGGTTCATGTCCGTCACATCGACACCTCATTGGCTGTCATAAGGTTAATGTCCGTCACATCGACACCTCATTGTCTGTCATAAGGTTCATGTCCGTTACATCGACACCTCATTGGCTGTTATATCGACACGTACGAATGAATACACGTGTTCTAACCTCTCTAAGTGAGTCATCGATAAACTAAAAGGTGTTTTTTATTCTTGCAAAAGCATTCATACAGACTCTATGATCTTGACATAATTAGTATTGAAGTTTTTTTTACCCATTTTCCATTTAAATAATTATATAAGACAAGTTCTTGTCTTTTATTGTTGTTTTCCTGATCAATTCCGAGTTCTTCGTCGCAAGAAAGACATGTGGCATTCCAGAAAGAAACATAAATATTTTACTTGTTATCTTATTTATACATAAAATAGAGTCGTCAAGCGTCTTCTAGAGTAGAGGAGTCACTTCTTCCTATTATATCACAGTTTGAGCTCACAGCCTGCGGCTACATTACTAAAATTTTAGTAGAATACATCATAATCCAAGTGTATGAACGTTCATTCGTCAACGATGTTATGCTGAGATGCACAAGTCCAGGACCCAGTTCTAAATTACACTAAAATTTTTCTCAAACGAGCCAAAAACTCAAAATGGTGACGGTCTCTTTTAAATTAGTTAATTATTGATGGAGGCTGAGTAGCTCGCACTATTTTGTGTCCAATGTTGTGTTTTACCTGATTATATGATTATAGCATACGACCATTGCGCAAATAAATCTAATATATATGTACTAAGACATAACATTCTGGAATGTTACGTCACTAATATCTGCACAAATGAACACGTCTTCTGTGCCTGCGTCTTTATTGAGACCTCCTTTTCGAAACTGATGGTCTCCGATCAGTTATGGATTTTTTTACTCACTGTCTCGTAATGTTTTGAATATGTAGCCATTATAACATTATTAGTTTAATTAATTTTTAGTAAAAGGGCAAAAGTTTAATAAAGGCTTCTAGTATCAAGGCAACGGTCTCCATGACAACTGTGTCATAAAAACTCAAGTCTAGACATCACTCGGCATGGCTGTATCAACTTTTCATGTCAATAGATACCTATAATATTGATTTTACCATAATTTTACCATAATCCTTTCATATTATTACTATTTTCTATCATGACTTTACTTTGATTTTACCATTATTTGATCATAATTTTACCCGATTTTATCATAATTTCATATTTTTATCATACATGTAAAATACTTTTACCTTTATTTTACCATGATTTTTCAACTTGCGCTGCTCCAAATGAACACAAATGTGACCCATTGAGCTCTTCATGCTCGAGAGCCGTCGCTTGAGGGAAGGTCCTCGATATAAAAGCTGGGAAACATCTTAATGATGGACAAAAGACTAATTCATCGTCAATTTACCAGCAAGTAATTATAGAAATTAAACTGAGGATTCTTGCTCACCATTGCGTGCCAGAGTCCAGAGTGGCACGCTGGAAACTTGTGTTATTATAACACATGACTCAGGAAAAGTCATTAAACGGAGTTTGGCTTCGGTCATCGGCGGTTACTTGAGGTTCGGTGAAACGTGGATTTGCTTCATAAAGATGGCATAATCTTTGATAGCTGGCGAGGGGAAGCAGGTTTTCTTGCTCTGTTGTTCAGGAAGTTTTTCAATCGCTGTCAAAAGTTTCAAATTTTTATGCTGCACTAAATTATGTTTATGCAGCAATTGCAGTTTATTGCCTGATATAAAAATTGGAATTCATATAGTGTGGTGAAACTGCTGCTATGAAATTTGTATTAACACTTTCAATACAAATATTATGTATGTATTAGGTATATTTTAATACCAAATTTTTATATTAACACATTTGCACTTAAAAACCCCAATCATAAAAACGTCAAAAATCTTACTTTTAGAGAATATGTACATCCTATTTGATTTCTGAATTTTTTCTATCAAAATATCTAGATCGCATGCTGCGAATTAACAACGTAGGTAATGATTCATAATTGTTTACTGCTTTTCATAAATGTTTAATTATGACCAATTATAGTAATAAAGTGTTTATTAAGCGGAAATAGAATCTGTACTTTTCATTGTCTCTAATTGCGACAGTGCCGGAACTGACGCTAGGTATCGGGCTTGAAATTAATCCAGTTAACGTCATTATCAATCCCACATCGTTGTTCGTACGTCGACTTCCCATAAAGCTCTTGCAAACAAAGCTACCGTGTAACCTACTGTGAAAATAAGCGTGTTTGTCCTTCGCTAAGTCACTCGAAGCTACATAATTGCCGTCGTTAATCTGCCCCTCGAGCGGTTCACTAAGTGTGTCTCGCACAGATACATCACCGCATCTATGTTCCCCTCACAAATTGCTATTTACGGTCCTTATCCAAACACAATTCTTAACGACACTCATTTTTCTGAGGTCTCCGACGTGCCGCGGCGTCGGCGTTGTGCCGTCGGGCAACACACTTTCTGCTGCCCTGTGTGAGAGGCAGCGTATAAATCGATCAGTTTCTTAGTTAGAATTAACGAAAGTTTTTATTTGTCTACAGATGATGAACGTTAAGAAAAATTTTACATGCTTCTGTCTGTAGATGATGAGTATTTAAGTGCCTTGAATGATCTTCTAATAAAAGATGACACGAATATGAAGTGCTTGACATCAACTTGTGTCTACATTGCACGGCATGGGACTTCGGTATTGATACGGCATGGGACTTCGGTATTGAACCAAGAATGGGCCAAACGGCTCGTTCCTATTGCCTTATTCTATTCTACTGACATGCATCACAAGTATTTTGCATCATCTGTCTTCTGATGATTGGCATCACAAGTGTTTCACATAGTCTGTCTATTGATGATGTGCATCATTAATTTCCTTTTAATTGTATTTTACATTCTACCATGTGTGCATTTTTCTTCTTAACGCTAATTTTCTTGCAAGATTTGTATGCGTAAAAGCAAAGTTTTGAAGTTACTTCAAAACTTTGTTACTGTGTGTAGCGATCAATCAGAAGTTCAAACTAAAGTAACAGGAAGCATTGCCCTGCTCTTATTCAGTTATTTTTAACAAAGTTCTTGTGATTCAGTAATAATACCAGGATTTATATGAAGTGTTGTAATATATTCATTGTCTATCTATTATACTCGCAGTTCTAGAATAGAGAATGAAATATGGCAACAGAAACGAGCCGTTTGGTCCATTCTTGGGTTGCTACCTAAGTCCCATATGTTGTCTCATGTATTAGAGTGGTTGAGTAATTTTGGATGCTGCCCTGTTTTTATAATTACTAGTGCAATGCCGTTAATAATTTTTTCCCAAACGAATCAGTTTTGGGCTTGGGAAGAGACTCAGTTTTCTATCGAACGAACAACGTCTTTCTTGCTGTCGAAGTCTTGCTGCTTCTCTCTTACGGTTGGACACGTTTCTATCCATGTTGGCCTTTTTTGCCGGAATTTTATTCTGAAATATCTTCCATTATCTCTCTGAAGCTTTTAAAGAAAATCACAATTCCGAAAACAATAACTCAATTTCCAAAATATTTGGCCTTGTACAAAGTGGTACCCAGATTGCTGGTCAAACTAATTTAAAACATTTATTTTTGCATTATCAATTAAAAATATCAAAGCATCGTGATGAATTTCAACAGAAAAAGGTCCAAAGAAAATTTCTATTTCTAAAAATAAACCGATTGTGTATTTTGGATACCATAATGCAAGTGAAAGGGAATTCAATTGCCACAGAAAAATAATGCAATAGAAGGATTTCTTGTATTTCTTAAGCTTTATCCTTGTTGCTATCAAAGCTATCGATTAGAAGAGTGTGACACAGGGGCAGGCAGACGCGGCTCTTATTATAGTATAGATGTATTATTGACTAGTAGGAATGAGTTATTTCAACATACACCAAAATTGCTACTAGTATTTAGCAAAAGTAGCTCAAAACAGGACTTGCAATTGTTCAAGAATAGTATAGTAACTTGACCAGTGATTTATGTTGCATTAAAATCATAAATATCTCTTTAACTTGTAGTTGTACAGTAAGTTCATTTCCATCTCGGTTTCGGAGCAATTTGTTACTACAGAAATAACGCTAAGAATTTCTGAAGCTATATATAACCATCCAATTTGTTGTCTCCAAACTTCATTAATTTTGTATTCAGGATATGAAGCGCAGGTTAAAGGAAACGTGCCTAACAATACATGAGAGGTAAACTACCCAACACGAGGTTCAAAGACTTGATTTACTGATCATGCAAATACCTGTATTTTTGTGCTGGATTTGGCTACAGCAGAAAAAAGAAGCCAACAAGTACGAACAAAATATTCAATCTTCCCTTAAATGACCATGCATTCTACAAACGAATGAGACTCGTCAAAGTTATCATTTTCAAGAGGTGTAAGTATAGCTGAGGCTAATGAATTATGTGGAATTCATCATAAATATAGTATTTAAGATTCTATTCGCCGGTCCATTGAAAAGATCAATTCTAAAATCGACCAGAGCTTCGCAGCCAAGCATTTGACCTGAGCCAAATTACTTACAACCTTCATCGTGAAAAATGAATCTAGTACTCATAGAGTATTAGAAGACTACTAAGCTATTATTTACAAGTGCATCATTTTTCACTAGCTTCGTGCAATTCTCGTGTGATCCTGGTAGGGTTCTGTGCAGGGTATTTACCGGGGTACTTTACGGGGTACTTTACTTTACGGGGTACTTTACGGGATACTTTACGGGGTACTTTACGGGGTACTTTACTGGGTACTCTACTGGGTACTTTACTGGGTACTTTACTGGGTACTTTACGGGGTACTTCACGGGGTACTTCACGGGGTACTTTACGGGGTACTTC
>VCRD01000436.1:107827-133531 GCA_006783055.1 Trinorchestia longiramus
ACTGGGTACTTTACTGGGTACTTTACTGGGTACTTTACTGGGTACTTCACGGGGTACTTTATTGGGTATTCTACGGGGTCCTCTACGGGGTCCTCTACGGGGTACTTTTGGGATACTGTCCAATATTTTTTACGGGATACTTTTAAAGGAGCATCGTCGGATACTTACCTCATTACTTTGCAGCGTACTTTCAAGAGTACTTTATAGAATACTTCAACTTGTAATGTAAAGAATGCATTGTTATGTACTTATGACAGTACTTTGAAGGATATTTTTCGTGTTGCTTTTTAGGGTGTTTTACAGTATACAGGATTTACTGAAGACTTCACACAATACGTTGTAGTGAATATTGATGGTTTTCTACTGGATGCTTTGCACATAATTATTAGAATGCTTTATAACATGCCTTACGCGATAACTCAATTAATTATCCTATTTAATTTAGTACCTTGACCGTTATTTTACACTGCCCCTTATAGGATAGTTGAAATAATCATCTTGCTGTATTCATTACCTTATTATGATATTTAGTTTACGAGGTATTCTGTATAATAATTCAAGTAATCATCCCTTTTTATTTTGCACTTAATTATTTCCTTCACAAGATACTCCATGTACTCATTTATTTAATTATCTCACAGAAAATTATACATTATTATTTAGTTCATAAGGTACTTCGAAGGATACTTGGTGCTAGCAGACACGCAGGAGAGCATCTTCAGACGCTAGCAACACAGGCAGCCGGGGGTGCGTTTAGCAAGCAGTTCTAATTCCGTCGGACGTCGCTAAATGGGCGAGCGCTCCCTGCCTGTCACCCAGTGACGTACGACTGAATGTTTAAAGACGGCGAGTGAAGGAGAAACTGACGCCTGCGATGCCACTCAAGTAATAATGAACGTACGCCACCTGAAAAGAATGTGAACGAAAGGGACCTTCGCGGACACCAAAAGAAAGTGAAGCACAGGGACCGATGTGGACACCAAAAGAACGCGAAGCAGAGGGACCGACGTGGACACCAAAAGAAAGTGAAACAAGGGGACCGACGTGGACACCAAAAGAACGCGAAGCAGAGGGACCGGCTTGGCATATTGGAGCAATAACACACCGGCGTCACGTACAGAAAATACATTATGGAATAATTACTAGACCACCGTTGAATATTGGTCTGCTTGTGTAGTGATGGACTCATGCGACCAACTCGGAGTGTGAGGTGCGCCGACTGCTCGTCTGCTCGAGCCATTATCGATTATCACTAAGAAACAAAGAAAATATTTGTTCAGATTAAACAAACAGAGTATTTGTTACATGGAATCAAAAACTAGGTGGCTTGAACCTTCAGACGAATAACACTAATATAAATTCTGGACCTTGTCGCATGAATCAATTGTGAGCACCAAGACAATGACTAGTCTGTGATCTGGGCTGGCAGTACGAGCTCTGGCAGTACGAGCTCTGGCAGTACGAGCTCTGGCAGTGCGAGCTCTGGCAGTACGAGCTCTGGCAGTACGAGCTCTGGCAGTACGAGCTCTGGCAGTACAAGCTCTGGCAGTACGAGCTCTGGCAGTACGAGCTCTGGCAGTACGAGCTCTGGCAGTACGAGCTCTGGCAGTACGAGCTCTGGCAGTACGAGCTCTGGCAGTACGAGCTCTGGGAACTCATACTCTTCGCTCGTTTATTAAAGTAAAGAGAATTTTAGCATGCAGCACGCGAATAGCTAACAACCAAAGAGCTTAATTGGCATCGTTGATAGTCTACAACTGCAGCATGAACGCATTCCTTGAAAAATAAGCATTAATTAGTTCATTTTAGTGGCTTGTCGTTGCGTTTTGTTAATTACCAATGAAAATTCCGTGGCTTGTTTACTATTAACAGTTCCCTTCACCCCACACCCCTCCTCAGCGTGTACCCCACACCCCTCCTCAGCGTGTACCCCACACCCCTACTCAGCGTGTACCCCACACCCCTACTCAGCGTGTACCCCACACCCCTACTCAGCGTGTACCACTCATCCCTACTCAGCTTATCGTATATACTCAACTCACAGCATATACTCAGCTTGTCACCCACCCTCACACTCAGCTCGCCCTACAGTCAGCATCTCACTGTCAGTTGCTTAACAAATTGCTTTTTTGCTGAGAGCGGCGTTTAAGAACGACATCTCGGAACGGATGCTCCATCAGTGCACCTTGGCACGTGGTTTTCAGTTAACATGAAGGCTGCCTTCCCGACCTGACTTCTTACTCTTTCTATAACAAAAGTTTTCCCTGACAATACTTGTTCAAACTTTTGAGGTACATGCAGTCCGAGGTATAAGCGTACGCTGGCACAAGTTTGTAGATTTTTGTGTTCTCGGATGTATGTCTCGCAACTCAGTATCCTGCATGTCTCGAAGTATCCTGCATGTCTCGCAGCTCAGTATCCTGCATGTTTCGCAGCTCAGTATCCTGCATGTTTCGCAGCTCAGTATCCTGCATGTCTCGCAGCTCAGTATCCTGCATGTCTCGCAGTTCAGTATCCTGCATGTCTCGCAGCTCAGTATCCTGCATGTCTCGCAGCTCAGTATCCTGCATGCTTCGCAGCTCAGAGTATCCTGCATGTCTCACAGCTCAGTATCCTGCATGTCTCGCAGTGTTACGATAACAGAGAACAGCTGCAAGTGATGAGCTGGATGGAGTTGTAATAGACTCTCTACTATCACAAACATGTACGAACAAGCAATCTTGTACGCTAAGTGGGGACACTATGCGGTTGACCGAATCTTCATTAGGCTTGAAACTGCAAAAATTTGTTCGTGAGGTATGAGATGAAAACCCAATTGTTGCAGGAAACATCACTGCAATGAGGGAGTCTCTTTGAGGTAGCATTGCCCATGCCTGTCAACCGCACCACGGTTACACCACAACCACACAACAACCGAATCACAACAACCGAATCACAACTGCACCACAATTGCGCCGAAATCTCACCATAACTGTACCACAACTGAACCACAACTGCACCACAACTGCACCACGACTGAACCACAACCACACAACCGTGGCCCATAAGAGTCTCCAGCATGCATGACTATTAATGTGCTTGTGTTTTTCTACAATATTTTCGTCAGTCGTAGGCTGCAGAACACAGTGACGAGTGAGCTAACGCATCGTCGTGCTGGACGCGTGTTAGCATCGCTGTGCGAACACGCTCTAATGGAGTCCCTTTATAGCCCTAACATCAAATAATCGCCACCAGAGTCACAAAATGAGTTTCATTTACGAGCTTTTACGTTTTTGCATCATGGGATTCTGATTAAGGGAAACTTCAAGCCGGGCGGTGACGATAAAGGAAAGTATAAATACGGTACGGGGGAGACAATCGCCCAGGTCAAATGTTTTTTGGTTATAAAAAGAACTCGGACATTCCATTTCAAATGCCCTCTCATTTTGCTGCTATATATTGAGCTTTTATATTCTAAGAATATTCAAGAATTTTATTATTCTGGAATATTGATGATGAGGAAAACTCAAGCCTAACTATCAAGTTCCTTTTCTTTGGATCATTTTACGTTCAATCGTGTGAGACTTAAGAACCCTTCTCAACAAATAATTTTCAAGCAGGGTTTTTTTCAATAGCTGCATAATCAACTAAGTGAAAACATCGTTATTAATCTCATATTGATTTATTTGCGTGCATAAAAAAGAACCAAGTAATACCTGCTCTTTGTATCAAGTTTATCGTTAAAATATCTGCATCAAGTTTTCCTGCTACGACATGTGTTCAGAGCTCATTAGTTCGTACAACCTCACTTGTTTTACTTAAAAAACTGCTCAAAATTGAGCAATTATTGTTAGTGTCCTTAACCAACGACGGTGTTTCAACTTTCTTAAAAGATAATTTAAAATTTTGCGTTACTTTCACCATGATAATGAGCATAAAAACGGCGAGAACGGTATAAAATGCGTCAAAAATTGAACAAAAATTGAGAGTTTACGTAAAATTGTGTGAGCGTGTATATGGAACATACATTCGGCTCATAAATATGCTTTTTACAGCCTGAAGAAGTCCTACGATGTATTTAGTTAAGGGTACTCGCAGAACATCTAAGTAGATTTCCATTCAATATTGAGATGGATATCCGTAGTATGTCCAAGTAGACATCCACAGAATGTCCAAATGAATATCCACAGAATGTCCAAGTGGATATCCACAGAATGTCCAAGTGGATATCCACAGAATGTCCAAGTGGATATCCACAGAATGTCCGAGTGAATGTCCACAGAATGTCCAAGTGGATATCCACAGAATGTCCGAATTGAGCACGGTGCTTGAGGAGCATTGCAGTGCGGTGGCCGGCAATGACAGCATGGGTCGGCGTTCTAGGTCTCTGCCAGGCCATTTACTGAGATCAATTATTGTGATAAGTGAGCTTAAGAGCTCCTACTTAAAAGTATATTCAATTAAAACTGAATAATAAGAAACATTAAACATTTTTAATCAGCTTTTTGGTGATAGGTAATTAGAGCTTCCTCGTAAATTAACCTTACGTGTAGCAAGAAAGAGATCTTAGCGTTCGATTAGCTAGGGTCCCACCATGGAGTCCATGTGTTACGAGGGTAGTGAAAAACTGTCCATTTATGAAGGCTGGACAACAACTTTCACCTCGAGAACACTTGTCGAACAAATCTGAACTCGGTCGGCATAAAGTCTTCAGCGAACTCTTGCGAATAACAAAACATGGAGTTATGCAAGGCCTGAAGTCCAAATAGATACGTACTAGAGGAGTTCTGCACGGCCTGAAGTCCAAATAGATACGTACTAGAGGAGTTCTGCACGGCCTGAAGTCCAAATAGATACGCACTAGAGGAGTTCTGCACGGCCTGAAGTCCAAATTGATACGTACTAGAGGAGTTCTGCACGGCCTGAAGTCCAAATAGATACGTACTAGAGGAGTTCTGCACGGCCTGAAGTCCAAATAGATACGTACTAGGGGAGTTCTGCACGGCCTGAAGTCCAAATAGATACGCACTAGAGGAGTTCTGCACGGCGTGAAGTCCAAATAGATACGCACTAGAGGAGTTCTGCACGGCCTGACGTGTATGTAGAGGCATCCTGAAAGTCCTGCACTGCCTAAAGTGCACCTAGAGGCCTTCTGAAAGAGTTTTGCACTGCTTGAAGTGCATTCAAAGACACTATGAGAATTCATTGATAGATGATGAGCAGATGCAGTTCAGAACCCAATACAGAAAAGTTAACTGTTGTAACGTACATCGCTATTTGTTTCACAGCACTAGGTAATACAGTCACTAAAATTGATTAAAATGATTGTCTCTATTACTAGCGCCAAAACCACAACCAATTGGTTGATGGAACTTTCATTTTAACTGAACATAAGAAAATACCACATGTTCTAATTATTTTAAAGAAAAACTATCCAGATGATGCAAAATTGTATCGAAACAAGAATTCAGTCAGTCTGAATTTCGCCAGGTAAGTGTACGTACACGCACACAGACACACACACATATGTTTTTCAAACATCCTCTTTGTGTTCATGGTACTTTTTGTAGGCAAACATACGGTAATTCAAAACTCTCACTGTCCCGTTCCAGCAAACCATTGGAGGGGAAACACGAACGATCTATCATCATCAGAGCCGAGTCCGCTAGGATCATTTTTCTCAGGACAAACGTCCTTCCGAGTTGCCCTGGTGCAATCTTGTTAAACACCTCAGCTCTTCACAGCAGCGTACCTAGAAAATTTCAGAAATTTCTCCAGAATTATGTTTTTTTAGATTCTCAATGCGTTAATTTTGAGAAAAGATTAGGAGATGAAGGGTATATTTGATCATTCGACCCTCGCTTGATAGGCACTGTCATGGTGGTAGATATGAGTGTACCGTGTAGGTAAACTCTAAAAAAAATCATTCATGATTCTCTTGCAGGAAAATGAAAACTAGAATAACACAAAAATGGGTTTTTACTTTCAACAGATGATTATTTCCCCAAATGGCGGATGAGACTAAGAGTCTTATAGGATTTGCAGGACATGGTTCGATTTCTGATGAGTCACGTGTAAATTGTTTGTGAGAAATTACGAATATTCATCTTTACAACACTTCTCTGTGTGCCACTGACTTACTCTTTCATAGTCAATAATAGATACAATCCGTTAATAATCTCTTCATAAAAAATTAATAATAGAGCCAGAGACACACAATCCTTGCAATATGAATGGTATATTTTCTAAGAATAAAAGTTTATTGAGCATTAACTGCAATTATTTCATTGACAGATCTTCAGATCTTCAAGATCTTAAATTTTAATCAAAAAATATCTATTTTCCTAAACAAAGAAAGTATATTATCTCCCGGCTTTTATTCTTGGTTCTTCAGCCTTAAAGTTTAAAATTTAATCTTGAAATCATGACGAATTTTCATCTACCACGATCGCGCGAAGTTTTACTTCAGGAAAGCAAGTTTTATAAAGAAGTTACTTCCAAACATGATCATATGTTCAGAAATTAGTACAAGGAAAATAAAGATCATACTGGCATCAGCATCGAGAGCTGGACATCACTTCACGTCATGCAGGCATCAGCATCGAGGGCTGGACATCACTTCATGTCATGCAGGCATCAGCATCGAGGGCTGGACATCACTTCACGTCATGCAGGCATCAGCATCGAGGGCTGGACATCACTTCACGTCATGCAGGCATCAGCATCGAGGGCTGGACATCACTTCACAATACCATCCATCACGATGCTAGACGGCCACATCCCGTGCAGCACAGTCCCCTCTTCTAATTGACGATCAAACATCTGGTCTGGGTCTCCTCTGTGTCCGATGGCGGCCCTGATATGGATGGAAGAGTCCAGTAAATCTCAGCCATGTCACCAAGGTTCGCTCCAAGACCATGAAATTTATCGTCCAAATTCTAAAATGATCTTGAACACTAGTCTTCTTAATCAGGAATTCTAAATATTCCTCCAAGAATAGTAGCATACGCTTACACTGATTGAAAATTTGCATGTGAACCCGAGTTCTCCGAAATTCTTTTTCTAAAGCAATTTTTTTTTTCGAGGGCAGGATTTTCTTGTGGAAAGTGTAATCAATTTTCAGGACTTCAATTTTAAACCAGGATTCTGAGAGTTCTGAGATTCTAAGTGAAAGATTCGCTTTTTGCGCCATGTTTTTTTCTAACTTCGAGATTTAAATGAGAATTCTAGTTAATTCTCTGAGTTTTCACATCAAGTCCACAGAAAATGCACCTTAAGTCTTCACCGACGTCTGAAATTCACCGACTTCAGATTTGGGCTTTAAAATTTCAGAACTAGGATATGGTGAATAAATTTATTACCAGCATATTCTAGTTTGATAACCCATTACCTCCTACTATATTTTATTGATTTATTCTAGAGCCTTACATTACGAAAATCAATGCATTTCGCAATAAGTAGATGCAATGAATCTATTTCTACAGGCTAAGGCTACACGCATGCAATCGTCCGTAAAATTTCAGCCTTTTCTATAAATTGTGGAATAATAATAATAATTTGTATTGCAAGCTGCTCTGAAGCTCATTCAACATTACTAAGCTGTCAAGGAGTTCGTGTTAATTTTTCATTTTCCTTGAATTTATTTCATCTATGAATATTATCCTAAATCTGCTATGAATAAAAACTAAAGCTAAAATCGAAATGAAGTGACAGACTTAATATAGACTTTTTTATGCCATTGGAAAATCAAATGCTTCAAGATTTCCATTTGTTTCGTGTAAGTGCCAGATGAAAGTTCTGCAGTGCGCATCTTGGATCAAACATAACGAATTAAGCAGCTTTGTAGACAGAGCTGGATTTATGTTTTCTTGTCATTAAGACACTGGTTTCACAAGACAAAAATTTCTGCGCAACACTCGTAAACTACAAAATTTCTTTTTTTCAGTGGCTCAGAGGACAGCCTTCGACTTGTCGTGCCGAATAAGGTGTTTCTGTACCAGTTTTCTGTTCAGGGCTGCTCTTAAAAGCTCTCTTTTTCATGAAAATCCTGGTGACACGCAAAATTCTCGTTCAATTTGCTCGAAATGCTGATCCCTGTGCTGGCTTCTGACGCAGATACAATGCTGACTACCATTGCAGTGTAAAGCTGAAATTGTTATTTTAGTTGAATTTCTGTCTTTGACAGGCCATGTAAACTTGAACGAAGCGAGGCTATGTTCTGATAAAAATATCGACGACTCTTTGAAAAATATTTTCCTGCGGCTGCCTTTTTATGTTGGTAGACAGAGTAAATTTTAAGCCAAGGGAGACAATTTCGCTAAAAAAAGAAAGGGAAGATGAGCCAAGAACCTTTACTGGCATTCGCTCTTAGTAAACTCTTTAGAAGAGTGTCTGTGCAATGCCAGGTAAACACAGGCAGCTTTCGCGGCACAATCTTCCAGCAAGACTTTTTCTTGTGACACCGCGCCCGACACCTTTGGTGAACACCTACTGTTTGAGGGTGGCACATGTACATACGTGAGTGTGTACCGACAAACACTGCTCTTGTTTGCAAAACTGTAAAAGATGCACTGTACAAGGTGCTAGTCAACACTAACCTTGACCGCAGTTCTTTGGTGATATGAACCATTACAGGATCACGTCTAGAAGCTACGTACACCGGGTGTAGAAGTTAAAAAGTTTTGCTCTTTTTCATTGTCGAAATGAATTCCGTTTGTTGATAGAGTAAGTCATCTGAATTACTCTCAGGTGATTTTTCGTCAATGATATTAGAAGAATTTTCTGGTACGGCACAGATAAAGCATATGATTGTCAACGCTTGATTTTAAAACTCTTGAGCAAAAGCGTCCAAAGAACGTCCCACCTTATGCACACTATGCAGTATATGTACGACGTCGTCTTCTCATTTCATCGAAGAATTTTTGGAGAAGAGGCAGTGTTTGGAAGCCTCATGGACTACAGGAGTGCCTTTTGATGGTTTTAAAAAGTGGGGCTATCAAGACACGGAGCGTGTGTTCCCAAGATGACAATTTGATTCAGTGCACCGTGGAGAACAAAAGATCACAATATGCGTGTCATGATCGGCCTGTGGGACGAGACCCTCTGGACCAGCCCGACGCCTGCTCGCTCGCCGCTGCTGTCGGGCGATATTGCTGAGCTCTTCTAAAAACAATCAAGTCTATTGTCTCGGCGAGGCAAGCTTCGTAAAAAATACTTATCCTAAAATGCATCGCAGATTTTCGTGCGCAAATATCTACAGGCAGTGGAGGACGTAACCCAATCTATGGTCGGCGTAATGATTTAATTTGTTGGACGTGCGGCGATGCATGGATCCAACTTTGAAATTCCATCAAGTTTTTCTTGCAACGACGTTCGTTTGCTTGAGAAAAGATTTTCGTTACTTAATGAAATGTTTCATCAAGGTCCCCAACAAAATTTATTTTTTAATTATAATACGAGTATATCAATACTTCACACAGTAGCTTTCAAGATAATGCTTAATTCGCCAAAACCGTTTCTTTCTAGTGAAATGAACAAAAACATACACACTTACAGAAGCTCGTTTGGTGATCACGACTAATTATTGTCCATGAACAGTAAAGTTTTATTCAATTACAAAAGCACCTCAACGCCTGCAGTCAGACATTCATTTTCACATGAGCTGCGATAATTCTTGATGACTACTGAGAATTAACATAATAATACCGACATGGTGATAACAACAGGTTGTTGTAATGTAATGCTGGACATACTTATAATAATACCGACATGGTGATAACAACAGGTTGTTGTAATGTAATGCTGGACATACTTTGTATTTTGTAGAAATAATTTTCTACTTTGTAAGTTTACGAAACCTCTCAGACACCATACTGCATACTTGCTCAGTGCATATCAAACTGTTTGTTCTCTGTAATTTTTCCATTGGTCACTTATGCAAATTTCACCAAAGAGTAATTACAAAGCGTAATATAACAGTGTAATTACACCCTTTCCTTATACTATGCCTGTCATCATCACTTGCAATGTGGAGTACGTTCCTTTCCTAGAACTCAAGCAAATTTTAAAATCATTCCTTTTATTTTTGTGCTACTGCCGAAGTCTTTTTCTTGCGTTGTAGAGTCAGCATCTCAATCCCCAACCAAAGAGAACTACGTCTGTAGCTCGGTCCCCGAAATGGAGCAGGTAGGAAACCGGGCTCAATATAGAGCGCGGCTTTCACTCTGTCAACCAATTAATTCGGTTTGCTGATACACTTAAGAGGTCCGTGCTGCTGCAATTAGTTTCATAATGCACATTAAGATGAGGCAAAGATAAAAGGTTTTTTGTTAGTTAGCCCTCGAGACTTGGCCGCTGCGCCACTGTCGGAACACAGCTCGCTTCTTTAGCTTTTGTTTTACCTCTTCTCTTGATGCTTGTGCAAGAAAAAAGTATCGGGATGAACCTCCTGTGTTGACACGGGATTCCCACCAGGTTAATTTTAATATGGACGTGCACGTGCGTTCTCATCAAATAAAGTTTGATGACATTCTTCAGTTTCCGCACATACATTCAAGCCTCCACAGCGAGCTATAGTTGAACTTCTGACCTGCAATTTGAAATTAAGAAAGTCATCTTAATTGAATAATATTCCGGAAGTGCACTTATACCTGAGACCCAAAATTGCATAAGTTGAAAATAAGAGCATGCATACACGCACAAGATTTTAATTAAAAATTTCTCTATATTGTTTAAGCAGCATAACATTCTATTGCACTTTTCTACCATAAGCACGTTAAAATTATCATACTAAAATTTGCAAGTAAGCATCATGACACGTACTTATGAGCTCATGATAGCAATTAAAATCATAAATGCTGCAGTGAAATTGTGAAACTTCATCGTCTATGACTATTTTTTCCCGCCAAATGTTCATTTTTGAATCATAATTGACACGTATCTTAAGCTGACACTAGACCGGTACAAATAGTTTGTATTCACTAAATTCTGGAAAATCCTTTTAATCAGCTTTATTTCAATATTGTGTCAACGGAGCTTTTGTTGCAATGATAACTAAAATAACGCACATGACGTCACTTCTGTACTGACATCCACCAATAAAAGGAAATCAATTTCTAGACAAAAGCTCGACTTGAGCACCAGGATGGCATGGTACCTCGACTTCTGGTGACAAAAGTATATTTTTAAGTTCGTTTAGACTTGAAAGTTCCGAAATCATTTCAGCAGTGAGTGTTGAAAATTTCTTCATCAGTGTTAAATGTACTTCAACCCTGAACGTCAAATAAAGTGATTGCGATGGAAATGGAGTAAATACGCAATAATTTTTTTAGTTACAGGACACCGATTTTCTTAATACTAGTAATTCTGTACAGCAACTCTAAAGAGTTGTTACTAAATATAAATGTAACAATCTCATAATTCTGTGCTTGTGGAAATTAAAAAGACATTAAATTAAAGTGGAAGCAAGTTATACCATGGAAAGATCGTTTTTCCACGTTTTGACTTCCCTCCGCTGTACTCCAATGTTGTTTAATGTCCACGCAAAAATTGAATATTTTTGGCATGGCATGATTCTATTTCGCCCTAATCCATACCATATAAAGATAATTAATTTTTGAGCTCTTCACGATGACTTGACTACGTTTGGCTCTCATACAAGCTCAGAAAATAAATTCCCGATTTTTCTAATCTTCTTACAATTCTTTGCTATTTTTTATTATCAGATTTTGTTCAAAATGTTTAGTATAACTTAGGAGAATTGCCAAACAGGTAAAATTATCTAATTTCTATTCTACGAGAATATCCATCTGAAAAGCACTCGCCGCTCGGTTCATAGATTGCAACAAACCCAGCACAGCTAAATTGAAGCTCAACAATACTTTCCAATCAACATAATGCTCCTCGAGGCGATTCGTAAGTAAAGTTGAATCAAGTTTCAAAGTTGCAAACTTTTTGCCTATCAAGTTGTGAATGCATCTGAGCTAGGAAGAGGAAATAAACTTAGGCGGCAGAACCATTAGTCTAGCAAGACCAAAGAAGCAGAATGTTCTTCGAGAAGAGTTGGTCTTTCTGGTACTGACTTCGCTAAGTGCTCGTTCTTTTATCTAGGACATCTTCTAGCTTAGCCCTTCGCTTATTCTACCATGCACGGCCTTCTAGACCAGCCTTTTGAAAACTTTGAAAGCAGACGATTTAGGTAATTTCTTGAGAAATTATAGTCAAAAACATTGGCAGACTTTACCTCATAACCAAAAAGTTCATTTCTATGGTACGATTTTTTTCATATACAGGAGACTAGATTTTCGATTGGCATGCGAATCCTTGCGTCAATCTAATTTTTCTTGAATAATAAATATTGAATATTGAAGCGTTTCTTTGACGAGGTTTATCATCTTGAAATACGTAAATGAGAATAAAATATTTCGTGATGAGACTCTTTGTTATCTACGTAATCTAGTTTATCAGTCGAATTACACTAGGTTTTATCTGAAGTACTCGACCATATCAGTCGTGCGAATGGTGTGGGAAAAACATGTAGATAAGAGAAATTCCGAGTGTTCAGCCTCTCGCTGCTCCAGTGATGTAAGTTGGCTGTCGAATAGTCGACGTAGTTCATTCGCAATGATGGCACAAATCACTTAAACTGCAGACAAAACTTGGGAAATGCACGAGTATTTATCGTTTAAATTAAAAACGAAAATGCATTGAAAATAAATTCGAAGTTCAAGTTTAAACCTAGTAGATATTTTTTCGCAATAAAAAACAGTTGCAGTTTAAAAATCGAAAATTATATGCCAAGAAAACTTTCACGCGTGTAAAAAAAAACACAAGATCAAAGCGTGTGTCTTAATGTGTTTTGTCTATTTTTTTCGTGGTTCATAATTCACTCCACGGGATTTTTTCCATGTTCTGTACAGTCCGATTTTCTCACTGCATTATCGCAGTTTCGTTCATCACATTGAAATACGAGAGGATCTCAGAAAGCCCTAATAAAGACACGCTATGTCAGAACTCGAGTTCAACTGATCTGCCGTCCTGCAAGATCATTAGCTCCCAGCTCTAAAGATTACGCCTACTTAGATTTCCTTAGAAGTATTTTCAATGAGGAAATTTACGAGCTTATCTGGGAGGAAGAATCAATGGCTTCTGTGAATGAAGCTCGGGCACCGAAAGAAAGAAACGATGAATTCGACTGGAGCTGTGAGCGTAATTTTCTTGGCAAATTTAGAATTGAAATCTAGAATGTTCGGAAAGGAAAGAAACTGAAGAAGCTTTTAAAAATATGTCAGGTATTATGAGGCAAGTGAAGAATTCGAAACAAGTTTTTCTTTGAAGACTGTTTGTTTCCCACGTGTGTGTCTTTTCTACGTGATTGTGCACGAATTAACATTCTTTTCAAGGGTAATGTTGTACAACGTTTGTGATTCAAATAATGATATTTACGAATAGTTCTCACGTATAATTCATATTCGAAATCTTTTCTTCTCACACCATGACTGTTCAGCGGACTCCAAATAACTCGATGTTTTGAACTTTTTGCGATATTTTGGTCGGCTATCGAAGCCACCCACCAAAATACAAACAAGTTTTCGGTTGAAAGACGGGTTTCAAAAACAACCCATAATATATCTGGAACGTTGGCTCATGAATAAAAGTATGTCATGGTTACGTGCTTGTCCTTCAAGGCATGTGCCAAAATTTCTTTCTACTGTCCTTTGATTTCATTACTTGAAAATTTTAGAAAATACACCATCTCTTCACACCTTACCCCGGGTTTCACAATGAAACATTTATATTTCCTTCATCTGTTGTCATCAGAAAGCTTCCACATTGACGTGAGACAAATCCGGCTTTGATACGATCATGCAATATTGATAAGTCCACGGTATGAAAAACCGTAAGGATCTCCTGCAGTGGACTCGACAAACGGTTCTCTAAAAGGAACTTTATTGTTGCGAGGGAGAGGTATCGCTCCGCTGAAATATTTCTGATAATTCGAAGATAAAACAGTTTCTTGGGAATTTTAATGGAAAAACTTACAAGCGTGTTAAAATGTTCCTCTGATAGAAGCTTGACTTTTACCACATGTTAGTGATTGCTGTGTGCTCTATGCTGAATAATTTCTTGTTACTGGCTCTACAAGTACATTGTTTTTAAAGTATATAGATAGTATGCAAGTTCTAGTACCGTAGGTTTGACTGTCATTCTCTGCAAAACCATTCTTTCTGACTGTCAGTTCTCAAAATTTGATTTTTCTTCGGGGTGAAGTGTACATCAGTTCTTAAATAGAATTAATAATTTGGAATGCGCATTGATGACTCAAAATTAAAAAACTTTAATGGATTACAGGGCAATAAAAAATGCCGATACTGTCTGTGTTTAATATTTGGAAAATGAGTTCAGAATAGAAAAGAATACGACAACAGGAACGAATCGTCTGGATTATTCTCGGGCTGCTTCCCAAGTCCTATGCTGTCTCAAGTTCAGGCATCAATCACACACAGATATTTCAGTCACGTGCACGCACCTTATTCACGCACAGGCATTTCAGTCAGGCACACGCACCTCAATCAAACACAGACACTAGCAATTAAGAAGCATAGGAGGAGGAGGAGGTAACAGTCATGCTTTTGGCCATTAATTTTTGCGTAATAATTACATGACTCACATTACACAATAATTATATGATTCTAGGTAACTGGTACACAAAAGGTGTGTGAGAAGACCGGGCAATGCGTGGATCTTTTACAATCTTGCTGTAAAAAACACTTCTCCAGCTTTAGAAATTTATTTTGAAGAATATCAATCGAACCGCAGTTTATTGATCTAATATGAACATTGATATGAACTCATATATCACTCTTTTTACTTATTTGTGGCTCTAGCCATCCCATTTTCAATTATTCTTTGAACGGAGATATATTTATTAAGTTTAATTAAGCATTGTGATTGAAGTTCTGGAAAAATGTGTTGAGCAAATATTAGAAATTTGTATCTTTATTATTTTAATTAGAATTCATTTCGAGTTCATGAAGTTGCAGTAACATACTCGTGCTCAACACGTTACAAAATCGTAACTCTAAGCTTTAATCCATGAAAATTTCTGCAAAGAAAAATTGAAATAATTTTGCTTGCTATTTTCACAACTGTTTCACGAATTGATTCTAACTCTAAAAAATGTTCAAGGCGGTTAAAAAAGTGATAGTCTTCTTGAGTAACGATTCAATTGTCTTAATCATTTGTACTGCATCACATATTTATCTGACATCAACTCTATAAACTCACTTATAAGCAATAAACTTGACTCCTCTATCACTGCTATTCTACATCATGCCCAGCAATCACTAGCGAGATCTCTTTCTGTCCGCCGTCCATGTGATCGGAACATCGATACCAAAATCTGCTGTTTTTTGACTGCCATTTATTCTTCAATGAGGTACAGCATAGAGAAATAATTTCACGGTGTCACTTCGGTAGCCTAACCACAGAGTTCTGTACATACACAAGTTACGTCACGGTGATTTGAACAGCTGAGGACTACGTCATTCACCTCAGTTTGATATGAAGTAACGTGTTCATATCACTGTTATAGAACAACTAATACTGTGGTTTCATGTTGATTGACTAACTTTTGAAAAACGTGTCGGTGATTTAAGTGGTTAATATAGAAAGCACAACAGCTTGTGAGGTATGGTTATTGAATATAGAGCTTATGTGGCGTATTTTTGTATGAAAATTATATATTGAGTTTTACATCTATCTAATACTAAGAATGACCGTCGTGTGTTGTATATTTATATATATATATATTTATATATTTATTTAATTATTTATATGTTTCGTGCAAGGACTAACTATAATAGTAATCCTTGGTTTCGTGTCATTTTCAAAAAAATTAGAGAGATCCAGAGCCTCATATACTCGAGTCCGTATCGTGGATACCGAGTTCGGCGGGGTATTACCCTATGATTCGGGTACATTGTACCCGAATATGACACGAATTGCAGAGTCGATTGCAGCAGTAAAAAACTAAGTGTGTTAGTTTTCACTAGGAATGTTGTCATTAAAGAAATACTCAATTAAAACGTTTGTCCTTTGTAAATATGTATAAAACTAAGTATATTGCATTGCATTCTTATATGTAATTTTATTTAATATCTTTCCAACAGCATTTGCCATCATTTTTTATGGCACGGGTATTATCACAAAATCTCTGCCGTCATTTTTAACGGCTGGGTACACTAGTAGCGTAATAATTCATAACAATATTAACTGTAAAAGTTCAAGAGCATTTGAATCTCGTGTAACTGAGACAAGCAAAATTGAACAGGTCGGTCGGTCACATGGTTTTAATGTACTTATGTGTACAGCTGAGTACTGCACGTTTCTTAGTTGATCAATGAGTAAAATTTGAAAGCTCGTTACTTCGTCACTCTTAACTCCAATATTCAAGCGCTAAACACGTCTTGCATTGTCACTAGACTCCAATATTCAAGAGTTAAACACCTGCTGCACAGTCACTATATCATTACGTTGAAGAGTCGCCCCTTGACTTTAATATGCAATGTTTTAAGATAGTGTTAGTCTGTCACTGCGATACGGAAGAGGTTCACGACGTGCCACTGTCGCTTGACTGAATTAATTTAGATATGAAGACTCTATCTCTCGCATAAAAGTTCAACAAGCCGTCATTGACTCGCATGAGTGTAAACGGTTGTGCACCGCGTGCATCATGGAACAACTGTGAATTTGTTTAATTCTGCAGCAGTCTCTTAAGCCAGAGCTTTGCAGGGCTGGGGCGTGAAAATCCGTTCGTAACTGAACCATGACCAGATAAACGGAGATTGTGTACGCGGGTTATGCAAGGAATTTGTCCGGAATACTATCTGGCTTAGGGAGGGAGGACTCTATCGAAGCATCCATGGAGCTCAAATGTCCACTTATATAATAGAAAGACAAGGGAGACCAATTCGATATTCCATGGCTCAAGTGAATTAAAGCCTGGTGAGGAAATCCATTCTGGGTAGAAGTGATGACCTCGGCAGTAACTCTGCATGCAAATGGAGCATTGTTCCGTCCAGTATGACTCCTCAAGCTCTGAGCCTACACTCGAGCAGTAGCTTGCACTCGTTCATAACTTTTAATTAAATTTTGCAACTAAAGTATTATCATACTATGAATTTATATTTTTTACAATAAACGCTCTTTGTTCTACGATTCGTTCATTGTGTTGGAAAAAGATGAAAAGTTGATGCGCCATTCCATGTCGGTTGTCAATTTTCAAATATTTGTACGTATGTTCTTTTGTTTCATGTGTCTTGCAGTAATAGCTGCGCAATATGATACTTTTAATGAAGCAAATTCGTATGCGAATTATATTACTACATCAAAGACTGTAATTGTTCCTTTGTTCCTGTCCAACTTAAAATCGACAGTTGATTAAATTACTTCTTCTAAACTCAATATTTTGGAAGGCGGCATTAAGTATGCATTTGTGTACGCACAACAGTTGAACTGCATCCCCACATCTACATCCAGTCCAGATGGTCCCCGGTGGCCTTTTTTTCATTTTATTAAATCTATTACGCTCGATCCGAAATAGCAGCGCTGAATGTGTCAACATTAATATACCTGTACGCTAACATCAGACAAATATACAAACGTATTATCCAAGTTCTCAGATTATAGAAGAAAATAATGTACGTATGCTTTTTCCACATTTCAAAGGTGTGGCACATTTCTACTACCACGTAATAATACGAATGGAATTTTTGTTTTCACAGAGCAAGTGTTCCCAAATTGAAACCGTGTTCGTTCTTGCATCTATTGCCCTTTTGCATATTCAATTTGATTGGACTGCAAGGGCACGTCTCCGTATGAACTTCTGGAGCTCTGTTTTGCATGCCCTTGCGCAATATACCCTCTGTATCGAACAAGTATGAGAGGAGCACAGCTTGCGACTGTACTCGTATTGTTTCCCAGAATATCTACAATATATCTGACTGCGCGGATGATGGAGCAATGAATTTTGATAGTCCGTTGCAATACAAAGTTTTGTGTGTTTGCCAGGTTTTATAATCGTTTTGTGAAATGCAGAAACGAGGAATGAAGAGCTTTTTGAAGCATTTTATTCAAATGAATGAGAAAATTTTGAACTGACTCGTATACTGTACGTACATGCGATGAGAATGTTTTTGAATACAGAACAATGAGCTGTCAAAGGTTATCATATGTGCGTATCCAAGACTGTGCAATTTATTTCCAAACTTGAGACAAACAAATTTAAATCATAGCATCCCAGAAAGTGGTGCCTGTTTATTCTGCCTAATTTTACTATTTTCGGTAGCTCAAAATTTGAATATTTAGACACAATTTACATGTATCCTTAAACAATTCATTGATTGTACCTTTGCTTCAACAATATTATCAGCTCAATATCACTAGTATTGAGTATTTTCAGTCCTAGAAAACAAGAAGAGGAAAAAACTTCCAAACTTCAGATACGTACGTCAAGAAGAAAAATTTTCTGAGTTTCTCGTCCGTCTAGAAGATAAATAAAGTCTTCAGGTATCAAGTACAGGAAGGTATGGAAATTTTAACGCAAGATTTGCGATAAGAAATGCTGGCTGTTCCTTAACAGACGGTGCCTTTCTCTTTTTCTCTGACTGTTCTAGTCTGACGGACGGGAACACTCTGACAAATACTGTCTGGTTCACATGAACAACGTCTGGTTCACAATAATATCGTCTGGTTTACGTGAACACTGCCATGTTCACATGAACACCGTCTGGTTCACATGAACACCGTCATGTTCACATGAACACCGTCATGTTAACACGATATCGCGGTGTGACTAGCATTTATTCTGTACATGTTCTATTACTCAGCCAGTGTTAGGTGATGACCATGATTTTGAAATTATAATAATGGCAGTACGCGTTTGCGTCATGTTTAGGTCTTTGATTGAGTAATATCTGAGGAAATAATTTTAAATGAGGATTGCAAAACATTTTCTTAAAGACTTGACAGAAGACTGTCTCTATCTGATGGTGGAAGAATCTGGTGTTGTCGCTTCTGTTTTCCAGCCTACCATTGGGTTTTTATTTTTCCATGTAAATTTTTTCGTATGTATCGTGATATAAAAGAATATTATGTGAATTCATCAGTCTATGCAACATCTTGAAGCAATCATTAATAATTTTTTAAATGAAAATTAACACGAGTCAATAATTACACAACCCTTAACATCACAATCCTATGACCCACATATCTCTTCTCCAATTACTTGCCTATAACTCATCCATAGCTCACCCCCTTGCTCTCGCTCCACCCAGTCTTTGTTAACTTGTTAACCACTAACTACGGGCCATCGTCCTTAAGTCATTCATTCATTATCAGCTTATCAACCACAAAATGCTATCATTCGTTATCTAATTATCACCAGTTTATTGCCCGCGGGTTCCCCTATTATTACTAGTTTGTCAATCAAAACTAGCCCTCATTACTCATTTATTATCAGTTTATTACCTGCTAGTCACCCAATTTTTACCATTTTGTCAACCGAAACTAGCCCTCGTCACTTATTTATTACCAGTTTATTACCCACCAGTCACCCATTTATTACCAGTTTATTACCCGCGAGTCACCTATTTATTACCAGTTTATTACCCGCGAGTCACCTATTTATTACCAGTTTATTACCCGCGAGTCACCTATTTATTACCAGTTTATTACTCACGAGTCACGTATTTATAACCAGTTTATTATCCGCGAGTCGCCTATTTGCCAGTATATTATCCGCGAGTCACCTATTTATTACCAGTTTATTACTCACGAGTCACGTATTTATAACCAGTTTATTATCCGCGAGTCGCCTATTTGCCAGTATATTATCCGCGAGTCACCTATTTATTACCAGTTTATCAAACAAAACTAGATCCTGTCACCTAAAGTCCAGCAGCTCAAAGCGCTTAAGCGTCTGTCACCCAAAATCGATGTTTGGTGTGCACCTGAGAACGCATGCAAGATCACGACCTGCGCCCGTTAAACCTAATTTAGTGGCGGCACAAAATCAGTCCGAGTGAAGGCACCCTCCTTCTCTTCTCAAATGCCTAGATAACGGCCTCAGCCAGCCCTGCAATGCCTTAACATCCTCTGCTGTAATTTCAGATCTGTGAAGCTAAATTAATACGAATTGGGCAATGATTAAAGCTCCTCAAATATACGTACCAATAATGGCTGTGCGTGTTTGATACTGAGAGTACACCGGACGACTAACTCGTCGTCACTCACTCAAGTGACCTTAGAAGTTTTAAAAGTTATTGTGTTTATGTTCCATCAGGCATGCCGTGTGTACTGACTGGTTAACACGGAAGTGTGGAGCCAGCAGTAAGTTCCCGTAGCTCACCAGTAGATAACGTGTGTGCTCACCAGTAGATCACTTGTGAGGTCACCAGTAGGTTCCAGTAGGTTACCAGTAGATTAGCTGTGTAGTCACTAGTAAGTTCCAGATGGTCACCAGTAGATCACTTGTGAGGTCACCAGTAGGTTCCAGTAGGTCACCAGTAGATTAGCTGTGTAGTCACTAGTGAGTTCCAGACGGTCACCAGTAGATCACTTGTGTGATCACCATTAGGTTTGTCATGTATACATGATTGGTTAACATGGAAGTGTGTGGCCACCTTAAAATCAGCGGGGATTCATTCATGCTTGCTGTTAGATTTCTACTTCGTACTTCTATGGTACAAGTGAGTATCAAAAAGAACCAGATTTTTGTAGAATGCTAGTGAATTGTTAAAGGTTTGTAAATATCAATGATCATAAGCACCTAAAGGTAAAAAAATTGGAGTAACAGCGCACAAGAAACGATTAGGTGCTATCTTCAGTGTTGCTCATGGTTCGGAAACCATGTTCCTTAGGAGTGTGTACTGGATAATAAATGAAAGTTTAAGCGATTGGAACGAAATTTTTGTTTTGTGTAGAAGTATTAAAAATATTTACCCAATAATTATGATGCAAGTCATGTAGTAGACGTAAATTAGGTCATTTGATCTTTATTTGACCTTAGCTTTTCCTTTGAATTTTATATTTTATCTTAAGCTGAAAAATCTTGGCTTATGATATTCATTGGTATATGAATAAACTTTTAATACGTATGTATATAATACTGTGCGAGAAATAAGATACCACTTTACAAAAAAAATTCTATCCCACAGGCAGCCCTTCTTTTCACGTGTGTTGTTCCTAACTGAATGCTCTGTGCGTTTAAAGTGAACTGCCTTTTGTAAATTAACGGCAAGTAATTGTGAAGGTTAATTCGCTCATTAGCCATCAAATTGAAGTCTTAAGTTAATCTTGTTCCTGTGCATGTGGAGGTCCAGTTCATTCGGTGTTGAGGGAAGCAGTTAGAGGGTGATTGCCTGAACTGCAGGCTATCACTAGTAGTTGCGTGATGGTCAGCCGCTGCACTCCCCGTAATTTTGCTAAGTATCGCGCATCAGGACGCGTTTCTACTAACATCTCTTGCACAACTACACGCTCTTTCTTTGTGATCATGAAAGTGACCGAAAATGAACACTAAATGCAGACCCGAGTTCAGAGTTCACTATTACGGATAGAATTAGACATAATTAGTCAAAACATTGGCTGCCTTTTCAGGAACTCACACAAGGAAAAATGAACCATGGCAACGAATAATTGAAGAAAAATTGAGTGAGATACTTATGAGAATTTAAAATTGTTTTTGATAAACTTCGTACTTATCGAATATTTGCTCTACTACGGTGTGACGATAAGTTAATTTGAAGTTATTTTAAGTAGAGTTCAGAAAAAAAACAACAAAGCTATAAAATTGTATACCTTAGATCAAACTCAACCACCAGTCTTTCCGTATTTTGGCATTTCAAATGTTTCTCTAAAATATTTGAAGCAAGTCTTATTAAGATACATTAACACGTTTGTTGCGATGCGACCCACCGGTGGGTCACTTAGGCTAGGTTCTGTAATTTTTTCAGATCCTTCTAGTGACTATGCGTACAAAGTGAAGTTTTACACCAATCAGGCAATCGCAACAAACGTGTTAATCCATAATAAAAAAAACGCTCGGTAAATTGCTTGGTGAACGGTGACCTTCAAACATAAGTTACAGTAACTTGAGAAAGCATGAGCTTACACGAAATGAAGAGAAATATATATTGTAAAATAAGTGCAAAAAGTATTACTGTTCACACAGTTAAGACTGGACAGTCCGTTTTGAACATCTACGAATTCATATGCGTGAAATCACGTTATTGTCTCATAGTGAGTTGAACAATTGTTTTACACGCTTTAAATTGACCTAGTCATGATTTAATCGTGATCTAGTCATGACCTTGTCATGATCCAGTCATTTTTAAAGTACTTTGAACTTTTTCATCAGTCTCGCACTTTAAGAACTTGTTATAATTTCAGCAAAGCATGTCACTCTAGATTAGAGTGAAAGTCGCATGGATGTAAAAAATCATTCATGTTCCTCATCGTATTCTTGCACAGCATTCCCACCTCCCTATCTCTCTCTCTCTGGGCTCTTTAAACATAAATAGAATAATTTAGAAGAAAACACAGCAAATACAGTTTTTTTTGCAGTGTTGTGTTCTACTCCTCGTCAGTGTTACAGTGGTGCTGAGTTGCAGTGATCCAGTGTATTAATGTAGCCTGTGTTGATGTATACGTGCGTTGTGTGGTGGCCTGTGTTGTTACACAGCTGAGTATCAGTGTAGCCTTTGTTGTTACACAGCTGAGTATCAGTGTAGCCTGTGTTGATGTATACGTGCGTTGTGTGGTGGTCTGTGTTGTTACACAGCTGAGTATCATCAGTGTAGCCTGTGTTGATGGACATCTGTGTTACGCCGTAGGTTTTTTTGCATGCATGTATGTAACGCAATGAACTATGTATACTAAATTGATATAGGTCATATTTCTGTATGGAAATATGATCAGCATTTATGTGTGTGCAATAGTATAGTCGGTGTCGTTGCATACCAGTACATGTAGCAGAGAACTTCACGATGGCGCTTGTTTGAAACATACTCGTGTAAATATGCAGCTTTAAGTTTGTGTATGTGTGTATGCTCATGCAAATTGTGTCGATGTATGCTTGTATAGCTGTGTAGCTTGCCTTGATGTATAGCCTGTGTTGATATGTTTGTTTGTTACTGCCCTACTGCAAAATATTCAACAGACGCCGCTGGATAGCCTCTGAACACAGTGAACAAAAATTATTCAACCAACCGGAAGCTCTGAACGATCGGTTCGCTGGTACTTTGAACTGTTCATTGGGAAATAAAGATGGTTTTGGTCGTCCAATATACGTTCTTGAAAGCGGTCAATTGTGAGGTCTAATTGGCCGATTTAGCACGACAATGCATGAGTGAAAAGACCACTCTGGAAAGCGACTCATTACTGATCATTGATTGAGCTTAGTTGGCTTTGCCAGCCATTGGTAGCTTATTGTTTGACAGAGCTCCAGTTCTGCTCAAAGTATATCACACTTGAAGTTTTGATTGGCTGACACGAGATTGGATTTCATATGATGTTCTCGTGCAACGAATAATTGACATCGTCAAGCCCCTCGTCGAAATCCAATGTACAAATTAAATGTTAATACTGTGATTGTACATGACCTGTTTTTTTATGTTTCGACCAGAGAAGTGCAACAAAAGTTAAAACAGGACTCTTAACTGCTGGGTTTATTGTTAATTGAGAAAGGTTATAAACCAAACCGCTAGTAAATGTGCAGTAACATTTGAAGAAATATGATTTTGATAAACTTTTATCAATATTAACCACAGTAATAATAAAATCGTATTCTTAAATTTTCTGAAACAAGAAATTGAGCCTACCTACAATACGATGGTCTACACTTACTAATAGAAATGAAAAAACTTCAACCACATTTACAAATATTAATTTTCTAGTCGACCGCTATTGATCATGGCCACACTCATGCCTAGTGGAACAATGTGTCCAGAAAAAGACTTCATATAACTTGTAGAGCCAAGTCCCGTGCTGTGAACACAAATATTTTTTACCTGACTTAAAACGAGTGAAAATTTCAGTAAAGCAAAATGAGTTAATCTTACCGTCACGGATTGTTCAACTTGATGTTCCACTACTCCAAAAATTGCGTTGGTTTGAACTTACGTGAACTTTCGTCAGGTCCCTTTAATCAAATCGTCAGTGTTGCTAGCGACCTGTTCATCAGTACGTGTATTCAAGAGTCACGAAATCTTTATTTTTACTCAGCATGCGACGTAAAATAGCATGAGGCATGTCAAGCAAGTTAGTTCACTGCCTCCGTTTACATCAAAGTTCAACGACGTCCTGATCCAAGGTTTTCCTAACTCTGACAGGATAAAAGAACGTTAAAAGTTGAAAGCGCCTGCAGTTATGTAATGAACATTTTCTCAAGTTTTCCAGACGCTTTCGTATTTTATTCTTGAATTAGCACTTTGCCTTCTATTCAGCTTAATTTTGGTAGAATTGACGGCAAACAGCCCACTTGAAAGACCAAAAATGTACAGAAACAACATTGGGTCCGAATATTTGTTCTCATTTTTTAGGTTCCCTTCCCTGTATCCTGATCTTCTTTCTGAAGTATTCGTTAATTCTAATTCTTTGTTATAAATCAGTTAACAATTTTGCACTGGTGCTGTGAATTTTTAGATCAAGATATTAAATTACACTCAAACGAAAACGATCTGTATATTAAGATTAGTTGTTTAAAAAGTAATTCACAATAAAATGCCAGTCCTCAGCCATATTCAGCTGTACTCATCACGGCCCAGTCGTTCCTAATCGTGCCCAGATATGCCCAATTTTACCTATTTCTGCCCAGCTTTACTCAGTCGTATCTGGCTTACGTCAGTGCCCTGGTGACCCAGCTATCCCCAGCTGTACAACTGTACCCAGCTTACAGTATGTCAGTGCCCTGGTGACCCAGCTATCCCCAACTGTACAAAGCTTACAGTACGTCTGTGCCCTGATGACCCATCTATTCCCACCCGTACTCAGCCATAATTAATATTGGAATTCTCGAACTGATTTCGAGCGTTGAAATCAGTCGCGGTTGAGAAGCATTTTAACTTAAAACGTGGCATGAAACCCGTGGATTTTTTAATGATTCAGTAGAGAGGAATTCATCTAACACGCAGCTCTCATGGAATTTGTTTTATTTTTGTACCTAATGACCGTTCGTTATTGTGCGAGGAGAACTTGAATTTTTTATAAAGTGAAACACGCACTCGTCCTCGAGTTTGAAATAAAGAATTCATTCATTTTATACAAGTGCTTGAAATTTGTCAAAATAATCAATGATTTTTATTCAGTTTGAGTGACACTCAATGTTCGTTTGAATGCTATCGTGACTGCCGAAGTGAATGTAATTTGCTATGTAATGTTACTCGTGTAGCAATTAGCTGCATAACATGAACTTGAGTATGTAAAACAAGTATCAGTAATTCCCCGTGTATATATATATATATATATATATATATATATATATATATATATATATATATATATATACAAAAACAAATTTATAACCCACATGGAACTATGAATTTCTTCGGTAATCAAAACTTCTTTAATGACAATAATTTTTAAATGCACTCTGAATTGAAGCTCTGCAGGTTCTCAAGAGAACTGAGCATAATTTAGCGCACGGTGTTCACAAAATATGAATGTTTC
>VCRD01000436.1:143118-168055 GCA_006783055.1 Trinorchestia longiramus
ATGCACTTCCTGCGCTGTTTGTGTGCCTCCAATGCACTTCCCGCGCTGTATGTGTGCCTCCAATGCGCTGCCAGACGCTGCTGTAATCAAAAAGGGCCCCACATTTTAATGTAGTCACAGCATGCGCGCAAGTCAAACGAAGCAATAGAAGTATTGCGTGCTGGGTGTATGCGTGCTTGTACAACTTAAACTGCTGTCATCGGCGTATCAGCGTACACAAAGAACAAAAAAATGGGTTCTCTCTTGATGCACCGAAGATCAAAGCGATTTTCTTCTGGTCCCTGGATTCTGAAGCTGCATAGGAAAGAGAAAAGCCAAAACAATATTTTCCGAATAAATTGGCATGTAAATACCAGTAGCGCTAGTTGCTTTGATGTCAGATTTCATATATATTTATAGTTAAAAAGTGTTTTTTATTTCTATGTGGCTAAGCTCGAATATCATATTTTATTTTGTCTTTCATTTACTGATGAACGACTTTGTATCGACGTACATAGTAGCCATTTTAAATTCCGCGTTAATGCTTCTAAAGAAATGTCGTCTTCTTTTATTCGTAGTAAAATCAGATACAGTGTGGTATTAAATCGAAAAAATCTTAATAGCATATGTGGGTTGTTTACATGCACTGAAAACCGTCTTTTTTTCTAACGATGCGATAAAATTTTCAACTGTCTGTTAATGATTTAATTTTTCCTTTAACAGAATACCGTTTGTATACGTCATCTCATTTCAGTTCGCTGTAACATATCTGAAATATTTTCCATGAAATTTGTATTGAACCTCACAACAGTACGGTTCTATTTATGAAACATCAAGCGTGTCACCGAAACTAACTTACGTGTATCATGGTATAGTCTACGAAAATTTATTCGAAGAATATAAAAACAAACTGTAAGACCGGCCATAAAGTTTGTTTGCGTCTTTCTGTCTCAATGAAGATTTGAGGTTCAGCCCACACCACAACTAAAAACTGTAAGTTTGTACAGGGAACATATTCGCATGCAGTTTACAGGACTAAGCTATGCAAGGCTTGAATATGTCAAGAACGTTTATTCTTAACTTTTCTTAGTAGGTTCGCGTGAAAGATTTAGTACGTGAACTCTGAACTTCAAACCAATTGAGTTAGTCAAACGTCAAGTGCCGGTTTATCGAGCAATAACATGACATCAGCCAACTGAACTCGCATTCTTCTTCGATCCAAGATGTCAATACAGCTTCTTTCTGAAGCTTGTCATCACTATTTGTTGCTTCAGCGAAGACTGTGGAAGAAATAACTTGCCTTCGTCTATTCGTAAGACACTATTTCTGCGGTAATATTAACGTTGCACTTTGCAGTTTAGCAATTAGTAGCGATGAGCATCTCCAATAAAGGTGCCTATACATGGACACATGCCGCCCTCAAGACCTCTAGCTTTATTTTTGACTGTGTCTACTGTTGTGGCTGTGTGCCACGATATACTGAAGGCACTGAACCAAATTGACGCTTAAAGAACTTCATCACAAAGAGTTCCAAAGAAATATACAAACTCTTTGACTGCTCATCAGAATAGAATGTGGCAATAGGAACGAGCCGCTCGGTCCATCCTTAGGTTACTCCCTAAGTCCTATGTCGTCTAAAGTAAAAGCATCAATCACACACACACCCCTCAATCACGCATAGATACTTTAGTCACGTAGGTTTATCTTAATCACTCACAGGAATTTCAATCATGTCTCCGCACCCTAATCATACACAGGACCCAGGAGTTAAAAAGAGTATAGAATCGGAACGTTTTTTTAGTGTGTTCACAGCATCCACAGACACGATATCCTCGGGCAGCTGGTTGCAGGTTCCGGCAATTTTAGCTGAAAAGAAGTTTAGAGCCTAATATGTCTAAAAGGTTCTTATTATTAGTTATGACCCTAATTTCTGGTTCAAACGTTATCGTTTCAGTCGAAAAGTCCTGCCAGGGTAACATGGTTGAAGCCGTTGAGATAATTACTGGTCTCATCGAGTTGTCCTCGCACTCATCTTTGTTCTAGGAAGTTGAGTTTAAGTTGCTGAAGATGCCTTTTTTAGCTGAAAGTATGGAATTCAGGAAAGGTTTTCGTTGCCTTGCGCTTAATATTCTACATTTTATTCATGTCTTTTCCAGAAACACTATGCAGTACCATAGCTGTACTTTGTATTCCATCACTCATATATTAGTTTTGTATTAGGTGTTTGTTGCCACAACTGCATATATAATGAATTCGATCATGGAAAATTACTTTGAATTTAAAAAAAACAAGTTTCATAATAAAAATTTTAATATTCTCTCCCTAACAATCAGCAGTCAAAGAGTGGGTGCATTTTTTGGAACACCTTGTATGTATATTTCCATTGTGGGTTTTCCAATACAATACAATCACGTTTTCTGTCATAGATGGTGTTTCGCTCATGAATGCTGTTCTTATATGAAATATAGGTGCAGTAGCAACTCAGAAATAGACTGCATAGGCAAATTCCCAACCTCTTATCCGCTTTTTCATTATTTCGGAGACTGCGACCATGATGAAAATACAGACGTGTCAGTCTTTACGTTCTGTCAGATACTAGTAAACGAAGCTGCAGAGGGCGAATTTTTATGGTCTATTCACAACACAATTTTGAATCTCTTCCATCACTATTTGTGCTGACAAAAAATCCAGTTCTGTTCATACGTAAGCTGTAAATCTTATGAAAAGGGTGGTTTTATGTATACTTTTTGTAATATAATGTCTCACGCATAATACTCGTCGCGAATCCAATGCGTATAGAAGTAATTTGTTCACCTCAAACTGGAAATAACAGTGAATTGCGATTGTTTTCACTTTAAACTGCATGAGTAATATTTCAAAACATTACAGCTTCTTGGAACTTGCATAATACGTCGTACACACGACCTACAGTAACTTTCCATACTTATACAAGAGCAGCAAACTAAGATCACACTTACCAGTGGACTAACATTGACATAGCGAGTTCATTCAAAAGACGCATATTTGGGGTGGCTGAGGACGAGCAACAATCTTCTTGTGAGGCAAGTCGTAAGTTTCGTATGATTGCTACGTTATCAACTGATTACCAGCTTACGATAGAGATTGCGGCCGCTAGAATACTCGATTTACTGATTGCTTTCATCGATTCAGCACCTTCTAGTCATAGTGAGCGAAATTATGGCTGATGAATTGGGACTTTTGGACTGTCTAACGATTTAAAATGAGGGCCTGTATCCAATCTGCCATAAAGTTTTCCTTCCTCGCCTCGAAACATGATTGTACTTAGAGCAAAAACATGTACGCAAAAATAAGTGGTACTTACAACACGACCCACGTTTTTTTGATGATGATTAGAGGCACAGTCTTCCGTGTTAATTTAACAAAAGACAATGATTTGTGACGAATTTTATTCTCAAACCAATGTTTCCATTAATCTGCAACTTCTCACTGGTGAGACCAAAGTGTTATTTTCTGCCTTTTTGTACAAGACTAATTTTGCTGAAACACGGACCGACCACTCACCTGAACAAGTACAGAGTCATGGCTGCAATGGTTTATATCATCAGAAGTTTGACTACTACGATTAGTTTTTCCTCGAAACAAGAGTCGATCAATCACCAATTATGTACGTACTAATAACTCCGTGAGACGACATTTTATGTACTGAATGGCTATCGTGTTGTATTGTATGCACACTAGTGAGTGCGTGACCATGTATCGTGTACTTAAATGTTGTCACACACCCGTATGTGTTTGATGTAGCTATGGAAGGTGTATGGTGCTGTGCTGACGGGATTTTGATGCTCATTGGAGTCGTATAGCAGCTCATACATAATACCACCGTACCCATAATACCAGCCTAAGCATAATATCAACGCCCGCATTATACCAGCTGACGTATAATATCAGTGGATACATAATACCACTGGAAGCATAATACCAACGCACGTATAACACCAGCAGATGCATAATACTCGTACTAACAAAAAGATAGTAATAAGATCGTACACATAATACGAGAAGATGCATAATACCAGCGGCTGTATAATACCTGCAATAAATGATGAGTTCTCACCTACACTATGATGTACGTGAAATGGCGTACCACTGTAGGGCCGTGCTACAATATGACTACCTACATAATGCAATAGGAAAAAAATTTGACTAAAGAATTTTATAAACGATGGTGGCTTATTTTATTTCTTTACTTCTTCCTGTCAGTTCCTGCGTAGGAGTACGTACTAATTTTCACAATTTTTTTGTGTGATTGCGTATTATTTCTGACAATCCCCGTGTTTAAATACCTATTTTCCTGTCACACTTGTGTATTCCTATGTGTTGAGTGTATGTTCGATATGAGTTAAAGTTTTTGTCTAATGAAGACATACTTTTATGATTACATTGTTGTGTGCCTGTGCATGACTACTGCTGAGTTTCAACAAGATTTGCGTCAGATTGCATTACGGAATTGAATACTAACATTCATAAGATATTTTTCTACTTTCATTACACTTCTTCCCTATTGGTACTGTTTAAGTTTTTTCCGATTGTTGCTTTTTTGAAATTCAGTATTTTCGTTGCTAAAATTTATATTAATTTCTCTTGACTGTCATACTTGTATACTGTCTTTAGTTATTTTATTTTCTATCTTTCCTAATCCCTCAAGTAAGAATTAATTTCCTGGTTTAATTTCTTCCCTAGTTCTTATCGTTTTTCGGTGTGTGTTATCCACTCTATTTATAAACTTTAATGTCAGTCACTTCGACACAGCACAATTTCTAGCTAGGCCTACAGATGACAGTAGCGGTGACGATGTTCCGGGCACCCACACCGTAACACAACACAACACAACCACAGCGCGGCACAACTCCAGACTTTACAGAAACGAGCACAAAATGCGCATCACGGAACGGCAAAATCGCGCCTACACAGAAGATACGCGCGAGAGACCGTCGATCACATGAGCCCAAGGAGCGCAGCCCGAATTATCCCGTGGGGAGTAATTTGAGGGGACGAGCACCTCACCTGGAAGAGGGGGTACATAATAACGATGATGGTGCGGCGCACGCTGCCGTTATGCTTTTTAGGGATCCAGAAACCGCAGATAAAAAATTATCAGCAACTTTATAGCGAGGCTGAGGGGTGTAGCTGCAAGCAAGAAAGATCTCAGACGAGGGTGGTCTTTGAGAAATGACATAGCTTGGAATGTTCGGAAGACCCCGTACTCCTCACTTAAACCAGTACTTTCTTAATTGGATTTTCGTCCTGCAGAACATTTGGTAAAAATGTCGAAAGAAAAAAGAATTGTATTTAATTTTCATGTGTGTTTTCAAATTTACCAATGTATGAATTTCGCTTTTTCGCCGTAGGCTGTGAAATATTTAGAAGCGCATTTATTTTCTGTGTGAAGTCTCTCATGGAAAATTTAGCGCTGGGATTTATTTATTCTTTTGCCTATCCTTCACATCATCACTGATATAGTGAGTTATTTAGTTAAAGCCTTATAATAATGAAGCTTATTTCACTTTGTTTTAAAAGTTGGGAAAAATTCATAGACATTCTAATCAAAATTTTCAAATGTAAATTAACTTTTCCAGGTTATTTGAAGGAAAAAATTCGCATTCGGAAATTTCTTTATCGCTCGTTGCTCAGCGTTTTGGTGTCATTCCAGTTTTTTCTTGTATATGTTTTTATTTTATTATATCATCCCAGAGCAATGTTACCCTGCATAAATTTTTTTATGTATTTTACCCAAAAATTACTAAATCAAAATTTCCTGCCATGCATAGAACATTAAAAATTTTTTGTAGCTCATGGAGAATTTTTTACGTTCTTGCAAGTCATTCCACAAATTTTACGCTAGAGATAAAATTGTTGAAATGTGGTCACCTAAGGAACAGTTTTGTACTTCATGTTCCTGATATGACGAGGGTATTCATTGTTTCAAGGGCCTTTAGCATGCCAAAACTTTGACTTGTTAAAGACAGCGGGATCCAACATCAGAATGCCAATGTTTGAGCAGAGGTATGATGACCGATATATTGGTTATTTTCAATATTACCACGTCTCTAAAGTTTCTCTTTTAATTCATCACATAACTATATCATTTCTTATTAATACTATTCATGTTTTAACGCAAATAGTATCAATGCGTAATATTGATGCGTATTAATGTGGAGCTTGAAGACTAGTTTATTTTTACCCTGATTTTTTCTTTAAACTTGTTAATTCGGGGAAAAATATATTTTATGAAGGTAAAATGGAATATGAATGAAAACTTTTTATGCCACATATCATTGGAATTGTATGTATAATTATGTTAATTTCGCAACAATTTTCTCGCATGGAATGTTTAATGCCACTTCTCAGGTCCAATTAAAAGTAATTAATCTTTTTAAAAAAAATAATTTTTCTTTTCCAATTTGGCTGCAATTTGCGCAATGTATGTTTATGGACATTCTAAAAACTATATGCAATCAAAATTTTGCGGAAATTATACAGCCCTTTTTATAAACACATTTGCTAATATTGATGTAGAAGTCCACACCGTCTGCTATAAACAGCTCGAGTGCTTATTACTTTCAAAGTATTGGTACCAACAGATCACACGAGTTTTTTGGTAGAAAATTAGTTTTTTCTGGATTCCAATACTTAGTTTTTTAGGTAACTGAACAGAAGGCCTTAAAAATTAGAAGCGTTTACCTTCTTCGCGTTGTAGTGCAATGAGAAACAAACATATATTACATTTTCAGAAGTAAATATCTACTAATCACATGAGAGGTTACAGGAATTTATTTATTACTTTAGTTTTTTCAAATAAGAAGAGTAATTGTTGAGGCAAAGCTCAAAATTCTAAAGAAGCTTCAAATTAGCCGTTGGATATTCCGAGATCAAATCATGTACCACATTTTACTCTCCCTCTCCCCCTCACATTGTAAAGATCCGAGATTTCATTTCCAGCGCCGGCCTAGCTTTCGAAACCGCAACTTAGAAGTTGCAGCATTTCCATGAAATTTGCAGCTTGACAGTATCCAAGATAAAGTGCTCGAGAAGACTATTCGGAGGAAAAACACTGTTGTAGTTCATTCCTAGACCGAACGCCAATCTTGATATCTCGGCCAAATAGACCACAGAAAGAAGCTTCCAAATGAACATGTTGGATAGAGCATCTGAGGGAACCACGCTAAATGATGAATGACTTTTCTTCCCTCGAAATAGAGGGATCACCCTCGGAGGGAGATCCAGCGATATGGGCCGTGTTTTTTCTTTCTCTTTAACTAAGGTCTTTGTCATATGCTAACTTTGCGGAACCGCGCTGACGTGAAAGGAATTAAATAGCACCACGTATTCTTTTGCCCATCCGTTAAAGCGTTCGAATGGACATAGATTATAATGGCAGTATATAAACTCAAAAATATCGGACAGTTAAAACGTGAAGTGAGTAAAAAGTGAGAAATAAAAAATCATTTACAACGCAAAAAGAAATTTCAGGTAAACGAAAAACTCGATAAAATGTTGTTTTTTATAAAATTAATTTTTCTAATGAGGTCTCTTGCATTTGTTTTACGGTAACAGAGAAAACTACAGCATTCAATATTAACACGTTAACCGCCACATGTACCACCGGTGGTACATTTGAGGATTTCACTTACCGCCGCATGTACCACCGGTGGTACATTTCCAAATTTTTAATAATTATTTTCAAAAATTAATTTAAAATATTTACGGAAGGTTAAATGATAAAGTCGTAAAATGGTAAAGTCGTGGCGGTAGTGAGAAATCTCTGATATCAGGCATGGCGGTTAACGTGTTAAAGATAATAATAGTTATCTTACCAGTTAAATTATAGTTAGTACATTTTAGAAAACAAGAAAAAAATGTAATAATTGAAAAGTTCATTATCACATTTTGAATGCATATTGCTTATTTGCAATAATTATAAAATTGCTAAAAAAGCAACGAGTTGTAACAATAAGTCCGTCAGATAGTGTTCAAACAACTGTCTTCTATTTTGTCCAGCGTTTATAACTGAATGAACAATTTCCATAATGAGCTTCATTAAGTAATCATTGGCAAACATATTCTATTTCCATCCTGAAGAATTAATCTCAATTATCCTAATTTTATTCCCAGACTTCATTAAAAGCTCGACATCGAAACCTAACTGAAATTCAGAAAAAAATTCGGTATCCGTGAAGAAATCATTGCCTCACCGATATGATTTAAACACCAGCCTGAGGTGCACACGTCGTGAATTGATCAGAAGTTAATGAAGCTGCTAAATAGTGTAGTGGATAATACTTAACTATGTGAACTGACGAGCAGTCTTCCAAAGACACCTATATATCTGGTACCCGACCGCGTTCTTGTAAGTAAAGTAAATCAAAATTAAATTGATTTCGATATAGGTTGATCATAAAGAGGTACAATATTTCACATTTAAGTTGGAAGTTATTGGATTCTGATCTTGAGAAACACGGCGTTGAGGCAGTTGAGAATGTGCATGAAAGTTCTCAATCATGTCACAGGGTCACGGGAAGTTTCTTTGCGCTGGGCCTGTACATAAATTCACACGCGCCTCCGAAAATTGTCTAAGAATTGCATGTTCGACAGAAAAGTTCACGATACGAATTTTTTTGAATGAACGGAAGAAAATGAACTTATTTACAAATTTGGGATTTAACTTGCGTGATGAGGATGCGTACGACTTTTATACGCTGCTGTGGATTCGTCTATCACTGGATTCAAAAAATATTTATCTTCATCATAATTTCTCGGGAGACTTATCTCCCATAAATAGTTCTTAAACTAAAGTGATGTGAATCCGAACAACTTTGTCTTGTAAAAATTAGCCAGTCAAAGCTGGGAGTAGAATGGAATACAGTACCTGAGAATTTCAAGTCACAACATTTGTACGTTTGCAACTGTTTTTAGCTGTCTGCAGGTGGGCGTGGCGTGCCTCATGCAGCGAACCAATCACAGAGACAGCGCTATTAAAAGAATTTTCTCTATACAAACTGGAATTTGGACGAGGTTTTCGTAAACTTCATTCTCAAAAATTAGTTTGAATTTTTTTGTGTTTGACGTTTCAAATTTTTCATTCTGATTGGCACTTAAGTTTTCGAAAGTAAAGTAAGAAATCATGCGGAGGTGAGGCTCTTCCGCCGGGCGCTAAGATGCTTAATTTTCGAGGCAGAATTTTATTTTAGTAATCAAAATAATATATTTCCTACTGGACAGTTCCCGGGGAAATTCCTAGGTTTAAAAGTGATGAAATTAAGGATTTTCCGATCCATAACTGCGCACAAGTTCAATTAGATTTGACCAATTTGAAATTACTTTAAAGAGGAATGTATAGTAAATATTTACAACGAAATATTGTGTTTTAAATGCATATTTTATGAGAAAATATACAGAACTTCCATTCTGTATCTTATCCACCGATAACATAGCCTAGATACACCGGTGGAAATTCCCCAGCTTAAGAATGATAAAATTAACGATCTATGAAATAAAATATATTTTTCAGTTTTACCCGTGGTACTATCAGCACATAAATATTTTTAATAATTATATACAGGACTTCCATTCTGTATCTTATTTACCGATAACATGGCTTCGCAGGAGAAAAAACTAATAACTGTCGAAAATAGCGTGTTTGATAGTAATCTGGCCCCTCTGGTATCCACAATACAATACTTTTAATGCATGTATACCCGTTCTCATTTCAGTTCAATAATTTTTCTTCAGTAACATATAGGGGGTAATGGGGCGGACACACACACAGAGAGATGGAGCTACATTGTCTATTAGATTGAGGCTGTAGGTGTGATACCGTCAATTAAGAAATTTTCTATCTTAAATTTTTATGAGGAAAATCTTTAAATCTCTGCATGGCTAAAAATCAAAAGAAGAAATTACTGATTTTTGGGCACCAGAACTTTCGAAGAGGCATACCCCAGCTATTCTAATTGCCTTCAAATTGAACTTCTTGGAGCGGCAAGCAAATGATGGTCTCTTCAAAGACCATTTCGCAATCACTGCCAAATTGAATCGACCGAGACGTAAAGATTGGTGGTCGAATTTGGCAATTCAAATGCCAGCAATCATGATTGTGCAGCGTAATGTAGATAATGTTGATGTGGCTGTAAAATCGTGTTATAAAATATGACTGCTCTTTAGATAAAAGTATATAGCAAGGGAATTTTCTTGGTTAAATGTTCTTGATTTCTAACTTTCTCGCGAGCTTGCTACCTTCGGTTCCCCCAATATACACACAGCTCATATTAGCTGTGCGTGAAATAGTGACGGATGTATTGTGCTCTCAGTTGGAGTCTTGAAAATTGTGACCTACGCGCTGCATAACTCTGCAAAAATAATAGAAATGTTGTACTAGACTTGTTTCCAACTGCAGAAGTAAGGAGCAACTGAAAACTGGAGTATGTATTTTTTAACTGGGAGAGAGCGAACAAACTGCGTAATTAGTAACAAGCTACATACATTTTTTAGTTCATGATGAGTACGTAGAGCTTAGGACTTGGAGTTAAAAAAATCAAACTCATTCAATAATCTTAGCAGAAAATGTCTCGAAACATGAAGCACAAGCATGAGCTCAGCGTGACGTTATAAAAAATAAAACGGAAGCTGAACAGAGTTACAGTAAAAATGATTGAAATAGAAGATGTTGAACTGTTTATTCTCAGAGTTAGTATAAGTCAGTGCAGTTACCAGGGCCGTAATGCATCTGGTGCGGTGTGTGAAAGTAGTACGTCTTAATAGCGCTACACGCTTCTCATTGCGCCTTACACGCTTCTCATTGTCACTTGGTAAGTGACAAGACGCCCCAGATGCTTGTCACTTACCAAGTTTTTTCTATTATCGTAGACGGAGAGAAATTGTCCTCATTTGCTGCCATTTTTTCCATTCGAGAGAAGAACGCATTGATAAAAGACAGAGAAATAAAATTTGCCATGAATTGTGCGTATGTACAGTATTTCACAGGTAGCGAAAAATAATCTTGTATATTCGTTTACAAGAATTTAAATCATACCCGTGTGTACTAAATGATGGGCCTTTCAGTTTATACTATTCTTTTTTCGTTCGATGAAGCATCCTATCGTGCACAAAGGTACATAAATCTTGCTTCAAAATAACAGTTGTCAGTGACTTTTATGAGCATTTTATGTGCATTGCTGTAGAAATACTTTCGTGATGAACACTTAGTTGTTTCAACGTAATTAAACATTGAAATTTGCTAAATAATGCAAATGTATGATGTACTCAAACTGTACTAAAGATGGAGGTGAAGCTGAAGTTGTGTCGAAGAGTACATCTACAGTAACACTCTGCTGACTGTCATGGTTATTGAGTACTCATTTCTAATGAAACGTGGGAACCTCCCTACAGATATAGAGTCACAGCACCTCTATTTCTGCTATTATTTACGATATTCTAAAATAATAACATTTGATTGGTCCACGGGGTTATGTATAACCAAAATCTGAAAACAGTTCAGATGATAAAAATAGAATCTCGTCATTTCCGTAGAGGTTGTATATTGAACTATGTCGTATGTTGACACTGCAGATTCCCTCATAATCTGGTTAATGATGCTGTCGAATTCCATTGTTTTCATTCACATGAGATAGAGACCCGTATGAGAGCGTGAAGTCGGCAAGATAAGAAACTTCATAAAAACTGGCATACCCTAGAAAAAATACAAAGCCAAGGCACGCAGCGTATCTAATTGGGTCTAACAACTGCCGGCTCCATTAGTAAGGAAATGCCTCCAATGATTTCCTTCGAAGATTGCAATAATATCATTGATCAGTTATTTCTATCATTCACTCTTGCATTCCTAAGGAAAAAGACGAGACAAGTATTTATCTGTTGCTTAAGATGCAGGCACTCTGTGTCGCATAGCCCAGAGCTTTCGAAGACCCCGGAATGTTCTCCAACTAACTCTTTCTGCTGCCCTCGCCGGATTGAATTTATACTCACAGAGGTATGCATTTATAAGTGGATTTTACCGCATTTTTATTTGCATTGCGCTATCTTTGTCCTATTGTAGATGACGGGAACTAGTGAACTTTATGAGAGTTTTTTGGTGCGTTGAAAAGTTCTCGTCATTGCGAAGATGTTTCTGGGATTCGAGACGGCAGGCAAACTTCTGTTATCGTCGTAACAATTTGCACAGCTGAGCGGGCAACACGCAATCAATGTCCATACAGACCGTATAATTGCAAGAAGGAAAAGACCTCGAATTCAGACGCCGTCTTAATGCAACTTTCAAAATTTAGATTGGTTGTTAACCCGAAAGTTGAGAAGTTTGAATTAAGAAGGCAATGAATAGATCTGTACGATCTGCCGCTGGCGACTTGAAATCTCTTTTGTTTGTATGATAGAAAGCAAGCGTTTTGTATAAAGTTTTCGGACTCAGGTATTTTGTTCAGATTTTCCCTAGACTTGAAATATTTCTAAACAACATTAAAGGTAATTTAAGTTTAAATTTTTGACTACATTGAAAAATTTCATATAGTGAACAAATTATTTAATTTGAATACTCGCACTTTCCAAAGTTTTGACGATTTCATTCTCTGTGGCCGATTCATTAATTCACGAAAATGATACGTCATCTACAGTAATTCAACGAAGATATAATTTGAACAGTGGTTGTTTTCAGGCTAAATGTTCGTTCGATTCTTCAATTGAAACATCTCCATTAATTGAGCTTTTCATACGGGTTTCAAGTAGACTGAGCCTAGTTTTTTGCTTGCCAAAGAACGGAGCTGCAACTCTGAAAGATTTTCAATTAAAAATGGTTATTGTTTAAAATATTTTCTTTACTTTTAAATTCATATGTAATGTTTACTTCCTGATTTAGAGATTTAATTTCAAGCGCTACTAAGGTACATAATATTTTCCTATACTTAAACGTACACTGTAAAAATGAGGTTAGAATTTGGGATAAAATTCAGTTCATTTTCGCTTTTCAAATAGAAATACCCCAAAAAAGAAAAAATATCATACTATCGTAGGAGCAGCTAAGACTTAGTCAATTCATGAGGTATTTCACAGAATATAATTTTCGGTCCTTGGAATATTTTTTATTCAAAATAAAATCACAGCAGACCCCTTTATTAGAGCTTGAACACTTTGTGCATTCGTACGATAGTATTGATAATGTTAATACCACACCTCCAGACTTGACTTGAACATTTCCACGTGTGGATTTGGCATGCGCAAATGAATGTCATGTAAGCAGCAACGATGAGTGATCATTTCAGATTTTACCATGACGATGCGTGTACATGATAGTTCCTTGACAGGCTTGGCCTCTGAAAAATAGACAGTTCCACGCTTAGCTCAATGCTTTAACAAATCAAATGCACTAAAAACACTCGGAAAGTTCTTTGAGTATGCGCAAAGTTGTTCATTTGGTTATTTTTGCGTTCTACTTTTTCAAATTACACGCCACACTGCATTCTAGCTAGCGTATTTTTAAGCTACACTGAACACTGCTTCTTAGCAAACGCAACAGGTCTGTATTTATTATTTATAGGCTACACCATCTCCTAGCTGCTGCAACGGATTCTGTATTTATTATTTACAGACTAGACTGCTTCTCAGCTAACACAACGGGTCTGTATTTATTATTTACTGACTACACTGCTTTTCAGCTAACACAGCGGGTCTGTATTTATTATTTATAGGCTACACCATCTCCTAGCTGTTGCAACGGATTCTATACTCATTATTTACAAGCTACACTTTCTCTTAGCTAACATAACGGGTTCTGTATTTTCAAGTAACAATCTACACCATATTCTAGCTACTGTGTTCATTGCCATCACCGTGCTTCAGGCCGTGTGAAATATTCGGTTAGTTGTCCGTCAGAGTGATATCGATTAGGGCAGCACAGCGAAATGGCCTCGAAGTGTGTGTAGGACATCTATTGTATTCTCCATTCAGTCAAATAATTACTGCACATTACCCATGAATACGAGTATACTGTTTAAGCTTCTCGCTTTGTGGCTGCCGGTCAAAATAAAAACTGAAACACCAGAAAAATATTTGAGAGATCTGTTGCACAGCTGCTCCACCGATTTCAAAGTAACTTTCTTTATGGAAATACACGTTTTTGTTTGTTTTGTCTGTTTTGCATCAATTTCTTCTCATTTTTGTTGATAGAAGTACGAAGCGACTATAAGTACATATTAACACTCTTTTAGATTGAAATTAAATGTTAAATACAACTCCAGCAAGTATATAGATAAAACTAGTGCCTCTAGATTTCTGTGTGACCATCTGCCAGTCGTACAAGAACGGTTAGTCACAACGATGCCTTATACATTACGATATCTCATGGGACTGAGATTACAAGTCATTAACACAAGGATGATGTGACCGGTTACTTGTCCTTGACACAGTGATGAAGTGACTGAGATTACAAGTCATTAACACAAGGATGATGTGACCGGTTACTTGTCCTTGACACAGTGATGGCGTGACTGAGATTACAAGTCATTAACACAAGGATGATGTGACCGGTTACTTGTCCTTGACACAGTGATGAAGTGACTGAGATTACAAGTCATTAACACAAGGATGATGTGACCGATTACTTGTCCTTGACACAGTGATGGCGTGACTGAGATTACAAGTCATTAACACAAGGATGATGTGACCGGTTACTTGTCCTTGACACAGTGATGAAGTGACTGAGATTACAAGTCATTAACACAAGGATGATGTGACCGGTTACTTGTCATTGACACAGTGATGGCTTGACTGAGATTACAAGTCATTAACACAAGGATGATGTGACTGAAAGAATTCATCAAATTACTCCTGCACTCCCTCTACATTCTAGCAGCTTAATGAATCATTCAATAATTAAGAAAATTATTTCCACTTGCATGAGAATGTTGACACAGGTCATCAATATTAAATTTAGAGAACGACTGATGTTCGTAAAAAGCGAGTCTCGTCCATGGGCAGGCATGAAATTTTAAAGATTCTTCAGGTAAACGAAGTCGCAAATTATTTGAACAAACGATTGACTATCTTGAATATAAAGTGAGGCCACAGCCGACTTACTTGCATTACAAATACACCGACTTATTCAATTATTCACCGTCATGAATCTTCAAAATTATATCGATGTGTGCATTACACATGATTTAAATTCATTGTACATTTGCGGTATCGTTCCCTATTATTATTTCAGAGAATCTTATTGCTGATGGATTGTGTTAGTCCGTTCTAAAAGGACTCTTCACGAAAAAAAATGTGCTTAAGATAGTGAATGTTTTGATAAATTTATGCCCAGGTTTTACCTTTTCTTTTCTGAAGAAGTTAAAATATATTTTAAATATGTTCATATGAATATTCTGCATAAAAGTACATTATAAATATGTATCATACAAATATTCTGCACAAAAGTATATTATAAATATTTTTCACATAGATATGTTGCACAGAAATTGGTTAAAAATGTGTTTCATGTAAAAAATAAAGTTTGCATGCTCATTTTTGAGAAACTCGAATAAGTTGACAAATGCAATTTTTGACTTCTCTACAGCTGAAAAAAACTTAATTTTTGTCGTTAATTGTAAACTTTAAATAAGTGCACGAATAGATGCGGAAATTTGCATTAATTTGGTGTCAAAATTAAACTTGGTATTCGGTGCTGTTTTCTTATGCTTCTGCATACACGAAAACAAACAGAAGAAATTTAAAATACTCATTTTGTATCGACACATTATCTCTTGTAAATAAGTCCAGCAGAACATTGGGTCGAAATTCTTGCATAAAAAACTATAACGAGTTACATCAACCCTACAATCATATATTTCCACACCTCTTCATATATTTTAGTATAATATTTAAAAAAATAAACGGATTTAGATGCCTCAACTTTAAATGGAATAGCACCGAGTGTTGTACGCACAGTTTACTCACTTTACATTCATCGATCGCATCGCACAACATGGACTCTTCAAACACCGATGTGAAGCCCCTCTGTGAACTGCGTTTTAGATCTACTTTTCTGCTTTTATAGATGTACATTTCTGCTTTTCTGGATGTACATTTTTACGTTTCTACGCTTCTAGACCTTCATTTCTGCGTTGCTAGATTTACATTTCTGTGTTTCTAGATTTACACTTCTACTTTTCTAGATCAACATTTCTGCGTTTCTAGACGTACATTTCTGTTTTTCTAGATCTGCGTTTTTGCGTTTCTAGATCCACATTTCTGTTTTTCTAGATCTAAATTTCTACATTTCTAAATCAACTTTCTGCGTTTCTAGAAGCACGTTTCTACTTTTCTAGATTTCCGTGAGTGCTCTGCTCCAGCACGCATGTACAGATCAAGAGATGGTCCTAGCGATAAAAAGAAGGTGCTTTTCATGGGTCCCTCCTAAAGATAGTATCATTCGAAGCTGCTACGGGTGACACCTCCCAACAACAATCATAATGGACTCGGTGAAAATAGAAATCGATGTCGTGTCTCCAGCTCAGAGAAGATTAGTAGCATTCCACACCATGAGCAAACAAACTCTAATGGTGCGATGTGAAGCTGCCTCAGATTATCAAGAAATAATGATGCTGATCTACAAACAATTTTACACTCGAAGAATAAGTTTAAAACCTAGAAATAATGGGAACAAAACGGTAAGCGCGAACAATGTTTACGGAACAGTTTGTTGAAAGAAGAGCCTTAAAATTGTGTTTAAATGAGGGTTTTGTAATTCACAATGAAAATATTTTTGAATGTTTTTATTTAAAATTGAGAAAATGAATGATAAAAAGGATCCAAATTTTTAAATCAATGGGAATAATTGTCAAATAGAATGAAGAAATAGGTAGGACTTGGCTCCAACAACCGCAGTGTACTTGAGGTGTAGAATTAACGTTTTTTTAATCCGTAACACACAAATGAAGGCTCAACAGTTCTATGGTCGGACACATGTGAGGCTGCCCGTGATCTAAAACACGTGCACATATCATGAGATGACCTGTATTTTATGAATAGTTTTCAAATTACAGCAGCTTTTGCAGCACCAAATTGTGGCTTTAGAACAGTGAAGAAGTCAACTGGTTTTGGGTTTATAACTTTTTAATGGTTAACCACGGCAACATCACATGCATGTACGTGTGTTTGTGCATGCATGTGCTTGTGTTGTCAGGTAGTTACGTTTATTTCCTCTCAGGAGAATAAACAAGTGTTTTTATTATTATAATTCACTTAGTGTCAACCATTGTGAGGGGATAGATTTAAAAGTACATCAGAGACATATCGCCTTACAATCAAAATATATACATTTAAATTAATTTTTCTTGCTCATTAAAAATTGGACCGCCCGATCACAGAATTCAAAATTTCGCTCACAGTGCAAAATAAAACGCTACTTTTTCCACATTGACGTGCATGTACTGACAAACTCTTCTGTCCAATGTTGACTTGCATAATATATACTCATATTATCAAGTGACGTACGAAAACGCATGGAAGGTCACGAACGCTTCATTAGAGTTTTGAAGCTACGAACATTAGCTTTGTTTGTTATGTGACTTATTCTTTGACATGACCTAATCACTAAAATATTGTGTCTGATTACTGGGCTCCAGATAATAGCAAAACAAAAGACACACTTCGATAGACCAGCGTATGTTCAAAAAGAGCTATCGAGACCTCGTGATAACAGAAGCCTATATAGGCCTACCGAGCCCACCGCCTGCCTGTCTCTCAGCAGGCCTCCAGCGAATTACGTATCGCCATAATAGCGTCCTCCGAACATTCTCTAATATGAAAGTAAAAGGGTTAGATGATACAGTCTTGTACATTACGGCATCGCCTGTTTCTACAGCAATCTCTGTGGCTTAAACGCTTTAGGCTGAAAGATAGAACCTACAAATTAAGGCTTAAGCGAACTGCTTTCAATGTGTATTGAAAGTGCACCCATACACGGAAAACGGCAGGAAATACCCATAAGATGATCTCGTTTAACCCTAATTCAGGACGGCTCTATTTTAATATCTGTGTCTGTGACAACCTTTTGAAATATTTTTTGAAATATTTGTTAGGACATGTTCTCAGGACCCCAAAATTTGCATATAGATTTTAAGCCTTTTTATCGAATGAAAAAAAATATTTAATTGAACGTACGAGTCTAGGGGGATACTCAGAGATGTAACTTCGTTTAGACAGAACTGATGAAGTCGGCAATAATAAAAATTCTGTTACTACACCTTCATCTTCCTTCCCACAAGTGTTTTTTTGTTGACGACTTGCAGGAATTTGAACAAAAATTGTATTCTTTCCTAAACATAAGTTGACGAGAGTATCAGATTATTTTATTTCAACTTTGTCGTTTGAGTGAGCTTTTCGTCCGTTATTCTTCACTCAAGAACGACTTTGTTAAAGTGAACGAGTTATAAAGACACGCAGTCTCTAACCTACCGTACTTTAAATTTTCCGTCTTGTCATGAACAGCTCCGACAATTACCTTCGGGTAAAGTTTAATTTTTCGAATGCTTTTTAAAGTCTTAATGAACAATATATCAAATTCCATTCGCTAACTTTGTCGAGTGTCTTGTTTTACAATGTACATAATGACTCATTACAATATTCTGCACGATAATTAAGCTCTCCGATCCATCGAGTCAGACCAACATTTCAATCTGATGTTCTTTTTCTCTGGGCAAATATTTCAGGCTTTATTTCGAGAATATTACCCTAGGAATTCATTACAGTTCAAAGTCAAGAGTGCATGTAACGATGCGCAGCACTGACCCCTCTTTCCAACATAAAATAACTAGATGTTTTTACCTCCTTCCCACCCAGATCCCTGTGCGATTGACTTCATTACATTAGTTTCTCTCGTATTTTCCGCTTCCTTTTTCTCGAGCTCAGATGTTTGAGATCTGGAAACCTTGTTCTGACCTGTTAATTAAAATTATGTAAATCGTTAACAACATGTTTTAATTTTTGAGCAGCGACGCATCTTTCATGCTCGCTGGAGAACTGAATCTAAGGAAACGGATATGATAGGCGCACATCTCTGTATGAGAAAGTGGCAACATACATTCACGATTTCCATGCAATTCATAAAAATGCTATGGGAGTTTTCCTTAATGGTACAAGGGTACAAGTTTCCCCGTGAATATAATAATAATAATAGAAATAATGCAAGGGCACAAGCTCCAAGGGGAAATTTGTAGCGAGTTAGTGCAATTAACTACGTGTAGGAATGAGACTGCTGTGAAATTTATCTTTCAGTTTTTATTTCATGTATAAAACAATGCTGACACATCAACATTTAAGAACTATGATGAGGTTAAATGATTTATTTGAACTTAGTAGTTAACACGATGTTCTGTTACATCCACGCATTTTCAAGGATTCGTTCCATGTTTAATGAACACATTTTACTACAGACAATAATTACAAAAGCATGTGGAACATCACACTCTTGGCTGTTTGTTAGTAAATTTGTCATCGATATTAGTTTCATTTTACATGTGATATGGGGATGTCAAAGTTGAGAGATTGGTAATACATGTTCTACAAAACACAACTATATTTCTTGAATTACTACGAATGCTTTCAAAGTTGATAATTAAAGCCAGGAAGCAGCACGAGTTGAAATTTCTGTCTTCTACAGAGTGCAGCAACATAACTTTATTTTTTCAAAATAAAACTCATTTAAAAAATAGAAGTTGTGTTGCCGCACCGTGTATTTCACAAATCAGTTCTTGCTTACGTACTTTAACAGTTGCAGGGCTCGGTTCTTAGCAAGATTAGCAGCGGTAATGTTGCAAGAGCAGTGACTGTAACACAAATATTGACTCACATTTACACAAGTATTGACTGTAGTGGTTCTATACCTCACATATTGAGACTTTTATTCCGAACTTCTATTCATTACTTAAACGGCTCTGTACTTTACACAATGATTCATGTGATCATCAAGTTGTGCTAAAAGTTCATGCATCTTTGTTAGACAACTTTTTAACTAGAGGAGAGATAAAGACCTCGGTGACCAAGTCAAAACAAGTTAGGATTGTCAGTAACAAAGTGTAGTCAAAACCATCAGTACTTTTTAAGCACATCATCAACGTTGACTTGCCAGAAAGACTTTAAATTTACAATTTTCATTATAAGGTATACAGTCACTGATACACAGTCTACGTTTTTAAGTTAGATTTAACATTAGCTTGTTATATCGTCCAATTAATAGTTTTTTCCTTACACTCATTTGTTTGAGCTGATGACCATAGGTAATTAAGAGTGATGAACTTATGCTGTCAGATCAGGCAGGTACCAAAACAGTTCTTTGTGGCAGGTTTTTTGTTTCCGGCAAACAGAAAAAGCAAACATCTTACGTTAGTGAGGTAGACTTTCTTTGAAGTCTTACGTGGTGCGACCGTGAAAAGTGTCTAAAGAAACGGAGGTACGACCACGAAGACCACAGCACGAGCTTCAAAGTTTACTCGGAGCACTTCTTCGTCAATCAAAATTAGTAAAGTTCCTTAAAAAAATAACAACCGGATGTGATAATTCTCTGAGAACGAGGATCTGAAGACCATGCTAAACTGGATGGGTAAGGATATTTTGTATTGATTGCAACGATGTCTTCTTTAATTATTGTACAACGATGCGTTCTGTGGTCTGAAAAAACTTGAAGGAAATCGAATCTTTCATCAACAGTAAAAATACTGATAAAGACCTCGTGAACCGTGACGTATTTGATTGAGTCGACAGGAAAGACTTGCTAGTTTTATCGAATTGAAATTCTTTTAAATCAAAAGAACCATTTTATTTTATTTCTTCATTTTCTCATGTACTGGATCTCTGTCAAAATTTTGAGCAGGGTCATCAGAGAAGTTTCTGGCGTCATACATGGGTTTAATGATGTATTAGGGGTACCAGAAAGTCCTGTCCTCGTTTCTTTTCTTTTCTTTTTTTAACTTTGAATTGTTTGAGCAAGGAAAAATTGTGAGTGCAGACCTTTACTGTCAGCAACTCGAGCGTCTAAATGCATCGTTACGTAAAAAATGTTCTGTTTTAGTGAACAGTAAAGGAGTTATTTTACAACACGATTACGCTAGACTCCATTCTGTCAAAGAAACAATAAAAAATAAAGTCTTTAGGTTGGGAAGTTCTTCCTCACCCACCATACTCGCCAGACCTTCCTCTATTAGATTTTCACTTATTTCGTTCTTTAGAGCATTTCATCAGCGGAAAAAGATTCATAAATGTTCACGAGGTTGAAGCGGAATTTAATTAATTTATTTCTTCCAAAGATGTTAATGTTTTTGAAAGGGGGATTAAAAAGCTTCCAAGTAGATGGAAAAAGGTTATATCTAATGATGGTGACTATTTTGTGGACAATAAAGATTTTTTAGCAGCATTTCTTTCAATTATTATTCATAACAAAAATCAGGACAGAACTTTCCGGTACCCCTATTATATTAAGTGGCTCAGAGTCACGAAAACTTTCATTGTAGAATAAGGCTCACACACACAGTGAGCTATCGAACATTATGGTCGGAAATATTGACATGTGCGCCATCATTGCTCACTGGTGATACATCACCTAACCTGTCACGCGTTCCATGAAGAATTTGTCGTGAAGTTTACGAGAAATGATATGTTTTTTTTAGAGTGAATCAAGGATGAAAAGTACACAAGAAAGTTATGATAATTTGCTGTTAATTGGTAATAATGGTTGTGAAGTTTTCTTCGATGAAAAGTTGCAAATAAAATCAATTGTATATGAATGGCTGAGAACAGAAAATTTTTGCTGGTTCTTCGCAGTTCAATATCCACTACACCAGAAACACTAAATTTTTATGTAGAAGAAATTCTTTGAAGACTGAACAAGTAAATTGTTGTGGGTGTTCTTGCACTGTGCTGCGCTGTACCAGTGATTTATTTATTTAAACTTTACTCGTGTTAGCACAGCAGGTGAAATTTAATTTGAAGCCACGTCAGCTGTAAGATTAATAATGCAAACAAAATGAACTAATGTGCTTTATTTCGCTTCATCTTAGCATGTTTGCTCATAACCGTGCAATATTCCTTCATAAAACAATACTCTTTCCGTTGTCGACTAAATAATGAATGTTCCTGAACATGCTCGCCAGCTCCAAGAAATCATTTCAATACTAGAGAATTATTTTTGAAATCAGAACACGAGTAACTCGCTGGTGAGAAGAACTTTTACTTCAGGAACAACTCGGTATAATTATTTGAGGTATGCACTGTACGGTAAGTCGATGAAAAACCTTGAATAAAATATCAAAGAATTGCTTAGTTCTGGGACATTGAACTGAGGGATCAATCAGTACAGTTCATGCCCTGTATTCATGCTCAACACTGAGTATATAGGTTCAATTCATCTAATTCATTATTCTCTGATAAGTAAGTCAAATACACGTGTTTACGACACCTAACAGATTGAATTTAAACGGAAAGCAGTCCAGATTTTTTGAACTATTGAAATGGTTCGATACATATCATGCTCAAAAGTTTATGTGAATTTAGCGTATATTTCATATGACTTTAGATATCAGTTTGGTATTTAATGCATGCAATATTAAAATATTCTGGGTTTAACTCATAGTGTTATCAGTTCCTGTTGCTTTATAGGTATTTTCTGTAAAGTATTTTATGCTCACCTCGACACGAGAATACACACTTGCTACAATTCCTGTAGCCAAGCTGCAGTCTTATTATTTTCAGGTGAACGTGAGTCTGACAAGTTCTGCGTTTTAATTTTATTTGACTTGACCCAGGGATTTGTCATTAATATTTAGTTATTTGCGCTCTCACTGCTGCAGTGTTCACATTTCCCTTAATTTTAGTCACAGAATGTTCCGTTGGTCACACCTGAATGTTCCAAACTTGACTATTCCAAATAGTGAGTTGGATTTCCGTGACGCATGTCCCCGGTGGAGCTGAATTGAAGGTGAAATTGAAGAGAAAGCCATCGGCGAAGTGGTCAGCCAATTGTAGACATCTGGCCTATCATGGCTTATCGACTGCCCTGCCATGGACAGAATGAGCCGCCATGCATTGTAGTCTTGCATGTCCGTTCGTGTGTCAGGGTAACGCATGTGGCGTTAGTGTAATCTAAAGTTTGTTTGTGCAGCGCAAACTTTCCGGGGGAGCGTTGAGCGGAAGGCCAGTGGGTTAGCTGGGCAAGTCAAGCAGAGAAGCAACTCGCCAGGCCGTTTTTGCCCTTCGCTTGCTGTTTATTTTACTGTCGCACGTGACACCGACAGCCATGATGCAGTAACTGCAGTTGCTAAGCGTTCATTTGGTAACAAAAGTAAGGGATTTTTTCAAGCTCCTACGATAGTGCATGAAAAACTAAGTTCAGCAAATACAATAAGCGTTGGAGAGTCTTATGCCAAATTATACAAATCCCACGGGGAATTTTCCACGCGACACACCACCATCAAAACTAATGTTTCTTTTCCTGTCAATAATGAATTTAATAGCATACATTTAATCCGTATTCCTGTTACGAAAATGCATAAATGCAATCGCAATTCTTCAACTATTATGTTTGTTTGCGATACACAGAGTAGCTATGCTTGAATATAGATCACGCAGTTCATACACAGCTGTACTGAGCTTCTTACTGAATCAATCAAAAGCGTATGTATGTACACGATTTATTTCGTCACTCACACTGAAAGTTTAAATCCTTTATGAACACAACTGAACTTCTCAAACCGCATTTGCTCCAGTTAAACATTCCTAAGAGTACTGTATTATTGTCGTGTTCTACTGTTATTTTACAGTTGTGAGCAGATTTTTGCCGTGTAGATTAAACTTCGGTGCCTAGTCCCTTGTGCCTTGGTTTTGTGGAGCGGGCGATTTATTCAGCGAACAATTCACATTTTTTGGCTCGGTGAAATCCTGGCGAGTTATTTCACACCAATTCTATTTTTCTCTTGCACTCCACAGCAGGTGAGGGTGGCACTCAATACTCAATACTTGATACACTCCACAGCAGGTGAAAGTGGCACTCAATACTCAATACTTGATACACTCCACAGCAGGTGAGGGTAACACTCAATACTTGATACACTCCACAGCAGGTGAAAGTGGCACTCAATACTCAATACTTGATACACTCCACAGCAGTTGAGGGTGACACTCAATACTTGATACACTCCACAGCAGGTGAGAGCAGCACTCAATACTTGAGCTCATCACTGGGCTGTTCTGTTTAATTTCTACATGAATACTGGATGCATTTTAATTTTTGCATATAAGTCTGCACATACATTGTTTGCATTTATAACTGCTACATTTCAGCGATGAAAAATAGTTTGATTTTAAATTACGGTCCTTGGATTATGGTAAAGAATCGTGTTTGTTTTTTGCTAGAAACTATGGAGGGAGTTTGGATGTTTTCAGATGCCAGTGATTCGAAATAACCAGTAATTGTTTTCAGGGTTGTTGGAAAGTTAAACACTTAGTTTTTTTCAGTGCATGAGTGGGTCTGAGTCTATTTAGGATTTACTGAATATCACTCGAAAAAGTCAGAAGTACAGGCAGTAAATTCAAAGTATTTAATGAACGAAACCTCAAAAATGTTAAAATCTCCTGTTTGCCTAACACTGTCTTCTTGCTTTTATTGTCTTAATTTGATTTTTTCAAAATCGACCAACTACTAGCGTTTTTATTTTCGTTCTTATTTTTTTGGAAGGGGTTTTGACATAAATAATTTTGCTAAAAAGGTTCAAACTCCGAGATAATTATTTAACTCACTATAGATGTACATTTTCAAACGCGACCAAGTAAAACTAACGAATGAGGGAGATGAAAAACAGTAAATACTGGCAAACACGGCAAGGCTCATTGGTAACACTGGCAAACACGGCAAGACTCACTGGTAACACTGGCAAACACG
>VCRD01000436.1:171777-242697 GCA_006783055.1 Trinorchestia longiramus
AGTTGCAAAGGATTTCCAAAAATGAGATGAAATAAAAAGCGATGATATCGTGAGTCAGAATTTCAGTTGTTTTCTTATTCAACAGTTAACGAAAAAAAGGAAATAAAAAAGAATACGATATTTTTCAGTTACCGTTACCAAGCTGCTACACAGAAAAAAATAGTTAATGGAAATCAGGTTTTCACTGAAGTTAATGGCACTTACTGTGGTAATTAACATTTTGAGGTAATTTTTGCTTAACGTAGCTGCTTCTATGTTTTAAAAATTACTAGAAAATTTTCCATCAAAATTTTCGAAAGTGTATAGCCTGTGCAAGCACGCACAAAATTTCCTAGGTAAGTTCATGACTTGTTGGAGGCCTATCCATATTGTGTTCTCTCGTGCCTGTCGGGCGGAACAGCAGAGAGGAAGCGGTTGAGGGAGTAAGGGGAACCAGGGGCGGGATCGAACCAGGCTGGGGGTGACCAAGTTGTGACCGGGGGTTTCATAGTGAGGTTGTGTCAGTGTTGAGACAGTGACGGTCAAGTGAGGGTGTGCGACTGTGTACCACAGGTCTCCCGAGATATCGTAGCAGTGTGTTCCTCAGCGAACTTAACTGTTGATTACTAAAGTGATTTTAAGCTGAAAAAACTGATGATCAGTGAGATCAAAACTGATAGAATTCATGTGTCTTATACTATTGTGCAAATTTCCTTATAAATCTATATCGTGACACACGCTTTCTATTTCCTACGGTAACCGATGAATTACCTGGAATACCTAGCATCAGCACAACTGTAGTTACCTGTCAACTAGTACTTTAATCGAATCCAGGTACCTAAAATATATTCCTCTATTTCGTATTGACAGTACCATTGATTTAAACAGCTAATGCATTGTGGTTCAATTGAAAACGATACCTGTTTAGATTTGCATTTTTTAACTTGTGAATTTGTTTAAATTCAAGTGTGGTGTTCAATAGAAACTGTCTCCTGTATTTGGATACCGTTTTCATACCAAGAATGCTGACGGATGCTGTGATTTAGGTAAGAGATTTATTAGAGTCCTAGTAAAGTATATAATTAAAGGTAGACTCTATTTTTGATTTTTAATATACAGCACATCATCTTCCTTTTATCTTACCAGTATTTTTAAGAATTACTTCACGTCCGTCATTGTCTGTCCCATGCAGCGTCCGATATAGATAATGGGAGGAATTTTGTGACCGAAATTAAGCTAAGCAACAGTTGCATCGTAATTGTTAACAATTTACGGCATAAATGAATTATTATCCATACAATTTTACCTTGTATTTCACTGCTATCAATTGGTATTTGTAATTCAGGGATGGTGGAAACTGCGAATTCCCACAAATTTTTTCCTAATAAAACTCCAGGGACATAACACTCCTTATTTGGACGCGCGTTTTAACGCTACGTTGGATTTAAAGTTTGAACAACTTTGTTAGTTTCATTCATTTGCCCAAAATTCGTTCTCTCCCTACATTTAAATACACTACTAAAATATGTGTGTTGTGTTGCACAAACGTGTTCTGAGTTGTGTTGCACAGTGCATGTTGTGTTGAGATATACACATTGTGTGCTGTGTTTCACACAATGTGTTGTGTTTGCATATTTATGCATCATTTGTAGACTGTTTTGACTCATTTCAGAGCTTATTTGCTTTCTGTTGTTGTCGACTCTCGAAAGCCTCTCATAAATCGATAAAAAATTCATTTACTTGAGGACTGCATCCCCGTCTCTGAAAAGCGTGGTCTGTATCTTGCTCCCTGCATAGCATGCAATATTTTGCTCATTACTTATCAAATGATACAGACGAGTTTCTTTATTAGCGACGTAAATATTCCTTTTTTTAATTCAACGGCTAAATATTTATTTGTTGGTCATCCGATCAATATGCATTAATGAATTTGAATATGAATATTGAGTCTTAATTCGTCGGCTAAATATTTATTTGTTGGTCATCCGATCAATATGCAATAAGGATTTGAAATATGAATATTGAGTCTTCATTCAATGGCTAAATATTTATTCGTTGGTCATCCCATCAATATGCAATAATGATATTAAATATGAATATTGAGTCTTAATTCAACGGGTAAAATATTCATTCGTAATTCTCCAATTAAATGTGTTCTTAATTTACTGGTTAATTATTCATACTTAATTACTCCTTTGAAGTTGCACTTCATCTTAAAATTTTGGGGTTTTTAGTCGTGCGTTATTTTTGGGCAAACACGTAAACTTTTTCTCGATTTTGTTTCATTTCTAAATAAATGTAATTTCATTTGTTTCTAGATTCATTTAGCTTAGTTATTTCCGCTTGGTATGCGTCATTTTTATTAGGATTGATGTATCTGCAATGAAACAATTTGTTTCGAAATATTTTTAGACATCTACTTGTTAACATGATCGAGTTTTGGATCTGCAGCGACTGTAACCATCCAACAAGTCTGTAAAGTCAGGATTTTCCCTGCATTCACGGCTTTCTTTTAATTGTTTATTGTTCTTGAGAGTAATACTTTATGCAGTAGATGCAGTTGATGAAGTACAAGGCGCTATAAATTCTGAAATTATTAAAATGACTTCAAACACAATTCGTGCGCACGCTGTATATGAATTAACGCGTTTTTCCGCTTTACAGACAATAATAATTTCTTTGCAATCGCACCGATTCCAGAGGAAACCGTTCTAGCGCCTCGAAAATTATTTTTCCGTAATAAAGAGCGAAGCTTTTTCTTTAGCGCTTTGAAAATTGCTTTTCGATCAATTTCTTTTGCGTATGGGGAAACTAAAAGTAGATTGTAGGGCCTTCTGTGGAGTCGTGGACTAAATTGGTCGAGTAGGCAAGTTAGAGAGGAGTCCTTTGATGTAGTCTCTTTCCCATTAGATAGTCGATCGTTGGCCAAATACCAGTGCGGGATGTCAAAGCTGTCGCTGTTTACCTCATCAAATGTGTTCCTTCAGAAAGGTCTCTGTACAGGCCTTAGATATTTGCATCATTATTCGGAACCCCTTGAGAATGCATTAGACTTAAGGTCATCCTCTGCCCAGATAGAAAATGTGAATCTTCCTTTTTGCGTTTCGACTTCCGACTTCGTTTAACATTGCACTTCGTGTCCATTGCTTTAAGTTTTCCACAACTAGATTCGTTGTAGCGTTCGTGCATCTTATTTCACTTACCTTGCTTTTTTAATTCAAGAGTACTAGGTCTCTGTTGTGATTATTGAAAAATATTTATTTTCGCATAGCAAAATATTCTCAGTCATCTTTTGTTGAACGTGCAAAAATAAAAACAATATCCACAAACTGTCTTGTCGAATATATTTTAAAACAAAATTTTGTTATTGAAATGTTTTACTTATTTACATGCTCGTAATTATAATGAAGGTTCCAATATTGTCCTCTACACTGCCTGCTGTAGATATTACTGGTGGATTGACTCTAGATTCTTTTGTCATAATTTTAAGTTCGTTGGAATCTATTAGTATTTTCATGTATCAAATTAATGCAGTTCGTCAACTCTTCATTGTATTTCACAGTCAAAGTTACGACCTAATTTTTATTCTTTGACCTGAAGAATATTAGTTAAACTTAAACACATTATAGAGCTGTCTGCTCTACGTCTATACAGCTGTCTATTACTATTCTGTCTGCTGTCTTACGCGGAAGGAGAACGTAAATGTCTCAGTAATACCTAACTTCTCATACTAGTATTTTCTTCACTTGTAAGTTAACTATCTCCACATCGCCATATACAATAATTAGCTGGAGTCCTTCGTGTAATAACAGCTGTGTTTTAGCCTACATGAAAACAGCATCCATTCATTATTGTCAGTATTACTGTGGTACCGATATCATTAGTATCATATGTTTCTCCTAGTCACTCGACTAGGAGGGTATATTGAAGTTTTGTTCTATGAAATTTAATTTTCTTAAATTTAATGTAACTTTCTTTAATTTGACTTATTAAAGTGGCATCTGTCATTAAACATTTGAATTAAAACAAATATATGAGTAATATGAAGTCAAAGAATGAATACATTATTTTGGGAGACCCTGTGTTGCTGTGATTGTGATGCAATGCTGAGCGTACAGAAGATGTCAAACATGGTGAGGTGCTGAAGTTATTCTCTCCTGTCTGTTATTCAGATACACGCGGGCAGCGTCCTTTTTCCGGACATTATTTTAAACGCGGGTTGGGGATTTGCTGAACCAATCTTCAAAAAATCGGTGAATGATCTTTTGCATTATTTTTCAATATGCACTCAAATCTCTATTCAGAACGATATCTGATTTTTTTCACTAATCCTGAAATAGAAAATCTAGCTTTATAGATATTTTTGTAGAGGTATTCTGCTGGAGACTATTTTACAGTTGCTCCATATCGCACTTGACAAGCGCCCTTAATATTTGCTGCAATCCCTTCAACTGCGCCGTTAAATAACTCTCCAAATACCGTTTTAATGAAGGCTAATCCAGGCCGCTTAAAGGCGTTCAAGCTTCGCAGGACACGTTCCCTTCTCCAGCATGAAAATTTTCCAATATTCACGCACACTCAGCAGCTCCTGTGTTTTTACTAAGCAATCGACTGAGCTTTACGCTTCTCTCTTCGTTTACCAATTATGTCAGCCAAATTTTGTGCATAGCTATTCAACTTCTGGCAAAATTTGATTACTAGGTTATTTTGTTAGGCTACGAATATATTTTTCTTTTGGGGAAGATAAATTTTTGGGAAATACTTCACAAAACTCTATTGTATGTTCTTTAATGTTTATAAATAGTTGCTGCATGATATGATCATAAACTTTTGTTTCACAACTGCTTAGAATATATGAACGTTTCAGTTAGAGAATCCAGCTCTTTGAGGAGCAATTAAAGTTTTTGAAGTTTATTCATTGCGTATTTTGGGAACTCGAATGTGCTACTCATCAGATACTTCGTTATATCCATCTTATTTTTAAATTTCCATTTTTTCGTTATTTCTACTACTCAGTTACCTAAAACTAATTACACAAGAGTTGTCTGTCGCCTGCTTATAATATTCTAAAAAGCGCCTGGTTTGTGTAGGCTTACACTAGTGTGATTTTTCTTTAAAAAATCGTGCTTCAAAGTCTTCACAAGTTTTCAAATTTGAATGTCTTCTTGACTCAGTAATGTGAAGATTCACAGTTTATTACATCACTTCTTTTTACTCTTCATAATTCGGAAGCATTGAACGGTTTTTCCCGGCCCTGATTACACCTACTTTTAATAAGTTTATAATATTTTAATGGAATTGTTTTTAATTGCTGCTGTTAAAATGGCTGTCTATTCGCAAATTATTCTCGCTGGTTAGGTTACCGCATGCAAATAATTTTTTTGTATATGAAGAATGAACTGTTTTACAGCTTACCTTGCAAAATAATTCATATGTATATGACGTGTATATTTACGGCACATTATTTTCCATACATACAGAGCATATTATATTTCATACTCTGCTCACTGACAATGGCCATAAAAATCTCAGCGAGAATTAGTCAACTAGCTTATAAATGCAAAATATTTTACATTTATTCACTCATCACTAAGAGTAGAATGTCTAGTTCCTGCACTCAGATATTTGTTTCAGACCCAATCTAGTTATCCAGCATCAAACTACTTCATAAACCCTAAAAGCATTTCAAATCTAGACCAGCATTTTTAACTGAAAAATTTCTGTCAATGATCATCAGTAAATTGAAAGCGTAAGCTACTCGTTCTTGCAACTGCAGATGATCCCATGGCGGTCATTTCATTTCATTGCATGGGGACGATGACCTGGGCAGTTTCGTATGAATTATCTGAGGGAATTAATGTTACGATGCGCTTGTCCTTCCATGAGTTGCGCAATAGTAATCTCTGGAATTAATATTATTACGATGTGCTGGTCCGGCCATGAGTAGTGGTCCTATCGAGCAGATGTCAGATGTAGAGGAATGTCGCAGTCGCGCTTCTCTCGGATTAAAGCTTCTAATTAAGTCCAGGAGTTTCACCGGCTCCATCGCTCTTGGCCTCCTGCTCCATGCTACATGATAATGGATTACCATAATGGTAGCGGCAATTAGTTAACGCGGATGCGTTGCTAGAATAGTTGCTACGCCGCGAACATCATCTCGCCCAGTTCGAACGGTCTTTCTGTAGTCGAGTTTCCTACACCATTCTGTTATGCGTCTGCGTGTATTGTCTGTTCATGTTGTCATTCATAAAGTCTCAATTTTGGTATGACCTGCTTAGTTAAATTTCAATTCGTAACTTTTATAGTGAAACAAATATTTTTTTTGTGAAATCGAAGAGAATGCTATCCTTGGGTGAACGCAGTTCTGTCATTCATTTTCTTTATGGTCCTTAGTGCAGTGTAATAGGTTTATTTTAGTCATGACAGTTGGACTTAATTTCTTTCTAGGAGTATTTTTTCAAATGTCAGTGCTCGTGTTACTGCGGGCGAAATTTGAACTTCGCTTAGCTTTATTTCATATCTTGAGTGTTTCTGCTTCTGCAGAGAAGCAGTGGACATTTTCCTCGGTTTTAAATCAATTGATTTGATAATTGCTTTTCTGTGCTAGTATTTTTCTTTTGTAACGTAGTTCCGATCAAATAATTTCTGTGAGATGATAACCACATTGCCGACGTCCAATACAGTCCTGTGTTAACAATCAAGTTCACTCAGATTTCAGGACTTGGTCCGCTAAGGGAACGGACACCCTACATTTCAGATTTTCATGATCCCGTCTTTGTTTCATGTTCTTAATAACATCAGCTTTGACAATTTCACGACTCGACACATATGTATATCCTGCATTTCTCCAGGTCTTGTGGGGGACGTAGAGGGTATATGTTATGGCCGTCATCATGCTAATGATGTACCTTCGAAAGTAAGGATCAGCTTGGTATGAAATTTTTTATGGGTTTTATTGTGATATAGGTTAGCCAGTATGAACCATTTACAAGACATTTGCCTCCTCTAGTTGCTGGCTTAACTGTTTTGGGTCGAGGGTTCCATAACCATTTTAGCTATATGTTCCAAAATGCTTTGAATTCAGCGGCTTTGTCTTCTGGTTCCTAGGTGTTTCGATTCCGAGATCCTATGTATTCTGATTTAAAAGTGACGTATCTTTTGGTTTCTAGCTTCATATCCTCTTGGTTTCTGGTCAGATATTTTCGTGTTTCCAGGTCATCCGTGCTCTTCGTACTAGATCCCATTTCCTCTGAGTTCCGAGTCTCACGTTTTTTGCTTTCTGATCATATGTCCTCGTGGTTACGGGTCACACACTCCCATGGCTTCTCATTTTTCCATGAACCAAAGACTTCATGGTCCCTTATGTTCCTGGTTCTATGTCTTCAACTTTCGAGGACAATTCGTTCACTCGACTTTCCTGTAGGGTTTCTTTGGTGTTCGAAGGGAGCCGGTTACCTTCGGAATTTAATTTGGGTGCGTCGCGGCAACAACAATTAGCCTGGATGTTGGAGCGGCGTTTGCTCCCTGTTTGCTTCCAAGAGCTTATTTGAGACGACAGTCCCGCACTCGGGGTGCATTAGACAGCTTTTAGCTAAAGCGAATTGTTCGCTAGCTCCAGCACGCCACAGAAAAAAGAAGTCAGATAAAATATTGTTCTCTTTCAGACTTGAGAGCGCAGCTCTTTGGTGACTCTACAGCTTCGTTTCTGGCTAGTAATTTTAATGTCTTGTCAATGTGAAGAAATGTTGGTGCACTGTTAGTGCATTTCTATGCTTAGATGTTTGCATGCATTATGGAAAATATAAAACATAGATTAAAATTCTAAACGTATATTACAAAAGATTAGTTCAAGGCTACCCTTTTTGCCTTGGTTCTCTTTAGTGGGACGATAGCCTATTCAAAGATAAGCTTTCAGTTCATCACTGTAGTGTTGCGTGATGCAGATTACAGAGGTCAGTCTTGGTGTTGTCTGGTAGTGCTCATACTCTCATTGACGTATCGGTGTCGGCCCTTTATTTGGGCCTATATTATTAATTTTTGGGTAACATTTACGATATCGGTGAAATACTTTTTTATTGGTGCTTTTGGTCTTCGAAAACTTTTAGCTGCATTTTCGGGATTTTAATAATGACATCAGTATCGGTCATTTTATAATATCAGTTGTCGGTACTGATCCAATATGAAAAAAAATCTTCATCGTTATTTTTTTAAATTTTGTTGGATGCACGTCTACAATTTATGAATTTAGATTATAGATGAACTGGCATAGTAACACACCAACCTTCAAATTTCCGATAAAAATATCTTTTGGCCATCATCATTTATTACTCTTTTTTTTTCTCGGAACCGAAGAGGTGTTGCTTAGGAGCTTGGGGCGGTTACTGTGGACCGACCACCTCCGTTCGATACTGTGAGCGAGAAGCAGCCGTGCCTTATCTCAAGCCAGAGTTCCATTGCTCCTCCGCAGCCGTGCCCACTCTGTCGATACACCGTGTTGCCTCTCACTCGCCGGGTCCCGCGATCCGAACGCTGGCTTCCGACTCCGAGGCCATTCTCTCGATTTTCCGATTCCCACTTTAGGGTCTCCAATATGCCGGGCTCGACAACTGAGACACTTGGCTCATGTTTCATTTGAGGATTCGGCGCGAGTGCTGAATCCTGGACTCTTGACAGCTGCTCCTTAATTACTGCGAGGTAGTTGAAGCGTTGTAACTTCTTATCATTTATTGGTAAAATGTTTTCGAGTAGTTCACAGCCTGGAAGTGAAGATAAACTATTGAAAGCACGCCAAGTATACAATTAATTTTCGTCTGCGCAAGTTTAATAAGAGCATTTGAATCGTATCTGAATTATTCATTAAAAGATCAGGAGCCTTTTTTCCATGATGGCTTGAAACTGGATCCTAGCCGTAGTATTTTATTTAGTTCGATATATAAGTTGCTTGAAATTCCAAAGTATATCACGCATTCAAGCTAGCACATCTTGTAGAAAAAGATTTAGAAACCGACTGGTTATATATCATAATTCACTCTTGTTTAGCATTGAACCTTATTTACTACCTTTTGGCTGGCCTAAAACAGACAATAATTGGTCAGAAAACGACACTTCTTATTTACCCGAAGCACTGGAGGTATATTTTGACGCATATGATGCAAGGAAATGAGATATTGAGGGATTCTCATGACTTTTTTAGGAGTAGCATGCGTATGCCTTACACATTACTCATCATTGTGGCTCGAAGTGAAGACAATTTAGATCTCACTGTGTGAGGCCAACGGTAGGCAATACACTGTAGTCCAGAGTGCGGTTCGCTATTGTAGCATTTTTGTTTGGTCATCTAATGACTTCTTAATGGTGTTACAGTCGTCTGTGGACGTACATATTTTTTCCATGGAGACCCTTAGTTACTTCCTATCCCGTCGACGCCTTTCATGTTTTTTCATTCAACATGATGACGTCTAGTTGCCTTGCATGGTATAACTCTTATGCAGAGATTTATTTTTCCTCTGAAATGTGTAGTTAACCTCAATGAAATTGTACAGTATTGTGATTTTTCAAGACTGATTTTCATAGCACACCATTTAAGAACGCGTAATTTTTGCATGGAGCAGATTAGGCGAAACGTAGCTGATAACTCAGACTCACAGTCGAGCGAAAATATTTAATCGAATCGTGAAAGTAAATTTTGCTGCTCCGGTAGCAAGTTTCGGAGAGTGCGTTAGTCGTCGGTGTTTCATTCAATATTATCTTGGTCGCACTTCGAAAGTTTGGTTATGAATCAGATGAATAAGAGGCTGAATCTGGAGACGAGAATTAAATGCCTTCACATTCTACAGCTGAAATGCAGAAAATCGTAATTCTCTTACTTTTCAAAAATCGTAGCCAACAAGCAAACAACCTTTTGCTTCATGTCCATATTTTATTTTGTTGTTTAAAACAAAATATTTATGCGTCATAATGCTTCATTCAGATGATTATGGTCAGATGTGTGTCATATGCAGGACTACGAAGTTAGAATTTTTTAAGCAAGGGAGGCAAAGTGACTAGTTAGGATGAGGCTGGACCAGTTGTCTAGCGTGACATCGAAGACTTTGTCTGAGACGTGAAAGTCATTAAGTTTAAGTTAGATATTAATTCATAAATTCACGATTTTTTGGATTGTATTTGCGTTGTGGGTCCGAGTTTCAATATGCCGGTCCGGCTCAACGACGGGTCATCGATTCCGGAGTTCCGTCATCTAGACCCGCGCCGTAGCCGGTGCTGCTCTGTATCTGTTCAGTTGGATTAGTTGTTATTGATCTTCGTGTTACGAACGACGCTCGCCACTTTCTGGTGTGCGATTAGTGTTTGGTGTATTAGTTCCCCCTGTACAATTGTTCCGGGCCCTTAAACCTCACCAGAAGTTAGAGTGATCCTCAAACCATTTTCTGATTAGGGCGTCTCCCATCTTCAGATTCAGGTATGGCAAGTGTTTTTTCTCCTCAAATTAGTGTCGTAGATGAAGTAACATTTTTCAATATTAATGCTGGTGCGCAATTGTACCTTTTCATGGATAAAATGTGCATCTTTGTTTTTGAGATGCTGAATATTAATAAAGATTTCATATTAGAAACACAATTTTGAGGAAACTAAACGTTTTTGACAGCAGATATGCGAATAAATTTCATATGTTGTCTTTTTTTTCCTTAACGCGTTGACTCCGAAGTGGTAAAGTGGTACGTATGTGTACCACTGAGGTTAGGTTCTGTAATTTTTTCAGACCCTTCTAGTGACTATGCGTACAAAGTGAAGGTTTACACCAATCAGGCAATCGGAGCCAACGTGTTAAAGTAAGTTTTAGTTTCTGTGAATCTACAGTTTTTAAATTTTTCTATGTCATGGGAACCGAAGCCCATTTATCTATTGGTTTTGTATTGGAAGTTGCAGTATTTCGTTCATGTTTTTCTCTGTACTAAATGTTCTAGAAAATTAGGGTGCAGATGTCTGTAGTTCACATTGTCCTTCATCTTGCTTTGTGATTTGTGCGTTACGAAATGGAACTTGAGTGTGGTGAAATTGTAGGTGTTGTAGGCTTGTAACTCTGTGTTAAAGTCGTGCTATTTTGTGTTTCTGAGCCTAAATCCTTTTGGGTCGTCAAATCTTTCTTTTGGGAGGGCAAATCCTTGGAGCGGGTCCTTTAAGGCTCTTGGTGCATTACTGCCAATCTTCTCATTTCCTATATAGAGGGTCGTCTTTACTGAGCCTGATCCGACCTTGTCTCGAGCAATGATGTGCCCAGGGACAACAACGATCTCTGTTTCCATCTCAGCAGCAAGAAATCCTCATCGTGCGGAGCCATCAACTTGACTAACGCTCTTCGACGCGGAGAACTCACTGTATTGTTGAGTTCTGTCCTAATTCTTTATAGATATGAAATGAAATCACGGCAAAATTAGCGAAGATTCAAGTTATTTTTTGAAAATACGTGTAGCCTTGATATAGGAAATTTCTTAGTTGTTTTATTCTGCATTTTGCATATTTCAATTTACATTACTATTACAGCGGTATCTATGTACATGACCGTTTTCAAATTGCTAGTGTTATTTTCCTCACAGGCATTTCGGTCATGTTACCTCTCTCTGTGTTTTGGGCCGTCCCTCTCGAACGTGTTTTGATGGCTCACCCTTTAAGCTCTGTTATTATACTTTATTACCAAGAGTTGGTATGTTTCTCAATATCAGCGGACCAGAGAGTTTCGAAGGGAGCAGGGGAGACTTCAAATTCTGACGCTCCAGGACTGGCATCGAAGATTTAAAGAAGGGTTGCTCTTCTAATGTTTTTGGAATTTCAAATTATTCTCAGGACTCTCAATTCTGTCAGGCGAGTACTGTGACTTGACTGGGCATGAAACGTGATTTTTTAATACCTGCGTTTGTACAAGAGCAATTTTGGATACATATTCATAACCAATTTTCCTCAATGCCGAACACCTTCCCTCACCACCACTGGAAGCTGGAGCTGTGTCGTATCGGTTTCATATCGTCAAAATCGATGGTTGGATGCTGTTACAATATGCAATTTGGATGGGGTGAGGCAAATCGAACTGTGAATCCCTCCCACTGGAATATTCCAGAAGACCTGAAGAACCAATTTATCTCATATTAGCTGGAGAACGTTCCTTGAAGAAGAATATTGTCTTGCATAAGAAATCGTATGTTTGATATATCTAATGTGCAGTTGGTCGTAATAGCAGCGCAGATTTGGATTTCGTATAGTGAGGCTGAAACTGCTGCGTCTAATTCCTGTTACAGAATTTCCTCGTTTCTTAAGTTTTGGCCAATTTAGTTGGCCTGCAGTACAAATTTCGATAGACGAATTTTAGAGAAGAAAATATTCTTCCATAAGTTGCCTCGCAGAATCGCCTCTTTTTGGACGCCTGCTGAACTCGAGTACATTTTTTCGGAAGTTTCTAACTTAACCCATCAGTGATTAGCGAATTTGGCGAGTTGCTGAAGTTTGGATAGAGTTACAAAGTAGAGTAAACTCGACGAAGTGACAAAGTTATGCAAGGTAGCGTGAAAAAAGAGCTCGAGTTTGATACCCTTCTGTTCCTTCTGATTTAGGCAGAGGCTTGGGCAGTTCCTCAAATGATGGGAGCGCGAAGGGAAAATTGAATGAATGAAATTCAAATGAAAGTGTATGCATAAATACATAAAGCTTACCCAAAGCACACGCATTATGGCCGTCATCGTCACTATTGAGCAGGACATCGGTTCAAGTTTCAGTTGCGAAAATTATTACGGTAGTTGAAGACGCTTAATGTTGGCCGGTATTAAGAATGGGGCATTAGTATCTTGTTATTTTCATGTCACTTGAGTTTGATGTCGCGGTGCGTGAGGGTTTTGGTACCACTTCAGTTTTAGCGTCGGTTAGTGTAAAAATATTTTCTATGATGCGGATGCTGTATCGGTAACAATAAGGATGGGAGTGTATGCAACATTGATGGGGTTGAATGTTTTCAATTGTATAGGATGTAGATTACTAAAAGATGGAAGTATCCATGTTGGTGAGGTTTAGTTCAATAACCGTTTCTGGTTTCGAATAGGTTTGAAATTACTTGATAATTATGACTATTCGCGGGTATTTTTGTTTTTCAGTAAGGTTTTTCTGGTAAATTTTTTTCATCATTTTCAAAATGAGTCCAATATGAAGTATCGGTATTGATTATTTTGACATCGATACGTCTCTGTAATCAATTAGGATTTTGGTATCTGTTGGTGTGTTGCCGGTATTAGTACCTCGTGCATGACCGGTGCTTCCACCGTATACAATACTGAAGCCTTGTAATATTAAAAGTGGTATCATTGTGGCAGAGATGTGCTGGTACGAAAATTCTGCTGAATGCTGAAACTATTTCACACAAAACCTCGTTTTTAAATGTTTTGCTCGGCTTACACAGTTTTAGTATCAAACTCCAGTGTAGTAATTCATACTATACATTGATGTAGTATTTCTATGTTTCTTATTATTTCACATTTGAAAGGACTGTGGTACGTACGTCTGCCTGTTTCATCCGTAACGGAACATATTTGCTACTTTGCTTGTAATGCTCCTCCTGTTGTCATATACTCGTGTATAATACACGGTATTTTTGAGTACCTACAGTACTTCGTGTATTCCGATACCACCTACGTATATTTAGTACGATGTGCTTACCAGTGCATGTACGTGGTCATCCAGTTACAGTGATCTTGTGGAGCCACTTCACAAACGTCGTACAACTTCAGCATCTGACGTTTGTGTGTTGGGAAGGCAGGTGTGTACGCATTACAAGGCGGAGCAAAACTGTCGTCTCCCATCACACAGTCGAGCAACGTTCCGTCGGTCGCGCTCTGGTCCAGGGATCTACATCCCGTCCTCTCGCTCGCTCCATTGACAAGCTTTGTATTAGACTAGGCTTGGAGCGGTCCTAAGTCGCGGATTATCGCAGGCCATCCTTTGAGTCTTGATCCCTGGCTTCGGTGGCGTCAAGTAACAGATTTTGTGACGGCCGTTGTGCAGAACAGGTTTTTGCCACCGCTCCAGCACGCCTTCTTTTTACGTCCGTGTGAAGCTTATCCTAGTGTTATCGGGCCAGGGTTCGCTTCCTCGCTCGCTTTTAACTTCTCATCCTGCACGCATTAGCTTGATCATCATAATAATGACGGACGGATGTCAGATGTCAAGCTCGCCGTCGCGCATAAAGCTGTGTCGAGGATTTCATGTCGCTTTTGGTGGTATTTTTGTTTTATGTAAACCATGATGGCAGTATCATGCGCACTGATTTATGAATTTTTCGCGACGTGGTTTCTGTACTTTGAATGATATCTGCTAGTATAAGTTTTCTGTAGTATCCCAAACATTTCAATAGCAAACGCAGGTGTCTTCTCAACTTGTTGCCTGAACATAGAGCTTTTTCCGGCAATTTTGTTTGATGCTGTCTCTATTGCTGTGTTTTTGGTGACATAAAAAATCATTTGAAGTGCGAGTAATGTATGCTGGGGGCTTAATCACAAATTTCCTTTCAGCTATGACCCTCTTGTCGCCTCGAATGTATTCCTTTTGTAGGCATTTGGCTCTATTAATAATATCGGTGTTCCTGTTTCTTTGAGTACAATGGCCTTTTGTGTGCGTGATTCCGTTTTTTGCCACACCGCATTATACGTCATGTATGTTGTAACCCCAATAACAAGGCCACTCGACCTACGAAAACCTAGACAATGTGCGGGACAAAAAAAAGGTTCCCGTTTGGGTTTTGCCTATGTAATGCACAACTATGGACTACCCACAACCGCCTGTGATGCTGCCTCCTCGAGGTGCGGTCGTCAACATGCCGCTGGAATGTAGCGTTAATAATGCCCATCGTCCCGCGTTTGTCCTTTCCTAACCTTCATTGTGGGTAGACTTTGAGATGAGTAATGAGACCATTGAAGGTGCTAATCTTCAACACTCGACGTGAATGAGTGATACGACATCATTTGCTGCTCAGTGGATTGGAATATTTTTCACTGAACCTTCATATTTCATAGATGTATGTAGATCAGGCTTGAGGCTAGTTGGAAGTGAGTTCTAAATATTTTAGCAGTTATGTACAATGGTTGAGTCACTACCTGTAAATCATGTGATATTAGATTTCTATATTGATCGTTGTGCGGTATTTAGCCATCATAGAGGCTGAAAAATCTCGTTTGAGAAACAATTTTGGAACAATTGCTGTGAGTGCAATGCACCCAACATTGATTTTTGTTATAATAATGTCTTTCTGGCAACTTTTTCTAGGCAACGTTCCAAAGTTTTGCCTGCACAACGGAATTAATATTTAATAATATTTTGTCAACAGTAGTGTATATTTCTTCTATGCTGGATTTCTGTCTTTGCTGTTAAATTGATGGACATAAAAAATCATAATCGTCATTTACAAAAAACCTAAACATTTCACCGAGAAAAAAATTGTTTTTTGAGAGAAAAATTTTCATTCAATGCTTAACCTTTGTACGTTTGATTTCTTTTAAATTGTCTATTTAAAAACTAAGAATAATGATGTGTGTGGTGCGCCATCCATTACGAGTTGTGCATTTTCTGGTTTTGATAATTGCTCCTGGTCTTTGAGTATTGATTTAAACTATAATTTTGCGGGTAATAGTTTACACGTCGCTTCTAATTTTTAGAAGAACAGAAATTTTAACAAGTGTTGTTACTAGTGTGGGGAAAACTAATTATGAAATTTCTTATCGGATTGTTAGCTATTTTGGAACAGCGCTACTAACTCGTTGAACAAAAATTGCTCACTCAAAAGAAATTGTTGTTCAATTTTTTAACTAGAATTTTTTCTTCAAAACTATTGGATTTTGAATTGAATCCATGAAAATTTAACCTCCTATAAGGGTCGTCAACAAAACAATGAGATGTTGTAATTTTTGGGAGGTATTATTGAATCTTTCTTCTGCTTGTATCCTATGTTTTAGTTGTCTTCCGCGTTTTTCTTAGCTGCGACCTTTTTAATGTGCTTTAATCCACCGTTCCTATTTGTTTCCACTAGTTTTACGAAAATTAGCTCCTATTTCTGGATAGTTTTACATGGGCTTGTGGAGAAATTTTTAAAAATTATATCCATTTGCGCAAATTCTTGCAAGTTCTGTGTAGTGGCGGATGAATCAGGGCCTAAATGCCGAGATTAAAGGCGCTCGTGAAAGCTCTTCGCACTCTCAAGGGAGAGCATTGTCAGGAGCTGAGAGCGAGAGCGATCCTAAATCTAGTCCTGCATGCGCATCCCAGCGCTATGATGCACGAAACCGTACATAAATTGACTGTCTATGAACGGACTGTATTTTCATGTATGAATTTAAAGACATTGTCCTAGTGATTCCCAAGTGTATCTCCTTTCCTAGCATTTTACTGAATTCCACTCGTCCTTTTATTTGAATGCAACGAATCAGTAAATAGGCAAACTTCTTATCAGTACGGGTTTCTGGTTGTAAATGCAACTAGAAGAAGCAAATGCATGTAGAAACAATACATGTACCTGCTACATGTGAGATCTGTTAGTCTTACCTACTTGGTGTAGCTGATCGTACCAACAAATCTGATTGTCTTGTTTCGATATACATTCATATGAATTTGTATTTTTTTTATTCTTTACATAACTTATTATTTAAGCCCTGAATCAAAACTAGAAGGTTTGGATTTAGAGCTGAAACTCGATTGCTATGCGGGTACACTGAACACTTTGTTCGAGACTCCTAGTTGGTGTTCTAGTTGGATTCCTAGCTGCCCTAGTTGGACTTATGAACCCTAATATACTCGTACAGACTGTACTCATGACTTCAACACACCACTCGTAATTAGGCAATGAGAACTACATGCATCTCTCGATTCCTGCTCTTCATTTTGAACACCCGGCATCTTGCAATATCATGAAACAATCTTGTACTCCATAACCTTTCAGCAACCAATTTGGCTTAGTATCCATTCGCTGAATCGTAGATTTCCTGGTTTACCATGACACACGACACAACCTTCCAGAGTTGTCTTGGACTCGCACCAGAGTCTGACACGTGTAAGGCGAACATTCACTCACACACCGGAGTGTATTGGACGCCTGAAAAAGATACGAACCCACGTATATTTACGACGTAACTTCAGCGTCTTCCCTATTACTTGTGGTTGGTCTATCGCATTTATGGCAGGAACTTTCTCTTTGACCATGGCTAATGTTATGGCTTGAAAGCCTTGGAGTTATTCAGGCAGCAATTTCCGTATCGAATGAATGCCTTCACCTATTGCTCTTTCATGGATTGTAGCGGACGCGCAACCATTGAACATTCGGACAGTTCTTTTGCTCAAGTTATTTAATTCGGCGCAGTGATGAACGTCCGAGTGCAGATTTTTTCTTCTTCAGTCTGGTGGAGGTAGTGGCGGCTGGTGAGTTGGACCCTTTCAGAGAAGCTTTTAATTTTTTCCCTGAAAGCGCGCTTAAATGTTGGGATTAGTTTTGGTAATGGCCAGAAGCTCTCGACTGCTCTACATGGGAAACTTGCCCAGACTGTGATTGCCTTCTTTCGGGTTTTGTCATACGTTCTCCCATGATCGAAAAGCGCTAGTGCAGGAATCTTTTTGTTACAGTGCCATTGTTATTTGTGTGAAGTTTGATCCTGGCCGCTTCGCTTTCAAATTCCTCACTTCTTGTAGATGATTCATCCATTGATGTTGTGTAAGATAGAATAACATTGATTTACATTTCATTTATTTCATAACGTGTGTTGTTTTTAACATAAGTGAAAACTTACTGAACTTTCAAGAATTTCACATATCTAGATCTGGGTTGGAGTATTTTTTTTTTTTTTGACGACCGATCAGTGAGGAGAGAATAGTTAAGCTCTAAGAGTATGGGATGATGTGACCTGACTTTTACAGCATTTTGTATATATTCATAGTCTTGAAGATACTTAATTTGACACGAGCGGTATACGAATAAAAGGACATGAATATATGCGTTAGTTTAGTTTGGACGCATAATAAACGAATTAAAAATAACCTTCGCTATTTTAGTTTCATCATCAACCTGAAATACAGGTATAGCTTTCATGATTGCTGAATTCATCAATGTGATACTGCGGCTAATGTTAATTTCTTTATTCCATCCTATGCACATGTTTTCTAAGTCATAATTCATGATCAGAAACACAGTATTTCAATTTATGAAGGCTGAAAAATTCTTTTGATTTGAGGGAGGGTAAACATGACTCATCTGTGACCCGTTTCTTTCTTTAATGCACATTTTGATGACTGTTTTAACTTCTGTGCTTGCAGATGCTTTAACAGACTGGAATGCTGAACTGAAATTGACTTCATATTCAGACGCTGCACTTCGTATCGGCACATGATTCAAGTTTCGAGCTAATTCTGAAATAATTCAATTGACCTGAACTGAAGTCGTACTTCAAGGGCCATTTAGACTTGCCTTTGGGGATGTTAATTTGCCGAAACTTGGTCTAAGTCTCTGTCAGTGCCTCTCCCTCAAGTCAATATGCTCCCTGGATTAAGTAAGAACTTGAGTGACCGTTGGGGAGAAATTAATAATTTCCCTTCTAAGTGTGGTCTACTCCCTACCTAGTATCTTTAGTTTGAATTCCAGGTAATTCTTGCCATTTTTGCTTTTCCTGCTGAGTTTTTGTAGATGAATTTTCAAGTTTATGTTTTTTATTATTTCTTCAAGTTTTTGATGCGTATTAAGCTGAATGATTAAAATTGGGTCTAAATTTACTAAACACCTCAATGGCGGTAAAGTCGATAGTTTATTTTAAAACTACTTATAATAGTTCTGTGCAATGAAAACTGACTGCTATGAGAAAATATTCTACATCGATGTTTATTCCTCAATTTCACAGCAAATTACAGGCAGTTAAGTTTACTAGTGTTTCTGTCTGTATAATTATGAGTGTTTTGAGCGTGGCTCAATTAAGTACGCGCATAAGTAGGGTCGTTACGAGCAATAATAAATACTTAGCTAATGTAGGAAATGTAAGCTGTGATTATCCTCAACTCTTGCCTTGATCTTGCAATCTTTTTATGATATTTTTATTATCATTTAATTAGTTAAGAAAAGGGTAAATTGTGCATAAATTCCTCCTTTGAGGCGCAGTCGCTTCGTTCTTCTATTCTGCAGTGGCGCACCTTGACATGGAGCTGCTATCATACACCTGCCTTACGACGCCCTAATGAAAGGCGAGCTCCTAACGAGAGAACAGTTCTTTAGCCTCGAAATCCGTGGACTTATGCTAGTTTTACCCTGTGGTTAACCGTGATAGATGATCGCCTTTTATCGCTAGGATTGCACTCACCATTTTTTGTTCCGTCTGTTCGGAGGTTCTCTGCTGTGCTTATCAAAACACTCGAGGATATTTCATTTTTTTAGCTTTTATACCGGACACATCTCGTTTTTTCGTTGATGTTATCAATTTACCTACAGTTCGAACGCGTAAATAATCTTCATACACTCCAACAAACTGCTTCACGTACCACACCCACAGAACTCCGGCTCAAGGAGCCGTGCCTGCGGTAGCTTGCCAAAGTCCCATTGATCAACGGTGATAAGCTGTCTGGCCCGTGATGGACAGCTATTTGACTGCAGTGGACTAGCGTTCTGAATAAGTCGTCTTCGTAAATGAAGCCGATAAATAGTTCCTCATTTCTCACTCTACGCAGAACATAGTTACGTTTCATCAAAGTGCTAGGTGGATACTAATCGAACCAAGTAGAAATCGAAAGACAGTTACAATGCATGAAGTTTAGATTAAAGATCTTCGTTCATAAAAATAAATTGTAGAGTTTTTGTTATCAAGAGGCTGAAGCTTAGGTTCTCCTACAGTTTTCGTATTCAATAAAAACATATATTCAACAGATTCAGCGGACCTTGCATGAAGGCAATTCCCAGTAATCCTCCTAATAGTGACCTTGAATGTTTCGAATTCTAACAAAGCAGAAATTTTTATGTATCTTCAACTCTTTACTGAAAAAATGAATCACCTCGGAAATATGGAGCCTACGAAATTTCAATAAATCAACTCATTAATGACTATCATTGTTTGTCGTGTTATTTTGATGGTCTCTCTATTCATAGGTTTCGTTATTAATATTTTGACTTAAATTCTTCACAATATAAACTATTGATTTTTTGGAAACAATGAGCTGCTCATAGCTACTTCTGTTTAATTTTATGACTTGCCATTTCACTAAAATACAGACCTATGTTTGAAAAAGTATTCAAAGATCATTCTTCAGTCCTTCCATGAAGGTTGGCTGTGTTCTATCGGCGTCCTAATCTACAGCAAACCTGAGCAGAAGCGCAACTCATCCACTCTTCTGTATCTGGATGAATTGGGGCCAATTGTTTCATTGTGCTGTTCGGCCCAGGCAATTCCATTTGGTGGGTCATTTTTTGTCGGGGCTCGGGAACAAGTCAGCGACGGCGGCGCGGTCCTGCGACCGACCCAAGGTAACCTAATCATTTTAATGCTACGTAACATGGGACATGCGGGCTCCACTCCATCCGTGTCGGCGGGAGTGAAAACTTCCTTCATGCACTCACGAACGTCCATCAATAACTGTTTGGCGAGGATTAAGAATCACGTCTTTTGTAATATCTTCGTTTTTCAAGCTTCATTCCGTATAAAAAAAATCACTTTAGGAAATTTTTACATTATTATTTCCGTGTATATTTTTGGGTTTCAATTAAGTTCATTCATTTTAAGGTTAAATAACTATGATTAAAAATAACGGATTCCATTCTCAATGCTGTTTTTCCCGCTCCGACATCTCAATGTGCTTTTAATTTTTACAACTTTTATCATCAGAAATACCTTAAAACTGACCGCGATCTCCAATTCCGACGTACATTCATCTCAAAAACTACTGTGTAAAAAATTGTGCCTGTTTTGGCAACAAAAAACATAATTCGGTAATTCGGTTAACTCGAATCCTCTTTGGACACGCTTGAGACCCAATGGTGCCTCAGAGTTACACTCATACGTAAGCAACCTCAAAAAAAGCGAGTTCCTGTATCTAACACTCTTGTGGATTGTTTCATTCATTGAGAGTTCTTTGATTTGTTGCTTGTTCATGCTGCTTCTTACGCTTATAAACTAATCTAGAGCGTAAGACTAATAGACTAATCTCCTTTGTTATTAAAAATCCCTATTTGATTTTGGCTACGATTCAGAGAATGTTACATTTTTATAAAGCGCTAGTTTGACCGCATCAGGAATAAACAGAACAACTTTTATCTCTCATCTGGTGACTGGACGTAAACTAATAGAGAATTTAACCTAAATTGACGGAAAGGATTCTAGAACTCCACAACCTCAGGTATGAACGGTGTCTTCAACACCTTGAATTCGTCTCCCTGGAACAATGCAGACTGCGAGGTCAAGTAATCAAATCCTACAAATATCTTAATAGCTTCAACGATATAAGCCTGGAGGGACTTTTCAACAGAGACGGTAACGTGCGTGCCGGAGGTATAGGCTGGATACTTAAAATAAGAAATTCGATGCTTCATGGGAACGCTAGACCACTCGGCTCGTTCCTATAGCCATTATTTTATTCCATTATTCAAGTTATATTCAAACCACACTTAAAAACTCCTTTGTTTAGAGTACTTTTTTGTTTCTTTTCAGTTAACAAGGTCTTGAGTAGCAAAAATGTTTTCAGTTATTTGACGATAAGAGGTTTCACTTCACACAACCTATGAGAATTTGAGTTTCATGTATCCTCGCGAAAAAGTTGTCTGACTTTGATGTACGAAGAGGGAGCCTTTCATTCGTTTGTTAATTCATTTCTTCATAAATATTTCACGTCATACATCCAATGGGATATCTTCGTGGCCGTTTTAACCCACAATAATTGTCATTTAGTTCGAGGGTTGAATAGTTAACTATGCTCAAGTCCATACTGAGAACGATTGTGACGGTACATGCGATTTTTGTTAACAGTGTCTCAAATCGTACAGTTTTCATTGTATTACTTATTTGCTAAAGCATCTAGAATTATTCAACCGATAATGACTTGTGCATCTCTCCTTTCCAAAAAAAATCTTCCCTTCGATTTTATTAAAGAACTCTTCCACTAGGTTTTATTTAGTACAAATCTTTCCCACGATTTTATTGAACAAATCTTTCACCGGATTATATTGAGCATGCACTGTGAGCTCTTGGTGGTGCAGAACAAGCATGCGCGTTTCTCCAGGTTGTGCTGGAAGAGACATGTACGTTTGGGTGGAGGAGACTCGTGTCGGTGTCATGTTTCAGCGAGAACATCACATGAAGCGTCGGCAGTTCTCGCTGTGGTCAGAGGACGCTTAGCAGCAGCGCGCCGCGAGCTCGCTCCAGGAGGCGGACTTCTGGACGCTCAGAGCAGCGTGTCAACAGGCCTCTGGGTCCCGGGGCTGTGGGAAACAGACGTGTCTTAATGGTTGGCTCTCGGGTACTGTGTAAAACGGACGTGTCTTAGTGGTTCATTTGCGGGTATTGTGTAAAACGGACGTGTCTTAATTGTTAATTTGCGGGTACTGTGTCAAACGGACGTGTGATAATGGTTTATTTGTGGGTACTGTGTAACACGGACGTGTCTTAATGGTTAATTTGCGGGTACTGTGTAACATGGACGTGTCTTGGTGGTTTATTTGCGGGTATTCTGTAAAACGAACATGTCTTAATTGTTAATTTGCGGGTACTGTGTCAAACGGACGTGTGATAATGGTTTATTTGTGGGTACTGTGTAACACGGACGTGTCTTAATGGTTAATTTGCGGGTACTGTGTAACACGGACGTGTCTTGGTGGTTTATTTGCGGGTACTGTGTAACACGGACGTGTCTTAATGGTTTATTTGCAGGTACTGTGTAAAACTGACTTGTGACAATGGTTCATCTACAAGTATTGTATAAAATGGGAGAGTGATAATGGTTTGTTTAGCAATAATGATTTATTGTGTTAAACGGGGGTGTGATCATGGCTTGCTTGCGGATTTAAGGTAAATAAACTGATCCAGTTCTTGAACAAATTGGGGCGGCAAGCCAGTCAGGCGAACTTGTAAGAAGTATGCTAGTAGAAAATAGTGTGGAACTTGTTTTTTTACTGTCAAAAGGCAGTGCAAATTGAACATTGTTTTCGTTTATTTTCTTTTTGAAAGTTTTTAATTTCCCAATTGCTACTTGCCATTTTTCACGTTTCTAGAGTCGTGTTGAACTCTGGACTGACGAATTCAGGCAAAAAAAAAGAAATGACCCCAGTAGACTACAGAAATCCCCGACTTACATCGTGGAAATTTGATTAATTTCTTATTTAGCAGTTCGTACATGGATGCGTTAAATTTAGGATTATAACATAACTGTGGGACTCCGTGTCCGCACCTTTGTGCAAGACACAGCTCGTTAAGCTCGCATGCTTCTGGTTCCTCAACCAGCAACTTCGCGTGCCTTCCACTCGGGAACAGTAACGATCCACGGCCCTTCAAGGTCTGTTCTTGCTGTTGTGCTTCTTCTTTATGACCCTACGCGGAGCTACTGCAGTCACCGGGTGTCTTTTCAACGCTACAATGTCTTCGTGTTGTTCGAACTCATAGCAACTCGGCAAATTTTCGTTATTGTGCCTTTGTGATTACCATTTTGATTCTGGTGTGACTGAAATTTCGTATCAGTCTGCTAGCAGCAAGTGAATATTGGCCAAAATGAATACATCTTAAGGCTTTGGCTATAGTCTGATATTGTTTCGGTAAGTTCTGTGCATAGGAACGTTTGTTTAGGATTGTTTTATTGACTTCATGTGTACTTTCAAGGTGTGATGGGTGTCCTTGATTCGAATATAATTCACAGGACCTAGGGTTTTATATTGTTTATTGACGGTGATTGCCATCTAATGCTGCATAACCTTTGAAAATTTGGTTGGATTAATTTCAAACCAGGTATGAAAGTAAATGGGTATCAATGGTTGCAAAGTTTTAGAACACATTTATTTGAACTCGATTGATTTTGGTTTAAAGTCGAAATTGAAACATTTATCGATAACAGGTATATGGTAGAATCAGTTTTCTGAGTACGAGTTTTTTTGTGTATATAGTTTGTTGAATATTGAAATGTGTATTCTTCTGACATTTTTGATATCATGGCTTGCAAAATGTAAAGTTCCTTACCTATTTCTGCCACTGAAATCACATGTCTAACAGGTACCTTGAATGAGACTCGTGGCCTCTTTGTTTCTGTAGGGCGTGTGAACACAAACAAACGACATGCGCCTAGAAGGTCCTCGTAGATTATGTACGGCCATTGCAGCCTGGGAGAAAAACCAAACATTTGAAAATTTATGTCTTTCTTGCTGTGTGCGATATTCTGTTTATGCCCAGCAGAAGTCGAGATGAGCGTTTTCGTTAGGAGGCGAATGATACGGCTTATAAAAATAAATCACTCTTACTTTTATCACTTAACTGTCTCAAAATTAGTGAAAAACCTTAAGTAAGTATTAAGTCATAACTGGTCCTTCAAACATAAAGATATATTTTTCTTTCTAATTATATGAATATTCTGGTTAGTAATACCTATTTACTAGTGTTTAAATGGATTATCTCGAGTAACTCAATGAAGTTGTTCGAGAAAACCATGATTTTCTTATTTTCCCTTTCATTGATTTAACGCAAACTCCAATCCGATACTGGGCGTATCTCTGTTGTAAGGGGCGAGGTTACTGAGTGTTCGTATGGTATTCTTTATTGAATATTTGTAAGGTTGTTGGAGTGAAAGCTTCTCTTGTCGTCGTCGAGAGCCCTCATCCGGCTCGGGTTATCGTTTCCATTAGTGAAGTGGACGATGGGCGACCCACTCGAGCCTTCAACCCGAATTGTTGTCTGGTCTCCGCGCCCTCAAACAATAACAGTCGTGACGATAACTCGATAAACTTTCCTCAGAGTGACAAGTGATAAGTCGATAACTTTTCATGACGACAAGCGACAGATTTTAACTTGTTTTTAGTACGGTACGTTGATATGTAAGGTGATCCTTGTTTCTCTTGGTCATAGCTCTTTAAAAAAAAAGCAAGTGCTTACTCCATGTTTTCCAGCGTGCTCTCAAGTGGAGCGACCTGTTTGTTTGTTAACGTAAATCCTCGGAACTTTGTATTTGTGACTTTTATTCTCGCAGCGCTCATAATTTTTTCTATTGAAGCGTTATCGACTCGTATGAAATTAACAGACGTGCGATTGTCATAGCGCTTGAGATCAAAGCAAGATCACATGAAGGTGTCGGTCGCTGTGATAGGCTTATCTAATACTATTTTCAAGTGCTGTTAGGACGCCGGCCTCGTACACATCCAGAGCAATAATTGTTTTAATGGAGAATGCCTTTGAAGTTCGCATCGTCGGCTTTGCTCAAGGTTATTATTCAACCATAAACCTGACCGCAGCAACATTGATAAGTTGACTTGCGTTCTTTGTATACTAGATTGTGAGAGATCTCGTTTACTACAATACTGAGGAGTTAACTCATGCGGTATTTTCACTGTGTACAAGATCTCTAGCAAAGTTGTGTGTTGTTCTTTGCAGTTGTGGTCGCCATTTTGTTCTCTTCAATTGTTGCAGTGCGAGGATTTCCGCTCTTAGCTCCTCAGAACATCAACCTTCTGAATGATCGTCCTTTCATTTAGAACTCTAGTTCACCTTAAGTTTGTTTTGGAGTTAATTTTTAGTGTTGCACGACTGTTTTTTTTTGACATATGGGTGCTTGTTTTCTTTCTTTACGTAGATACTCCCAGTTCTTTTATCAGCAAGAGTATCTTTTGAACATTAGAAATGAATTGTCAGTTCAACCTCCTTAGACTGCAATATGGCAATGTCTGAAGAAGTTGCCAGAAAGCACCAGGACTTCAACCGGAATATTCTCACTTGCGGGTGCCCGCTAGGACTACAACTGGTGATTGGTTTCGGTTATCATGTTCTCGCTGCCTCTCTCCGGATGATATTGCAGGCTTATAGCATCGTCCGCGTACGAGCTTCTCTCTTCAGTGTTTTTGTGTTTTATCGTTCGTATTTTTTTTCGAAGCCGGTCAAAACAATTCATACAATAGCTCATGTGACTGTTGTGTATTATCTTCTGTCATTCGTCTTTCATCGTAGTCATGATGCACATTCGCAAAAAATGAAGTAAATTTGATATTAATAAGTGCGTGCTACGTCGTGAAGTCAATAATGGTAATATCTGCGTTTGTAATTGATCAATTTATAATGCAAAACGTCTATCGTTTTAGCATGAGTAAACTTTTTGCGCGCTTTCCTTCCAAAATGTAGAATTAAAAACGTATCAACATCGAAAAACATATTTTTAGATCTGTAACTAAAACCGTTCAGCTACGGTATCGTGAATGATAACCGATGTTATTAGAGGTGAAGAACAAGATTTAATTTTTCTCAAAGTTCAACATTTATTGTTTATTAATATTTAGCCTCACTTCCCCCTGCCAGCAGTTCATATGACATCCCCTCTCAACTCGGTTCACGGACCGTATGCCGGTCGAACTCCGAGTTTCTTAGTTCCCCTGAGGATTTCCTCTTCCTCCTCTCATTGTTCAGTTTTGCGTTCCCAACGAAGAAGAATGTTGGAAAATAGTTTGGCTGTCCTCGGGGAAGGTGCCAGAATTGGGCTGCTGCTCCAAACTCAATGGATTACTGGTCGCGAATCGACGAATATCTCAGCTGCTGATGCTCCAGATTGCTCGATTGATTGTGGCCACTGGAACAAGATTGCGTGCGGGATCCCTTCGCTACTACTCTTGGGCTCTGTAAGGTCCATTGTGCCTACTCTTGGTCTGCTAGGTTTGCGCTTTGCATAGATAGTTCGTGGGCAAGTCCTAGTGGGGATCTCATTTTTATGTAATCCCAAGTAAGGTCTGAAGCGCTCGTTTTTTCAATGGTTCTGGAGATCATAGTGGATTGGTGTGTTGCTGAGTATTTCAGCAATGTTTAAGTTGTGTTTTATGTTGAAGAAATCGATATAGCTTCTCAACACTACATGAATGTTCGCTGCATGTATGCGAACATTCATGTACTGTACACAGTCCCTTATGCCCGTGCACAGGGTACAACTCATACATTATGTTGACGCATGTACGGTCATTGCTCGAGGCTGTGACCTACCCTTCATCCTACGAACCCATGTCACTCAGAAGAGCTTGCCGACTGTTGCCGCTCTCCTGATATCGGCGAGCTAATAAAGGCTGTAACAGGTTCGCTTGTTTACCTTACGCGGCCCGCCCGTGGCTTTGCTATCGTGCTCATCAGGCGCTATGGCCTCCAGGCACGTGCCTATCCAAGCTCAGAACTCCTGAATTTCCCTGATGTTCTTCGTATGAAACCTTTCGCAAAAATGAATGTAACTTGTATTATTGCGGTTTTTGAACACTTACTGGCAGTAGTATTACTTAACCTTCTGAATAGGGAATAATACTAATATTACTTCACTTTTTGAACTGTTTACTTAACCATTTCCATATGATTTTTCTGGTTCTGCTTGTTCACTTCAAAACTGCTCTCAGAATGTTTTTGATTAGGTGATTGTTACTGACACTTTTTAGATGAATGATCCAACTTTTAGAAAATTACCTTTACACCTTTTTAAATTCGTGCGCTACTCACAAACATCACGTGCGTACAGCCTGAAAATGTGTTGTGCAAACTTTTCCGTGAAATTTACATTTTTTTCTTCCTACTCAAATTCAGAAATTCTCACGTCCTTCGTCTTGGCATCAATCCGTTATTCACTTAAGAAAGAACAAGCGTGGGGGAGTCAGCAAGAGAACGTTCGGCCTTTGGACACCAGGGGTTTCTATAATTCAGGCGATAAGTTGGTTCGCTAAGTCCTTTCGTCGAAAAGAATTGCGGCGGAGCACGCGATACAGCGAGTGGGACATGCACGTTCTCTGTGATTTTGAGTGCTTTTATCGCGTCATTGTGACATTCAATCCTATTGAATTCTAGTTGTACACTGTCAAGTTCTAGTTCAAATTTTTATGAAGATCTAGCTACGCGTTTACTTGAGTACCTGAGAGATAATTCAGTTTTCAGGATGTAGGTTTATTCTTATGAACTATGTATGTGTAGTATGTAGCTTGTTTGATACTTTTATCTTGTTGCGTAGTCTTCTTTATATCGAATTTTTTAGCTTGGACACATGTACATTCTTTCAGGTACACATAGTTTTCCAAACTTCGCGAACCATATTCAGATTCCAGCTAATTTTATCGTTTGTTTTACATTGTGTTTCCTTCATTTATTTTATTTTATTTTCATTGTATTAAATTAGCTGCTTTGGTTTGAAACGACCGAGAATTTTCGATTTTGGAGCCTTGCTGCTCAGAAGGTGACACTCATGTGCCTCTTCGTTCCTGAATAAATTCATTCCAGGAAAATAAAAAATGAAAAGTATAAATTTATCCATTTTTCTCTCTCTTTCGAATCATGAAACTTGGTTTTAATCAAGCCAACAAGTTTTAACGGAACCTACGAGTTTTAATCAAGCATATAGTTGCTTCATATAAAAAGTAGTATATCTTCTGTAAGTCGTCTTCACGAACATTGCAGCCAGCTAAAATATAGAGATTGACAGTTTGATTTTCACTGAAAGCACGATGACCAACCGCCTGTTTGACTTCCTAGATTTTCTTTGAGAACTCGAAATCGAGCGATGGACTCACGTTGGCTCAAAACAATGAGCTCGAACTTGAGGGTTTGTTTCGTTTTGCTCGTCCATTTCCTCGGAAAATTGGGATCTTTTGTCTTCATTTGGGAGCAGCCATCAAAATTCTGGGAGCGAAGTTAGAGACGGCGGCGTGCGAGTGACAGACCCTCCAGCAGGCCTACCTCGAATTAAATCTATGCCTACGAAATTTTAATGGATAGGTTAGGACATGTTTTACAAAACTTATCCTTAAATTTGAGAACGTTTCTTGTTTTCCTGAATGTTGAAGGCTGTTAGAAAGTGAAAACTTCTGATTTGGAAGTCAGTTAACTCAAGAAACTCTTTGTTGAACAATGCATCGAAAATATGTGGGCGTGTCAAATGGAAAGATTATTTCGGAAATTTTAACAGTGGCGTAAAATATGCTCAAAACGTGTTAATTTGTTCGTTGTTTAACGCATGAAATGTTTTATTAATTTATTATAAAGTGTTTTTGTAGGTTGATGTCGGAATAAAATTAATATTTTGATATTTAAATTTTGTGTAAGGATATATATAAGGCGGATTTTTCTTCATGAAAGGTAAAGTAAGCAAGAATACATTCATAATTGAGAGTATCTGCAGTTTTGGGGGATGTTACCTATTGCTACGTAAGATAAATTTACAAATTTAAATTTTCGTGATGCACTGAATTGATGACATTTTCTGTGAGCAAAATTTATTTCTTACTGATAATTTGTTTTGAGAATACCGTTATTTTTTTAAAGTATGTGGAAAAATACAAATTACTTTTTTGTGAGTAAAATCATGTTATTGCACAGTTTGACCAGCGTTAAATTTTTTAATTCAGTTCTGTTTTATCCAGTTTACATCTGCTGTGCTTGTTGACGTGAGGCCCACTGCTTAGTATGCGTTAGCAGTGGAAGGTTTCTATTGAAGCTCTCATCTGCCAGGAACTGTTTCTCTCTATCACACACTCAGGCAGCTGATGCAAATGCGAAGACTAAGAGCCATCAATTGAAGAACTTGCTTGCCTGATAATGTTTCATTTGAGTGTAACTGGCGTGATTTCAAGTTTATTTTTATTCGTTTTGGCTCAACGCTTGCCACCGAATTGAACTGGACCTGGACGCGTCTGTGTGTGATTACAGTCCATCTCAGGGCTCTTCTTTGTTAGGACTTCTTGCTTGAGAGTCCAAAATGGGTTTTGCATCGATGATCCAGATCTGTGAATGAAGTCACACTTTCTCAATTTGCATTATCACAATTTTCATAGGCAATCGCCTACTTTGTATACGTTTCAACGCCGCCGCTATTTGACCGGTAATTACATAGACTTTTTCTGCTTTGAAGAGAAAAAGTTCATTCGTTCAGGGCGAACGTTCGCTTCTCATGTGCGGAACCATCGGATTATGTCATTAATTTCGCTGCATATTTATAGCAGACTAAAGGCATGTGCTCCGTGTAGAGGTTACGTGAAACCCATGCTCTTTTCTCTGAGAAATGACAGCATTTCGTTTACGTCAGTTGTTTTAATAAATTTACTTGCGATGAAATGAGCTCTAAGATTTAAAAATTTTACGTTATGATGAATTTGGGTTCAGTAATTCTTTCCCTTTTGAACAACAATGAATTAAAAAATGTTATACTCTTCTACTTTACTTAGCGCTCAGTGAGTTTTATAATCGCTCGTCATTCTTTTTCGAATGAATTTTATCAGAATCAATCATATTCGTATCAATCGATTCCAAAGTTGCCATTTTAAAATCACTTCACTACAGAGAATAGTTGATTTCTGTTCATTTCTTTCTTTCTTTCTTTCTCTCTTTATTTTTTTCTTTCTTTCTTTAGAAGTGGCAGAATTTTAGACTCCGACTCAACTGCCTTTGTTTTCCCCGAGCTCGCAAAAAGCTATTCTCTTTGAGAGTCTCTTTCTGGAAAGCTACTGCCCGAAGTCGGAAAACACTTCAAGTTCGAGCGCTGTTTTACGTAACCTAAGGATTTTTTCTATATTATAGAAAATTTAGATTTCTTTTCAAATCAATTTTAAACGAAGAAAGTGCAAGTAGCTTATCGAGCTTCGTATTATGTTTATCTTTTTCTTTACTATAAATTGAAAATTGAAATGAGCTAACTTCAACTTTCCTTGTCTCTCTAATTTCCCTGAATAATATAGAATTTTAGTTAAAATACATGGCAAAGTGTCCGTACTCTTCCCATTTCTTTATGGTAAGGAGTTTTTGGGCCCATCTTTGCGGTCGAAACATTGTTACTGGGATGGCTGAATTGAAATTCATTTCTTTCACCTCTTTCTCCATTAAATCCTCGTCGCATTTCCATCTTTTGCCCTGATGGATCGCCCTCAATGGGACTCGCCTAAACCAAATCTCGGTCGAGCCAATCCCTCCTGGCATCTCATCTCGCAAATGCCAAAGTTTTCAGGGGGTAACCGCAATCATTTCAAAACTGGCAATCCTCTCACAGATCTCCGCCTTTGATATTGAAATCAACGTCATTTTTCTGTTTCAATCCCGGCCTCGTTCCTGGTTCTGGATATATTTTTTAGCCCTTTCAGGGATGTCCGAACACAAGTTCTGCTTTCTCTGGTTAGTTTCGTGAGTGGTTTGGTGGCTGTGAGGCTGGAGTTCATTTTTTTGGCCTGAATTTGATGCATGGGAGTATTGCATGAATCTAATGTGCGAGAGTATTACGTGAATCTGATGTGAGAGTATTGGCTGACTTTGACGTGTGAGAGTATTGGCTGACTTTATCGTGAATATCTCGTGGAATGACTTTGTTTCTTTGTAAATGTGATATCAACGAGTATTCATTCTCTAATTTTTGTGAATAATATCTTGCTAAAATTATTACTGAACGACTTTCCAGTTTATCATTGATGTCAATTCTGCAAACATGGTGCTGACCAAGTGATGCTAAGTCACCCCGGAACAAATATCACTGATGTTTCAGTTGGATCATCAGAAGAAACTGCAGCAAACACATCACTCCATGGTGTGCTTTTTGAGTATCACTTTAATTCCGCAATCACAGCGTGAATAGCAAATCCAGGTTTTCTTAGTCTCTTTTTCTTCACCCTGATAAACTGAAATATCTACCCAGTCTCATTTGTAATACTCTACTGAATTCTTTCGCTTCTGCAAATCACTGACACAAAATGCGAATATTCTCTCCGATTTCCCGTGATCTTGTTTTCTCATCGCTGGGATTAGCAAGAAGTACTCTTGTATTCACAAATGCCACATTTGATGATGACTCATGACATTCGTTAGCTAGACGGAGCATTCATTGCAATAACTGAAAAAAACATCTTTGAACTTCTGCGCGTGTTCGTCGGGAGAAACCTCCAGTAAACCAGTTCATAGATCGCTACAGTAGACCTCCTGCGTGAGACAATCTTCATACCAGAACGAGAACCCCCATGTTCTGGTGGCCGTCAAAAGCTGATGTACTGACGCTGACTTTGCGTTTGGCCGTCGATTTGTTGCCTGCTACTGAATTGACTGAAAAAAAATCCTGAAAAGTGTCGCACATTCTGTCATTTACGAGTTAAATTCCTGTTTTATTATCTCTTTGGAACGCCTGCCTAGATCCATTTTTTTCATTAAACGTGCATTACAATTTTCTTATTCTGATACGTTTAGAAATTTTGGTTGATTCTACTGGTGTGTGAGTGAAGCTATAAGTGAAACCTAAATGCACGAGTGATATTTTTCTCAAGGAAATTCGACAATGAATTTCAAAGATTCTTTTTTACTTGTTTTCTCAGTGATCTTCGAGTTTACTAAAATTCATGATGTTGACATACAAGTAAATGTACGAACTTCCTTCACTGGAGAGCAAGATTTTTCTAGGAAACTTGACCGCTCTCGCCATGGGAGTATATACTAAAGTTCGTGCCTCAAATCTTTGTCTGTGTGCATTTTTTTCATAGACCAATGCATATATTCATCATGAAATTTATTCGTGGAAACACGCTAATGCAATTCACAAGACGTCAATATTTTGTCATTGCTTCTTTGTGCGATGGATCCAAGATTGCCAAGCAGTGTACTTTGTCTTTAAAGGGTCATCGTCTCTCCTTTAAATAATAAACCAAGCATTTCTCGTCTTCCCAAAAAGGTCACCCAAATGTCAGTGTTTATTTTTTGAGCTATGGGCTGATGAGTGGAGTCTGTATTGACAGGTAAATGTCTTCAGTTGTCACTGAATTTTAGTTTATTTCCGAACTGGGCAACCAACTCTTCCGCCTCCTAAACTACGGCTGAAATTTTACTTTTCAGGAACTTTCTGGCGCACAATCGTAAGGAATACGCATTCTTAAGACCAATTGTAGTCACAACGAAGGGAGCAGCGGCATAAAATGTCGGAATATTCATCGTTTCCAAATCAAAGTGAACCCCCATTCAGGTCTATGATCTACTTGTTCCAGTGATCGCTTCCTACGTTGTCGGACTTGCGTAAAAAAATGGCTTAAAATTCCAGGTCATTCGTCAGCGTTTTTCCGCTTCTAGGGATATTCAATTAGGCTTCTGAGCTGCCACAGTCTCGCGAATCCAAGTTTCCTCAGTAGCTCATAGGCGAGTCGCTGACTACCGATCATTGCCCATCAGTTTTTGAAAAGCCATCGATATCTTGCAGGAAAAAAGACTCTCGTTAGCTGTCGGTGTACGATTTCATAAATTGAGGCTACAGTTATCGATTGTATTTCTGGCATTCAGGATAGAAGATGGAGGTGAATGCTCTAAAATCAGCGCTGTAGACAAGCATATTTGAGTCACTTGACGTGTCTTCAACAGAATTTCTCACCAACTTCAGGGTTTTTTCAAAATTGTTTTTAACTATTGTGAAGGGAGGGATGCACACCAATGAGTGGCATTGTTTTCTTCTTGTCGTGACATGTGCATCGAACGAGCGGACATAAGACATGCCCTTTCATAATTACGGATCTGATTTTCTTTTAAACATCGAGAACAGCCCAAAAATTTTAAACCCGAATTTCTTTGCTTTTCAACTTGGTTCACTCCGTCATTTTTAACTTGGCAGAATTTTTCCAACAACTTCAAAATATTATAATTTCGTTTATATTCTGCATAACGCAAAAGAAACTTTGATACACTATTTTAACCCACAAAGTTTTAGCTCTATCTTACGCTTCATTTCTTTGAGATTTTTCAAAATTCTCCTCTCCTGCTCAGTCAAGATTTATAATCCACAAAGGCTTTGAGATGTCAGGGCATCCAGCAACTTGGAAAATTTTCTCTTGAAATTATTTTTAAATTTTTGTAGTCGTCGATCCTATCGCCTTTGTTATCGAAGATGGTTCTTCAGCACATTAGGAGGACTTCTCTCTCTTTTGAGGTGTGTATAATTCTTGTGGCTAACTTGAATCATGTTACTAAGAAGATTCATAGCTAGTTAATACCAGCTAAGAGGTTAATTTTAATTTTTTTTATCACTTTATGTATCATTTAGTTATCCTATTGATAAACATGCGAGTATGTATTTGTAACTTTTCACATTTATTGTTCGCTATGGCCTTCGGTTTTTCAACATGTTGAATTATATATTTCATTACGGCTCAGAATTAAAAAAAAAGACAAGAGCGCTTTTGTATTTTATCCATTCGCTGTAGCATTCCTTGGCAATATGTATTCGTCAGTTTGGCTGTTACTGCTTCAGGTTCCTTTCCTCCACTCCTTATTTCTTCACATTTCGCCCCCATTCGAGTACCGAAGTATAATACTTTTAATTTCCTTAGCCTGGAAGACGGATCTTCCGCTCGGTTTGTGACCGTCTTTGTGTGTTCGTTCGAGGAATTCTCAGCTTTTTTCCTACACTCATGTTGCGGCCGTCGTTGCGCTGAGCATGTCGATCACTCAGCTTTAGCAAGGCACCTCGTCGGCATGCATGAAGTGCGAGGAAACGACGGCGCGCAAGTAGCTCTGGCATTACTCATTATGAGCTGCACGCACATGATTTATTCATATCATTTTCTTGGCTTCGGCTTCGCCATACCCCTCCCCAAAAAGATGAAATTCATCAGACTTCCACCAACATGAAGATGTCAGAACCCATCCCCTGATGAAGCTCGCACCCGGTAATGAAGATTCTTAGCGATTTATTGACATTAACTTCACGAAGTGAGGCACGCACTTGAAGCGTGTGCTCAACTGTCGTTAGCGCACGCTCGAGTGTACTTGAGTATGCATAGACCCGGAGTGCAATTTCTTAAAGATTTCCATTCGTGCTGGAAAGAGCCTGATTTTTTTTTAATCTCAAATGTATTCTGCTCATCGCTCAGGCTGCTATTGTCTACAGCGCGCCAAGACTCCCTTATGACTATCGATTCTGAATTTTCTGTGAGCGACACAGCTGAAGAACCAGCAAAATTGATTAATAATCCATCAAAGTTCTAACGCCACGTTCGTTGGTTTTGTTTCTGCCCGATTTTAAAAAACCCAATTCACGATGTACTCATAGGTTGAACGGTCGAAAATTTTGTAGACTCTCAAATGAATTTCCTATTTTGACTACTCGTTTGGCTTATTTTTACTTCAGATATTAGGTATACATCTGAAGCTCAAAAGCAGACTCTGCTAGTCGACATGTCGTCACGACCCTCACTTGTGCTGCAGGACATGCCGGGGACGCTTGCCTTTTCTTCTTCAAGCGTGTAATCTTAGTGAAACTGTTGTAGTGTTTCTGAGCGTAATAATACGAGATATTTTCTTGTGCTCATAATTCTGGTGTACGTGTGTTGAGTGCTGAATTCAATGGCTGGTATTTAAATTTTGTGTACGTGTGTCGAGTGCCGTAACTAGGGCTAGGTTTTTAAGCGAACTCTCTCGTTACGCTAATGGCTAATTTCGAAGTCATCAATAAATCTATAATTGCCCTCAATGACGCGGAACGTAGAGATGATCGCGATTGACTCGCTCATTCCAGGCTTGGCTTAGACGGTGTGCCAAAATGACGGTTTTCATTCCATTTTGGGGCTGACATTTTTCATTTTTAGACTATTCTTCTCACTTGTATTGGACTTGTTCGAATCAATGATTGTGTGTCTAGTATTTTCTCCAATACTTGCAGTACTTCCCAATACTAGTAAGAAAGTTCGTTCGAAGGCAGACCCTTCTAGTAGCTCCATCTTTGCTTCTCTACATCGTACGTCAGGCTGCACAACTGTTTGCGAGTGTCTCCATTTTCTGCCTTTATATGTGCGACTCGAACTAAGGCACTATTGCCGTGACGCAGTACGTTAGGCTTGTTACTTAACAAGCACAAAAATATTGGAAAGTGCAGTTTGATTACATTTGTTTGCTTTGTTTTGATTTTTTTTAATTCTTATATTTTTTTAACTTAAACTTAGTTTATCTTGGTATTTTCATTTATGTGTCTACCTAATGGCTAATGAATAATACTGTATACTGTGATTTGAATTTTTGTTAGTAACTAGGAAATTGTATTAAACTTGATGCACATACAACCTTAGTGTATTCAAAATCGCTTATTTCGAAACCTAATTGCATCAATTGATCATCAAGTGCTAGCATATTTTTATCGCTTCCGAAACTGCAGTAAAAAGCAAACACTTCTACCACCTATTTTATGAACTAATATTCATCTAATGTATGCATCTAGAGGACGTTGAAGAAATGTTTTATTACTGTTTTCTTTCCGGCACTTTGTAAAAAAACATTCGCGGATGCTTTACCCCGTCAATTTTAGCGACGAGGTCTTCTCGTTTTTCTCGACGGCTAAGGCAGATGAGCTCGATAATTTGACCTCGAGGGTGGCACATACCATTTGGATTATCTGAGGCCATTAGGGATATCCCTTAAGATGTCTGCTCACGGCCGTGACATCCTCCTCTTGCGCCCCTGCCTTTTTTTCTTGTGTGGTCCGTCCGTGGGACCAGTTTCTTTCAATCTAATGCACCTGCTTATTTCCTGTCTGTTTCGTGCTCACTTGGAACTGTGATGCAAGTCTTTCGTTACGAATGCAATAGTCCATTGATCCAGATGAACGCGTGGGATGTGTGGTGGGTGCAGTGGTTCAGTGATGGGATGGTTGGTGGGTACAGTGGTTCAGTGATGGGATGTGTGGTGGGTACAGTGGTTCAGTGATGGGATGTGTGGTGGGTGCACTGGTTCAGTGATGGGATGTGCGGTGGTGCAGTGGTTCAGTGATGGGATGTGTGGTGGGTACATTGGTTCAGTGATGGGATGTGTGGTGGGTACAGTGGTTCAGTGATGGGATGTGTGGTGGGTACAGCGGCTTAGCTCGGTACAGTTCTTCACATTACATTATTTTCCTGCCGAGAGTTATGTTACATGAATTTTGTGGTCAACTACTATTTTTGTCCATTTTGCAGATATCTTACTCCTTGAAATTAAGTTTTGCTTACTCTCATCAATGTGGTGTTGTGATCATCAGTTTCTCTTAGTTCATTAAGGGGCTACCTTCTGCTAAGTACTGCTACCTTAACGAAACTTTCTTAGAATATTGCGCGGAAATAAGATGCTTTAATTATTAGATCACTACTGTTATATGTGATAAGTAATTTCTATTATATCATTTCACAGTAATTTATATCCTACGGCGCATGTTAGGCGGCAAAAAAGTAATATTTTCTGCCAGTGATGAAATATTTGAGTTATCGTGCTAGTTATTCTCTCAAGAGCCGGTAGAAGGACAACCATTGGTATAGTCTGAGTGTTGTGGAATACGTAGGAGTCAGCCAGTCTCTGCTGCATCTGAATGAACTATCTTTTACTGTATCTATTGGCGGACTCCTACGGTATCTGTACAGGACACGTTTGTGGTATTTGTACAGGACACGCTTGTGGTATCTGTACAGGACACGCTTGTGGTATCTGTACAGGACACGCTTGTGGTATCTGTACAAGACACGCTTGTGGTATCTGTACAAGACACGCTTGTGGTATCTTCACAGGACACTCTAGTATCGGCCTCAGATGTGGAAGATGTTTCACGTGTCTATCGTCTTCCATTTCGTCGCTTGTTATGGCTCAGTCATGTGCGGGCATACGCCGCTTCGATGACAGTTATAGCCGTTTTATTTTTACTGGAAAAAAGGTGTCCTTCACTTAAATAAGATATTTTTCCCCAATAAACTGCCTCCCATGTCCACCTCAGTTTCGGTGGTTGCCTTGGTGCTTGTGCCAGGCTGATTATCATGAATAATTAGAATTATTTTGCCACGATGAGCGTTAAAATCGTGTTTTTGTGTTATTTTGGTGAATAAAAGTCGAAGCAACAGAAGGTTTAGCTCAAGAGCAGGGAAACTGAAGTTTATGGAGTTTTTACAACTCGTCTCTGAATAAATTGATTGCGTGGAGATACGTATCATTAGAAAGCCGAAACTGTAAACTTCATGCGTCATAGAAAATACGTTTTTGTGACAGATACACTCCAGAGATGTTGTAGGTTTTAAATTATCGTCTTTAATATGGTAGTTCGTTAGTTTAGACGGGCCCTAGTTTCACTGTGTCTCCACGTGAAGAAACTTGGCAGGCATTGTTGGGCATGACTTCTTGTTTGGTGTTGGAGCAGCGCTGGAGATTTAGAGGCCACAAAGGCACAATACTCTGTTCTTGCTCCTCGCGAAGCCTTTGTTCCACGTAAGAAAGTGCCGCGGTTAGTGCGATTCTTCCCCGAGTGATACAGTTAGCGAGCTTTTATCGAGTCAAATGAGCTTCCTAATGAACTGTTCGGAGAATAATAAATGCACTTTACTGTGTCCAAGTCTGTTGGATCGTAGCTTGGGGGAGATGTTGCTGCGAGACCGCCGCTCTAATGGAAACCTTTTACGATACTCTGTTTTCAGACTGCTGTTTTCTGGAATATATTTTTTTCCACGAAGAAATAAACTTTGGGGTGTGCTTTAGCAGCTCATAGACTCTAGTATCATAGTATAGCCACTTGGGTGCAGCTGAGAAATAAATTAAGATTAATAATTTCTTTGATGGGAATATAAGAATTATGTTTTGTTAATTAATTCAAGTAATACCCATTCTTTGAAACATAGAATATAGAGCATAGAAAAGAAACTTGTGTATACATGTCGAGTTGTGCTTATACGTCGTCACGTTCCGATGAAGAAAGACACGGACAATTTTCTCCTTCTAGTTTTGTTGTCAAATGAACGGTAATTTCGTTAGCATGTTTCATGATGTTCTGTAGTTTCTAGTGTACGACCATTCACGTCAATTTGACCCGTGAGTTACGAGCACGAAGCATGTTTACGCTACTTAATTCCATTTTAATTTTCACGATTCGCTGCTTTGAACTTAAGAATCAATCCGTGGATAGTGAATAAAATGTGCCATCAAAATTACGAACTTATCTAGTGTCACTATGATGGGGCTTCAAATTTCTCTTATGTTTCGTTTATCTCTTACAGACAACCCGTTTTTGCCTTAGTTGATTATGTTTCTCGGTTCACAACTGCATTTCATTTTACGAATTTGATGATGTTTGGGTCACATGTTCTGTGCAAATCGACACGCTTCGTTGACGCTCATCTATATTATTGACGAGCTATTTTTTGTCGTGGTTCTTATTAGAAATTGTGTTGTTTTGACACAGAATATGCAAATATTCTATTGATATCAGAACCCATCACCAATTCTCGAGCTCGACATTCATCCGTTAAGGAGTTAACGTCCCCTGGTATGTGGTTACAGAGTCTGCGCTCTACACATCATACCAATCTAATCTTCGTGTCTGCAGTTTGAGGTTCACAGCGTCTGTCCGCATATCCCTACCAAGAATTCCTATTTAGAAGAGTGTCATTGGTGTCTCGAGTTCGCTGTTGTGTTGTGTACAGTCACACTGCGCCCGTTTGTGTATGCATACTAGAGTCAGGACAAACAAGCCTTCTTTGGTGTCGCGCCCTACCATATGTGACCGCGTTCGCTGATGCTCTTCAAAGATTGCTTCCAATGACCCGGCTGACTTTGTCTGGCAAGTTTGTGACCCAAACTGAGGTCGTCCATCAATGATCGGTGACCTGAGCTGTGATCGATTGGTCCGCCGTCACTGACCCATTCGTACCAGAACCTCGACTGACACAAAGGCTGCCTATCTTCAAACTTGACTGATGGTTTCATATGGTTTTGGTGTACTTGATAGATGCCTCCATTGTGCGTCTCTGCATTCCTGTTAAGTTGCATTCAATTGTGGCTTCTCAATATGATTAACTTTGCGATGATCCTTGATCATAGTTTCTCGCATCTAATTACTCAGGTCTTGGAAATGTGATAGGTGTGTTTTTCTATAAACGTACATATCCCTGTAGTCACTCTCATTGTGCGTCTGATTTTTTATAAGCCAAATGTTTAATTCCGACATTCGAGTTTAATTAAAAGTACTTCAAAACTTATGGATCGTCTTCAGGGAATCTTTTCTGTGCGATCTCGTTTTGCGTGAGCTGTCTATCCTGTCCGTAATATTCAGGGACTGAACGAAGCATACGAGTGACAAACAAAATTTTGATTAAGTTTACGTCGTACATTTCTGCAGCTCGCGATGACGTGTTACTGCGAGTGAAAGTCTGTAACTTGTATTATGCTTTTACTTCATCATGACAACTCCAACTACGAGTCTATATCAATAGGATGACAAACAGCTTTTATTTGAGTTTATGCATTCCTTGTCTCGGGGGAATGATAGTGCGCCGAATCCATCATTTCACGCTCATTTCTTGTTGCTATGATGCTAAAACTCAGAATACATTGTTTCTTTTTTCAATACTTTAGCGCCTTCCACTTGAGATGGGCGAGGTTCAAATTTTCCGCGTCGCCTTCTGCCTCATTTTATCTTCTCTTCAGCCATCCGCACCTGCTTCCTTGCTCGTATTGTGCAGTGATCCTTCGCTCTTTGTATCTTCAGGCAGCAAGCTCCCAGATTGCCAGACAACTCATACATGAACGCAAGAACTTTTAACGCGATTGCGCTGCCATGCGATCGCTGGTCGGTGACATCCACGGTGCTGTGTCGCGCTTTACAGCCGCTTCCCAGGACCAGTTGTGCTCCTGAAAAACTATCCTCAACTACCGACTCCTTTCTTTTTCAAGGCAACTCTCCCCTCTGTGACCCTTGTTCTGGTTGTTGATGTCCTTAAAAAAGTGTTTTTAGGATTGATGGACCGAAACGCTCATAGACGGAATGTTGATGTTTTGAAAATTTTTGTTAATTTTATTCATTTCATAGGAGGATTTTTCCATTGGTTCGAGAATGAAGCTGATAATTTATGTTTAAGCACTCGTTACTCTGCTCAAACGCTCTACTATCTGCTACTACAGACTCTAAATATTATTATGCTTTACATCTGCGGTTATACTGGTCTCCTACGCTGCTAAATTAAAACATAGTCTATGCGACGATGAGCCTCGCGTTATTGTTTATTGAAGAACGGCTTACAATTTAACTCTGTGGTTTTTTGAGCTACCGTTCTGATGCAGAAATAAAGTCACGCGCTACATTCCTGCGGTTGCTTATAACTGCTTACTCGACTTTCAAGTCGTGTGTACTATAGTATCATACATACTATGCTTCATATTATTGATCATTATTTGTCTAAAAATAAAGAGTCGGTATCAGTCGGTTCTTTTAGGTTTAAGCTAAACTAATCCAATAGTGCATAAAATATTATGATGTAATTGTAATCACGCGACGAACTTCGAGGCAGTATTGATGCTCACTTGTTTGAGTTAACTGCCTCTGTTACGTTACTGTTTCAAATTCCCTGTCTGATTAAAAACATCACAAAAATTATCAGTATTTCCCGAGGCGCTTCACTATTTTTGCCTCCTAGACAGTCTACAGCGGTCACGACCAACGACTATAATTAGTGTCAATAATAACAGATAATTTTACTGATTGATTTGATTTCTTTTCCTTTGAATTCATGCATTCTGAGATGGGAGGAGGAGGAGGAGGAATTTGAGGGTTTGATGAATTGGGATTGACAGTACGTGTGACAGAGTGACCCGAGATCTTACAGTTTTATTGCCGCTGTTGCTTCAATTTAACGCTGTGTTCACGCCAGCACTGCAAATGTGACACTCGCTTCTATGTATGATAGTCATTATAAAACGCTGCATTTTTCTTGATACTTTTAACTTAATTTAACTTCAGTTACATGAACCTTTAAGTTCCCATTGTGCTGTGTTGATTCGTACACTGGAACACACTGATAAATACATAGAATAATCTGCAAAAAAGAACAATTTTCTGACTTTCAATCTTACAGAATTATGTGTTCAAACATTTGACTCAAAATTTACTCTTTTATTGCAGCTAATTTTTATTTCGCAAAGAATGACCCATAATTTAAAAAAAAATATTTGAATCTTATTGTTTGCCGGCTTACAGTAATATTTTGTGTCCAAAAAAAGAAGTAACGGCAATGTTGCACAACACACATCTCTGCGTATTGAGCAAATATTAAATATTCCTGAATTTTTATTATTTTTTCACAGTACTTTTATGTGAACTGATCCCGATTTTTTTCAACGCTAACTTGAAAGTTTACTAATAAATTTGAATTACTTCAGACCACGGCAAATTTCAGAAATGAGATCTGATATTAGAAACTGTATGAAGTAAACATAGGCCTGTAACTTGCAAGGATGCAAATCGAGAGTCATCCGCTGGGTTTCCTATTCATATGCTGTTGCATCGGCCTCCCTCTGAGGACCTAGGTCCTAGCATCCCTTCTCGGTGGCTGCCGTTTGTGTTACCATGATATTTCCATGTGTTGGCGCGACTTTCTGTTTGCTGTATGCTAAACAGGACCGTAAATGTCTGTCGGAGCGCGCTCGCGACAATAAATGATGCGCTCCTTTGGCACCTCCGGGAAATTCGCTTTTGCCTTCGACAATTCTGATCGATGAACACAAACTCCTCGTAGTCCCAGGTGTACTCCTCGGCCTTCAAATTATTATACGTGGATTCTATAATACGTGCTTTCTAGTACCGATTGTAGGTCCACGTGCACGTGCCGTGCGCGCGTGCCGCCCTTGGAATATGGATTTCTTTTTGTCTAACGCCATGGTTTGTCTAACGCCATGGTTTGTCTAACGCCATGTTTTGTCTAGGCGGTGATCTACTGCTGTGAGACAGAATTACTTCCCAAGGGTTGACCCAAAAAAAAGAGCAAGGACAATCGCTCTCAATCTTATCATTTTTATTGATTATTAATCAAACACTGAACTTCAAATAAAAAAAATATACATCGACGTTTCGACATTCTAGGTCATTTTCAAGAAGCTGACAGAAAAAGAAAAACACATAGGTAAACTATGACCTAAACATAACGATGTTTGGGTTGACCCATCTTTTAGATCTCATCTTATTTTAAATGTAAGCTCACAAAATTTGCAACAGTTCACTATTTCTGCAATGACGTTGTTCAATGAGTCACCGGTACTGTGTTGTTTAGGGTAATTTAAAAATATGCACTTTTGTGTGCAGTAGAGCATTCATAAACGTACTAACAAATATTCTTCTTATTAAGTAACTTTTGAAGTTTTCGAGTGCAACCGACAACTAAGTCAGGAGCGATGGGTGTGGGAATTTACTGTAAGATCAGTATCACAAGTAAGATAGTTTGTTCTTATTTTGATATTATTTGCTTCGTTTCACGTAAAGATGGCCTACCGATTTCACGTATTGATGGCATATCAAACGTATCGATGGCCTATACATATATCCGTATCGAGAGAACTAAGTTTTACTGCCAACTGTATAATCGATGACTTGAAACTTTTCTCGTTCAGCAATAATAATTGTACTTCATCAGTGTACCTCGGCATTGTGCCTGATTATTGGGCCTCATTATTGTGCCTCAGCATTGTGCCTCAGCATTGTGCCTCGTTGTTGCGCCTCGTTGTTGCGCCTCGTGGTTGCGCCTCGTGGTTGCGCCTACTTACTGAGGTTAGAAGTAACATTCTGCTCATCATTACCCGTGAGAGACGCTTGGATTTGCTAGTTTGATGAAGCAAAACTGAGAACTTGCAACATCTGGGGTCTGCTAGCTGGGAATTCCTGTTTAGGATATTTATGATTATACAGTGCAGCAACATAACTTCCCTTTTTTAAAAGAAACTTCCTTTGAAAAAAAAAATTGTTAATGCACTCTGTACAATTATTAGTACATTTTTGCTGTTGAATTTGTTGAAGGTAATATGCAAAGACCCGCATGAATTTTAGTTGTTAATCCGTTCCTGACGTTCGCGCTGCTCTTGAAGACTTCATTACTGCTTACTTATTTGCTTAATATTATTATGAAGAACTTCACTGGTGTGATCGCGTCTGTGATATCACAGTTCATGTAATGTCTCTTTGACTTGTACCTTATGAACGAGAAAGCTGGTATTTCTGCTGAAGAAAAAGTTCGTAAATAATACCACGTCAGTGAATGGTATTGCAATGCATCGTAGAGGCCCGAGAAGATGCATGGGAATCTTTATTCTGGAGTACAATATTTCAACTCGAAGCGATGCTACTGGGGATCAAGAAAACTTATCTATCCTTGAGTTAATCTGTCTCTTTAATACCGTACCATGTAAAACGATGAACTCGATTAAGCTATCTGCTCTACTTACTCATAGTTTTGCTCATTTCTCAATTTGATTTAGGGGTGTAGCGTGTGTGATGCTCAGACAGAATTTTTTTCTGAATAGCGTTTCTTTCTGTACAGCAAGATAATTCAGAGAGACTCTTCCCTTGCCCCATCTTCTGACAAGATCTGTAATATGGTAACTGTGTCACCATTTCCTCCAGATTTATGTGGAGGGAAATATTTCAGGCGCTGCGTTCTAATAAGGAAATTAAGAGGAAATTGACACGAGTGACCTAGCTGTGTATCCTCCACATGCATTGCCCTGTGGCGTGTTCACAGGACGTGTACGCGCGCTCCATGAAATGTGACACTTCTGAGGCACTCAACATATTTGACTTTATTCTCTAGTCCTGTTAGTTAAACATGCTGTATCCTGTCGTGAGAGGTATCTATTTATTTTGATTTATTATGCCCTACAGTAAGAGATATTTATTTGTTCAGAACTAATGTACTTTGTTGTGATAGGTATCTATTTATTTTGATTTATTATGCTCTGTAGTACGAGGTATTTAATTATTTTGATTTGTTATGCATTCAAACACTTATTCATTTAGAATAATTTTGAATGGTTCAAACATTTATTTATAGACTGCTGTGTGTACGAGTAGCATCGTTTTTATTTTGGTCGCTAAATTTTCGTACTTTCCTTGTGCCGCTCATTCTGTTTTTTTTCGCATTCATCAAGTTTATCAGATAAAATTACTATTCATAATACTTTTGACGCTTGTAATTTTGACGGATTGGTTATAGAGGAGCTGACTTTTCGTTCTAGTTTTATTCGTTGAACTTTGGATCATTCTTTTACCTGACCATATTCTAGTTGAGAATGTTTAATCTGAAGTGTTTAGAATTATTATTTTGAGTGAATGAGTTGTTTGTATCTGGACTGATTATATTTTATGAAAACAAATGAAAATTCACAAGTAGATGGGTGATCGAAGGATACTCAGGTTAATTGTATATAAGCGTGTAGTGAAACTCGCTCGTTCATTACAGCACTATTTTATTGCTAATGAACATTTTAACTACGCCTTCATTGCAATTGAGACTAGCCGTTTACCAATTTAATTTCCATGCAGCTACTACGCCTTTAAGTGACCTTAATTACTAAGATTCAATTACTTGTCAGCATTAAATCTCACGAGCCCTGAACAATGCAGTTCTAACGACTCATGTTTTTTGTTTCAGAATGTGGATGCCGAGGGCAAAGTAAAGCCATGTCTCTCGAGGATCCCCGACTGCTGTCACTTCAAGACCTTCCTCTGGTGCCGCCGCTGCTGCAAGAAAACTTGGAAAACCAGCCACTGGCGACACATTCGTTACAATCGCTGCAAAAGCACCAAGAGTCTTCTAGCCGCCTCCTTTCACGACACTTCTACTACTATCCCAAGCGGTGGAGGAGAAGGGGAGAGTGTTTTGGTACTCCTCATAATGACACAATACTCCGCGAGTCTGATACATCCGGCACACATGCTCTCGGGAGCTCTCCGCTACTCGAGATGAATGCATCTGTTCCGAGGGCGGTAGTGGGGGATGCATCAATGACACCGTCGTCAGATGCAGTGGCATCAACATCAGCATGTGGCAGTACATGGACCTTCTCCTCCATGAACACCAACGCTTCAGCAGCATCTGCTGCCCAACAGATTGGCTCACTGGGCCAAGAGGCGGTAGCCCGCCGTGATCGAGCGACTGTCCAGGGCGCTGATGAAACGCTTAGTTTTGCTGCGGCGGCGTCCTCCTCTTCGTCGTCCGCTCCTCATTCTGATAAGAGAATCTCTTGTTACAACTCTGGGTGTTCCAGAGACTGCAAGTCTCCGCTGCGTCTTCACGACAGAGATGAACTTTTCTTTCGCCATAAGATAGCCCAGACGACGCTAGTGAGGTGTTCTGAACCAGCTTCTGCTGTAATGCATGGATCTTGTTCACAATCTTGCTCCAAAACGGCCACCAGCTTGAATATCTTTCCAGAGCGTCAATTGTCGTCTCGTGACGATGACCATCATGAAGGTTTTATAGAAACTCACCTTCAGCGTCGCGCAAAATCCGACGTCTTCAAGTTCACGTATTCTGAGCACACGAGTGATCATAAGAGCTCAAGCCTGCAATTACCTTTGTGGATGTGTGTTACAAAGAACCAATTTTTGTGGAGCTTTGCTTCCTTGTGTTCCTTCAGTAAAAGTGCGCCTCACAGAACCCAGCCTGTGAAACACGAGAAAAAATTAAGTGATTTGAGAAGGTCGTCGTCGTGGTTCGGGCACGTGTGGGTCATTTTGATGCTCTTGATGACTACCTCCGCTGTGCTTGCAGGTTAGTAAGTCTGAGATATACAAAAGACGTATTCAAAGTACAATAAATCGTATTTTGCTTTCTCTCTGTGTGTCACATTACCAACACGGCCACAAAAGTGAGGGGATAAATAGCCACATACATAATTATAATACGAGAACAATTTCAGTATAAATAGTTCTAAAATGGCAGGTAGACATGTGGTAAATTATTTTTATAATTATACAGCTCATTAATGAAATATTTCCATGATTCGATATTTTGAAGAAATTCAAGTAAATAACCGTGTTCATTATATTGTATTTCCATTATGTTGAACCTCGAGTTCGGTTAAAAAATATGAATAATAGTCTGATATTACTGTTTTTTAGTGTTTACAGTAACAGCAGGATCGGTCAGTGCTGCTTGCATTGATATTCCCGCTTCCAGGTATTGGATCACCTCAATAATACAGAATGCTTACTTTGGTAAAAATGCTAATATATGAAATTTAAATTTCACGGTCATCATTTTGGTGAATTTTTGAATAATCTGTCGAATAAAATTTAATGGGCTTTATGGAACGGTACCTAACCAAAAGAATGTCGCGTTAAATTTTATGACTTTTGAAAAAATAGCTAAATAGGATGAATGTTGAAGTTAACATAGTTCACTTCTAACCTTTCATCCAAACCCATGATTGAAGACACTTGACACCGGTGTGCAGTTTCACTGAGGAACAAATCACATGATTGTATGCCACCTTAACTTTCCTCTGACAAGCATTTTGCTGGAATTTAAGATAATAGGTTCACCAAGAGTACATTCACGAAATTCTTGCGTCCGTTTCTCAGTTCTTATTATATGACTCGTGCCAGTCCGAAATAATCACTTGGTTTTATTAGATTTCTGCATGGATTCAGGCATGCAGTTACTATCGTATCATGTAGTTAAGTTTATTCCTAGCTAAGAGTCGTACGTTGCTGACACCATGCCAATTTTGGAACCAATAAACGCACTTTACCTCTCACGCACCGTTCAATTGCCCCGTCTTAGCGCCTTTATAATCTGCATACCATCTCTGTGAACGGTATGTTCTCGCATGTCTGCATTAGTATCGCCGGGTAAAAGTTACTTCGGTCTTACAGTCGTCGCATGGTTCATTTTCAGCGTCAATTTTTCCATCATTCTTGAGTGTGAGTTGATAAAGCGCATGCATCTGTTGTTGTAAGTTCGTTACTAGCTGTGCAAATTTTTATATTATACATACCTTATTTCTTGGACAAAAATGTGGTTAACTCGTATGGCTTTTAGCTAATTACTAGCCAGAATCATTTCAAATCATTCATTAATCAATGGACCTAACTAAAACAATGCGTATTCTTTTGCGTCAGATTGGTTCTACGATATGTCGTGCTTTATTTACTCCCTATGATGCGGTGTACCTGGAAGCCAATCGACCTGTTATGAGTTATCTCGATTTCAACCCTCGAGTTACCCTGTCCCCGCTCGTAAGTACTTTTCCTCGATCTTCTTAGAATGCCATTAGACCAGAGCCTTGGATGCACTCAGCATGTCAAGCCCTGAATTGATGTCGTTTCGCTGCGATGACTTCAGATAACGCTGTCGCAAATATTCATTGTACAGAGTTTATTGGTCGTTCCAGAGGTCGTTTTCGCTTTTGACTCACCTTCGTAATGCAGGTCATCCTTTTACAGTCGCATCTGCCCTAAACGGAGACTACATTAGGAACTTTTTACGTGTTCTTCTCCTTCTCAGTCTTTAAATACATGCGTCATGCAATCCTGCGGTTTCTCTGAAATGAAAAAAAAACAGATCTAGTTGGGTGAGTCATTTGCAGTACGATCGTAGGTGATCGCTCTTTCGTTACGACACCTCTAACTATTGTCACATCACAATTGGGCATGACTGTCTCAGGAAAAGGTTTTCGTCCTGTCGCTCTGAGAACCATTTAGTGGTCGTACAATTTGGTCCGGTATGATTGGGCTTTTTCTCTTTGAGGAGAAAGGCTAAGTATTGAACTTTCATTTTGAACATAGGGTTGTAGAAACTTTCAAATAACCTTCGTTGCAAATAGTTGTGCGACGTAATGTTAGCGGACCGGTCCGAGCGTAAATGATTCCTTTTAGTCGTTTTTTCTGCAGCTAAGTCACAATTCAACGTTTTATGAAGTAGAATTCGATGTTTCAACCCATATAGGAGAGTTATAGTTTGCTGTTCCTTCGTATTTTATGTTCCTTTCCTCCTACCATATATGTCGAGACGGGCGTCAATGCTTCAGCTGCAGATCTCGCATTAAGGCAGTAATAACGAGCCATAAAACAGGGCACCTTGGTCGAGGTCAGCATTACACAGGGGCTCATCGCATGGTATCGGTGTCGAATATTGGGATCCGTTACGTTATGCTTATCAGGCTGGCTTCTGCTTTCATCGTTCATATAACTGCATTTGATGTGCATGCAACTGTGAGTAACGTCGTTGTCGGGTACCGTATACCTATGAATTTGTTGTAGTTTTTATATTAGTGTGTTAAGATAGTCATCAGTAACCTAAGAATCATGCCTCCATCATCGGTATTATTTAAGTGGAGAGAACACTTTCAGGTGGGTTCCTTAAAAATAATTCTTCGGATGTTTTTCATGATGCAACAAATCAAGCAGGCTTTTTCTTCTCATCACGTGTTGACTTTCCCCGTGAAACCCTGAGCTAAGAAGCTCATGATTAATCATCACTAATCTGCCTGTAAGCTTGCATATAATCCGATATTTTACAAGCCCAACAGGCTATTTTAAAGAAAGAGTGTCTCAAATTCCTGGGCGTCCACCCAGCTTTGACTGATTGCATCTTTAGGTGTCTTAAATGACCGAATAAAGTTGCATCGTTGAATCCTAAATGAGCGAAATAAAAGAACGCTTCTTCCTTTGCCTCGAGTAAACGGGTGCTTGTACGAGTACTAATCAATCAACGGTAGGCAGTATGTCTCGTGGTCTTCGATGTCTCGTAGCGGTGATTCCCTCTGAGCTGAACGCGATACCACGGCCCACTTTTGTGTGTAGTTAGCCCTTAATTACTGTCCAGAGGAACATTCGCTGATAAGGAGAGACAATAAAGTTGCGGCTTGCCGGCACCTCCGCTGTCGTGCGATACCACAGTCCGCTCTTTGCAACATAAACGGACATGGGGTGAAATTTCGATCTGCCATTAAGCATCTCCTCCGAGGTGTTTAATTTGCTCTCCAGTTGGCAGCAACGAGCGAAGACGACGCCATTACTGCATGGGGGGTGGTAACCAGTGACATGATCGCCTGGCTCGTCCTGATGTCGGGGCAGTTCTGGCCTTCGTCGGATATTTATGTGGGGAAGTACTGAATTAGGATGATCTTTACAGTTGGATACAAGGTGGACGTTACAGGGCACACTATATAGGGTGTACTTTACAGGGTATACTATACAGGGTATACTATACAGGGTATACTATACAGGGCATACTATACAGGGTGTACTTTACAGGATGTATGTACTTTACAGGGTGTATGTACTTTACAGGGTGTACTTTACAGAGTGTACTCTATATTGTGTACTGTACATGAATATTTTTCTGAAATTAAGAGTAAGTTCTTCCTGGTTGAAGCATTCGTGAAGTGAAATTTCGATATTTCAATCCTATTGAGTTAAATGTGCACATCGTGACATTTAGAATCCAGTTTTAACGCCTTCATCGAGGCTGGGGGATGAACTACTTTCCTTCAACATGTGGGGGTGATGGAGAGAAATGATTTCATTGTCAAATCCTTGTTCTTAAAACGAGGTGTGGGGGCAGCAAGTTCGCGTACTAATTAATGGTGATTTAGGAAATCGCTGTTTATTTCTTGACACCTTGAGATTCAAAGTTTTGAAGGATAGATTATAATTTCTGTTGAACGCTTTAGCTGCATATTCAAGTAGTGACTATCTGCTTTCATTTGTTCATGTACGCTTTAGGAGTATCTAGTAACTGCTTTTACGTTTCCATGCTTCATGTGTGATTTATTTCAGAACGACAGGAAATTGCATTGAGAATTAAATTAACTAATTAAAGTTCAAACAGACTGCTCCTACTTCCTAAACAGACTGCTCCTACTTCCTAAACAGACTGCTCCTACTTCCTAAACAGACTGCTCCTACTTCCTAAACAGACTGCTCCTACTTCCTAAACAGACTGCTCCTACTTCCTAAACAGACTGCTCCTACTTTCTAAACAGACTGCTCCTACTTTCTAAACAGACTACTCCTACTTCCTAAACAGACTACTCCTACTTCCTAAACAGACTACTCCCACTTCCTAAACAGACTACTCCTACTTCCTAAACAGACTACTCCCACTTCCTAAACAGACTACTCCCACTTCCTAAGCAGACTACTCCCACTTCCTAAGCAGACTACTGCTTCTCCCTAAGCAGGCCTACAGCTTCCTAAGCGGACCAACTGCTGCAGGCTAACTGCTTCCTACCCTCAAAGGCGAATTAAGTCTCGAGTTAAATGAAGTACAGCGTTTGGGCGAGCGCAGGCGAGGACTATGAGAAGTTCGTTGAATAAAACATGCCATCGCTTCGATGCCTCCTCGACTGGCCTTAATTTCGTCTGCCTTTGCTTTCCAGGATTTCCGACTGCCGTCGATATATTCTGTGTGATTTGCGTTCGGTCATCTTGACTGGAGGATGATGATGTTAAGTTCACTTCGTTTTCTCGTAGTTTGAAATAGCTTTTCTGCTCCTGCCTGTTCTTGTCTTGGACAGTCACATTTGGTTCGCTTAAACTGTCAAATTTTCGACTGCAAAGCATTAATGATCCGTTTTGTGAACCCGTTAATTTTGCCCTTGCCTTTACGATGTCTCTAATCACAAGTCATGTGCCTCTCACTCTCATCGTAGTTATCTAATTTATTTCAAAAGGGAAGCTGATCACGTAGGTCTTTCTTGTTTCATTCGTGAAAGCATTGTAGTAATTCATTTTCTTGGAACTTTTTACTTACGCTATCATTTGCTTTTATTTAAGAAGTCGGAAATAGATGTTTTGATTGTTAGGTGACAAATCCAACTTGCTCTGGGCTTTTTATTTTCATTTTAGTTAGTGTGTGTGCTTGCTTCCAGTGAACTTCGTCCAAGTAAGTCGGTGTATTCGCAAAGAACTGTGGATAAAAATTTGTGTATTAAAAACCATTTGTGGATTTTAAACTCCGAATTCCTTTCATGTTAAAACTCAAACAACATGACAGAACATTACCCGCTGCCACACAGAACTCGTTCAACAATCGCTTGACTTTTACGGTACCAATAATCCTGTTTTCTTTTTTGATTCGGCGGATTAAAATGAACTGAAATCTTAACCCCCACAAAAATAACGAGCGAATGCGATTTTTATGTTGTGGCTGACGTTTTTTTATTGAACTGAGTGCGTGTGACCATGACACCCCGGACCAATCCGAGCACAAGCCGAGCACAAGCCGAGCACAAGCCGAGCACAAGCCGAGCACAAGCCGAGCACAAGCCGAGCACAAGCCGAACACAAGCCGAACACAAGCCGAACACAAGCCGAACACAAGCCTGCCATGCGGACTCAATATGTGTTGTGTGTGACACATGACGCAAGTGACATCAGAACTAGGAGCAATCAACGGACTGGTTTGTTCCTGCATCAAACATATTCTTATTGATATGAAATATAATCGTTATAGTTTCCTCAGAATATTTGGTACCGTCCGGTCTTTACCCAATGCTTGTTTGACAACTATCAAACATCACATTTTAACTGTTCATCTGTAGAATATAGATTTTTACAAGTAGCGCGTGGAACACATTTTACTATCACAACGCTGAAGAAAGCGAACTTTTACAGACTTAATTCACCTTATTTCCTATTGTGACACCATAGAATTTCAATTTTCAAAAGCCCAATTGACCACTAAACACTCCGTGACGTGGTATAATAAAAATGTTCACTGATTTTGTGACTACTTATTCGTTGTTGCAACGTTGTGAAGTTCCAATCTTTCAAGAGTATCTCATTTGCACTGCAATAAAATTTCAGCTGAGAACTGTTTTTAAATTTTTTGGTTCGAGTTCCGCCTGCACAAGTTGTTGATGGGTCCGTCACAGGCAGCAGCACAGCCACGGTTGAGCATCTTCTAAAAGACCAGCAATTATTAAGCGTTAGTGAAGAGTTTACGACACCAAACTACTGACTTCCACAGCGCTCTCTTGCTCTCTTCAAAAGAACATCTACTTAACTTCCTAATGGCGTAAAGAACTGGGAGTTACAAGAAAAAAAAAGTCGGGCATCTACCAGCATTTGCAAATTAAACCGACCCACGACTCGAACGTTTCATCTTCACAGTAACATTTATCTCGGAATTTTTTAAAGGTACAAGTCTGTCTCTCCTAGTGTCCGAAAATTAGTTGTCTAAATGTATTTAACAATTGGTTATGGTACAAATTAGTATTGTGGTGTGGAGAATTTTTTACTTATGTTGATAAAAACACTTAAATATCTCATATCAAGGAAGGACTGCGCTGTAGCATCTCTTCTGAAAAATGAATATATTGCCCGTATAACTTATCTAACTTCTGAAAATTATTTCATGCTTAGTAGATAAAGCAATGTATCTTATCTTCGGTGCTCTCGCACGTGACGCATGTAATTTCATCAGTACGACCTCCATTGTGGCACCATGTCGGTCGTGTCCCGCCAATGTATTTGAGAGCGAGTGTGTGCCTCTCAAGCAATGATTGCGGGAGAATGTGTCGAACGCAAGTTTTATTACTGCCTTAAAAAGGGACCGAATAAAGTTTTTTATTAGCCACTTACCATGAGGTTCCGGTCGAGTTGCTGGCATGAACTGGATGCGCGTTGAAATCCTCCGCACAAAAGCCACTAACGGCCAGCCAATGTGGCCTGCGGTGCATCGTCGTCTTTTAATTATTTGGGTCACTCATTCATGTCGAGAAACTCTCTCACTTTACCCTCGTTTTGTCGCAAGTTTTGCCTGCTTCGACAGTGTATTATTTTTACTTGGATCGTATTTTCCACGTTTGACATTATTTTTCGCTGGAAAACAATTATTTTTAACACAAATATACGCAATATCTTTTTTACTCATTACCTTGATGAAGACCTTGGTCAGAGAAACAGTTGGATGCTCCCTCACTTACTCACATGCTGACAAAAGCATTGTTTTGTACACGAGTCCTAACACGTTAATTCTAACCAGTTCGATTGACTTGAAACTAATTCGTAATGAAACAACTTAACTATTGATAAGCTGTGAAAAGTTCTTAGGTGTTTTTTACTTGTAAAGAAAAAAAACATACTCTACCATTAAAACATAATTCCATTATAAATTTAAGAAAGCAGCAAATTATTATGAAAATGCGTGTAAATTGTGAACAGAAGTACAAGAATAGTTGATCTTGTATCTTTTATTGTTTCATGTTGTCTTCAAGTTCATTATACTAATACCTCAGTATCTCTGTGTAATTAAATTGTAACGTACTTTTCCATTCATTTGGCGATGGTTGTGCCATTTAAAATGAAAATGCTCACAAGGTAACATTTTTTAAAACGAATTACGTATTTTCATTACCACCATAACAGAAACTTTATATCAGATTACTTCATTGTGTGACTTTTCAAAGTACCGAAGTTCAACTTGCTGAATTTTTACTTCGTATGTTCATTGCCTTCTCTGCTGAATGTTCGATATTTATTTACAGAATCTATTTCAATTGAATTGAACCAAGTTTTGCTTTTACTTGTGAACCATGTGTTTAGCCCAAGCGTTTCACCTCTAGGTTAGAGATAGAATATCAATCTAATTTTATCTATACAGAGACTCCTACGATTGTTCGGTTCTCCGTATGTTTTTTCTGTGTCTACAATCAGTTCGAGATTATGTTGTCGGCTTGCTGTTGCTGAACTGAAATGTAAAAGGCGCCTTCTCTTAATGTATTCAGTAGAAAGCGCAGTCTATTGTGTCGTGCAGGACAGTGCCGACGAAGGGTGACTGCTTGCATATATCTTTTATTTGTTTTCGTTTTCGCCTAGTTTTTATTGTGAGTTGTCTAACGCCCAGCACTTATCTAGACACATTTGTACCTCTCAGTGATTTTTAACTTAAAACTAGCGCTTTGAAACTCTAGCAGGTGCATTTAACTAAGGGTTAAAATCGCTGTACTGAGACGCAAGGTAGGGCAAAAATTTAGGAATCTGCCTTGTTCAACGCATATATTTCTAGCAGTTATCATGAATCTTCATCTTTTGAATTTTGTTTTGAATAGTCACATTTATTTTCAATTTTGGTAGTTACTTGATGACACACCCTATTTATTCTCTTGATGAAGTTATTGTTTTCTATGTAAAAAAAATTGCGTCTCGAGACGTTATATTTAATGTTGTTCTTAACTTACGTTTTATAACCTGCAATACAAGTTCAGGCCCATAAAGACCGTGTCAAGCGTAGACTTCATGTTTTATGTGTTCGTATTTTTCGCCTCCAATTCTATTTTTTATGAATAAATTCATTAGATTTATGCAATTGTTAGAAAACTAGAAGCCAATAAACCATCAGGTTGTATCGAAAGTTCTGTCCGTTTTTTGAGTTAAATTTAAGGACATCATTACAACAATTTAACTTATAAATGACGTATGTGTAGCAATTTAAATCACTAAAGTAATATTGCTTCTTTTAGATTTTTTTCTAAATTATGATAATAAGTAACTATTGTTGGCCAAATGTACACTCCAAGTAAAAGTACATTAGACATATTTTACTGTATGAATTTCAGAAGGGCAGTACAACAATTTCAGCAGGAAGACCTTTCAAAGACACTTATGGAAATGATGTGGTGAATAAAAAGACCTGTAGAAGTTGGTTTTCACGTTTCAAAAAGGATGACTTCAGTGTAAAGGACGAACCAAGAAAAGGACGCTCCAAAGGACTCAATTCTGAGGAATTGCAGGCTGTCATTGATGTAAACCCTACCAGTACAACTAGAGAACTGAACAAGCAGTTTAGGTCTTATCATTTTGCGATACATGGTCACATGCCTCACATTAAACTCTTTGCTGAGTTCTCTAGTTGTACTGGTAGGGATTTCATCAATAAACGCCTGCAATTCCTAAGAATTCAGTCTTTTGGAGCGTCCTTTTCTTGGTTCGTCCTTTAGACTGAAGTCGTCCTTTTTGAAACGTGAAAACCATCTTCTACAGGTATTTTTATTCACCACATCATTTCCATAAGTGTCTTTGAAAGGCCTTCCTACTGAAATTGTTGTATTGCCTTTCTGTAATTCATACAGTAAAATATGCCTAATGTACTTTTACTTGGAGTGTACATTTGGCCAACAACAGTTACTTATTAGCATAATTTAAAAAATCTAGAAGAAGAAATATTACTTTAGTGATTTAGATTGCTACACGTATGTCAGTTATAAATTAGATTGATGTAATGATGCCCTTAAATTGAACTCAACAACGGACAGAACTTTCGAAACAACCTGATAGAATCGCTTTCAAATGTAAAAGCTCATTATATCAAATTTTTAACTTTTTAAGAACAGTGTTATAAGTGGAGCTAAAGACATACTTTTGTTTTAGTTGAAATGGATGCTGATACATTGTAGTTCTCGTTTATATTTGACAGAAAACAACGTGGAGACATAATCCATTAAGGTTTTAATGACAATGGTCACCAATATTGTCGGTAAAAATACTGCATTTTAAGATTTTAAGAAAGACAAGTCACAATCACCAGCTTGGTCGACTGGTGAGCGAATCTGCTTTCGAGCGGAAAGACCCGGGTTCGAATCCCGCTGCCGACATGGTTGACGCGGCTAGAAATACGGCATGGGACTTGGGTAAACTACCGAATGATTATCGAAGTAATTATCCGACCCAAGAATGGGCCAGAAGGTTCGTTCCTATAGCCTCATTCTATTCTATTCTATTCTAATAATTTCTTTCACATTCATTCTGACCAGAAATCGTAAATGTTTCATCTCAGAGCTAAACAGTTCCACCTGTGAACAAGTCGAAAATGCTTTGAAGCTAAAAAGCTCCACGTACGAACAACTCCCAATAGTTTTTTATTGACGCTAGGGAGTAGGTAATACTAGCCGTGCTTCCTGGAGCTACATAGGTAGGACGGCGTGCATGTTGCCGTATACCCCGGAGCGTCAGCAGTTATAAAGCCTCCCTGATTCAGCGTGTCAAATCTGTGGATGATGAGCTGCAGCCGCGCTTTGAAACTTCGGATGATAAGCTGTAGCTGGAAAGCTGCAAATATTCTGATGACGAGCAGCCATGTGAAAGAAAACATCGGACAATGGTGCGTTTTGTTCATCAATATTCCGTCTAATTTCATGGGAACTTCATGTACTTGCTAGTGCCGCAACTAAAATGAAATGGCTTTCTACGCAGCTTTGGTTGATTGAATTAGTCTTGAAACTTACCATCGCAAATTAGCTGATATACTTTGTTTTTTTTTATACTTATACTCCAGTGATTTTGTCGTATTAATCCAAGCTTTTTTGTCTCTGACGATCTATCAAGTTTCATGGCAGACAAGCTTTGTTCTGCCGCATTGTGATGTGCGTCTCTCTCTCTCCTTAGCATATGGTCTCACTCAGGTAGTGGAAATGATGTATTGTTATAGTTTATTGAAATCGTAAAGCTTCGATATATTTGAAGGATAGCACGCTCTTCCTTGAGTTGAAGTTCAATCTGAAACCCTGCCTATGCGTTTACGTCTTTGCGGTCGAATTGAAGCAGAAAATTGTTTTCAGAGGTGGGAACAATCTTTGACCGTTGGTTATTGTTTATTCATCCGACAGCTTCTGGGCGCGGGAAGAGACCTCTTCTCTAACAATCTGTGAAATATTCATAACAGCTATTCTTTTAATATTCAAACTGAATATTTCTGTACATCTGGCTTTCGTGTGGTGGTAGGAAAAATTCGTTTCTTTTCGACTTTTTGCATCGTTTTAAGGAAGGGAAATTTGAAAACGGTATTTTGTCCTCACCAACGCTTTTTCAAGGCTGACATGTCATAGGTTGATCTAAGTAAATTTCACAAGGATTTGTCCAACTTAATTCGTTTGGAATGAGCATGTTTTCATTAATTCTAATGTCGTTAATTCTTCAGGTGGTGCACGTGACTTGCATATAGAGTACAACGCACGGTACGCGTTTATCAGTTATTTTCATTTCTTGGCGACTCTTGGATGGTTGTCCTACCATTTTCTGTTCGTTAATTAAAGGAATTGCGACCTCGGCTTGGGTCATCACTACTACTAACTTTGTTTGACGAGTCTCATTACGCAGTTACGAACACGACGTTCAAAAGTCCCAAACTAAAGATGGAATCACTGTTGAACGTATCACATTGTCTCTGGTTGTTTTATTCGAAATGTATTTCTGCTCTGCTTCATTATCAACAACAAAAGCACAATATTTGTATCAGGAGAGTCGGCAATACCAACGATATTCTTCTGTTTTACGTCTGCTAAGGCCTATTATGATAATGCTCCAATGAAATTGAATCAATATCAATACATCTTTTCATTTTTCATCTGTATGCAGTCATGCTATCGTGCTATATCATAGCCGAAGACTATATAATTCTCTTCTAGTGTTGTTTTGTATCTCTTTCTAAGCATTCGGGTTCGTGGAGTGATTGAATGCACGGTTTTTTCTTGTCTCCCTCATTTTATGGGTTGTTGAGTTTTTTCGTGGGCTTGACTATCGCTTTGGATGGCTGCTGCTGCTCGACGTGTGAGGCGCGGTAATTAGCTCTTTTTGGGCCACTGATTTTAAGGCGGACGCTGACTTTTTTGCACGTAATTGATTTCTAAATCTCGAGCGGATACATGGCAAATTATGCTCGCCGTTTACTGCTGTCCTGATTATTTCTTCTTTGTACTAACCAAGCTCTTTTGTTCTACGATTTACATTTTTTCAGTTCATTTCGACCATGGTTCATGATCCTGTTGAAACGATAGAAGCGAAATCGGTTTACAAAATTTTAAACTTTTATATCATGTTAATCTCATGTTCGATTTGTTTTAATTCATGGTCGAGACTTTAAAACGGTGCCAACGGCTCCTCTCTTTTCTTTTCCTCTTCGTCTTCTACGTAGAACCAATCGCTCTTTCTCAGACTGTAGCTCATGCATGGGAAAGTATTTCAATTTTTCGTTAAGGGTACATTTCTCAGCGTGGTTGATTGCATAAAAGGCATCGTTTGAAATCGATTAGGCTTTTTATGCGCTGTGCAGAAACTCCTCACCGAGCTGGTCTGGTGTGCTGCTTGATAAGCTCACCACAAAACAGGTTTCGTGGTGCCTCGATGAAGTCTGCATGCGGAGACTTGGGGAGGGAGAACATACCCCTAGCACCCTGGGGAGTCAGACCAAGACTTACTATCTCACGAGATTAACGGTGGTGTCTGTATAGTGGAGGAAGTTCTTGGAAATTATATGATCGTCCTAAATTAACTTTCATCTGGTAACAAAGTTGGACTATGAAGTGCAACTCGGCTCCTAACTTCCTTCGGCTCTCACTTTTGATGTTGCTTACCACTCTTCACTCTGACCCACAACTGCTACTGATCCGACTTTAAGGTTACTCATCTCAATTCTCGGTTTCAAGTTGATGCAAAAAGTTTGTTTAACTTTAAACTTTGCAACTCAAGTGTGAAGTGCTAATGTCATGGAGCGATGTTTTGTGCTTCATATGTCAAAACCTCTAAGGTGAGTGGTGTACAGGACCATAACCATCGATTATGATTAAGGGTAGACTCGCTGCATCTACCTACCTCCACAGTTCTAGATGCATCGACCAGTATACATCTGATTGCAAATAGTGGCCTATTTCGCCATGCATCAAGTATTACTGGTGCGACGGTATCTACTAGGTTTGAACTCAACTTATTTACTAGCGTTGACATTGAATCCATTGGCGTTGAACTTAGTGCATTTACTTCCAACGAACTGAGTGTATCTTCCAACACAACGTAAATTATTCGACTGTGTTGAACGAATAGCTTGCTACCCACGAATGCATGTGCGCCGAGGACCCATGAAGTTTTAAATAATATATCTATGTAACCATAAGATTCAACGCAAGTCTACACTTCCTTGCACAAAGCTGCTGAGGGCTATTTTTAAGACTCCCATTTATTTCTAGAGTGCGTACACAGCAAGTGGTGTTTTCCTGTGTCTCAGCTGGAAGTAACTACTAAGTCATTCATAATCATTCAAGAATAATCAAATGATAATCACATAGGATTAATAATAATCCCACATTAATCACATTAACTATCACGGCCTGGTGGATAGTCATTTACCAGTAAAATTCTCTCGGTAATTATCCATTTTGGTGCCATTGTTCAAAGGCTTGACGTCTAGATTGCAGATTTACTCTGGCAGTTTTATTCATTTTGGTTCTACACCTGCACGGCACAAAGGGGTGCTGCGGACGTTATAGTTATTGAAGCTCTCGTGTACAACACAGTTACGAAAGCTGTTATTAACAACATAGTTACGAAAGCTGTTATTAGCAACATAGTTACGAAAGCTGTTATTAGCAACATAGTTATGGAAGCTGTTATTAGTGACAGTTATGGAAGCCCTTAATGATGACACAGTTATAGAAGCTGTTATTAGTGACAGTTATGGAAGCCCTTAATGATGACACAGTTATGGAAGCTGTTATTAGTGACAGTTATGGAAGCCCTTAATGATGACACAGTTATGGAAGCTGTTATTAGTGACAGTTATGGAAGCCCTTAATGATGACACAGTTATGGAAGCTGTTATTAGTGACAGTTACAGAAGTTCTTAATGGGGACACAATTATGGAAGGTGTTATTAGTGACAGTTATGGAAGCCCTTAATGATGACACAGTTATGGAAGCTGTTATTAGTGACAGTTATGGAAGCCCTTAATGATGACACAGTTATGGAAGCTGTTATTAGTGACAGTTATGGAAGCCCTTAATGATGACACAGTTATGGAAGCTGTTATTAGTGACAGTTACAGAAGTTCTTAATGGGGACACAATTATGGAAGGTGTTATTAGTGACATTGTTATGGAAGCTCCTGATAGTGCAGTACTTAGGGTAGCTCTAATTAGCAACAAACTTGACTAATTAATCTGTTTACCTTTTCGGCTCACACAAAATCAAATTCTGTTTCGTTTTCCCTCCAGGATCGACTTTTTCTGATTACCTGTGTCCTCTTTTAGGGAGTTGAATTTGTCTAATTTTCTGTTATTGAGTCATTTATGCCGCATGCAGTTCGTAAACTGTGTTTGGTTGTTATTTAATACAATTTAATATTCATTATTTATTATTTAATCTTAGTTTTCAGTCATATTTTTTACTGGTTAAACTTTAGTTTATTCTTATATTATTGTTGAATGTCAAGCTTGAAATTTATTTCAAATTTCTTTTGTGTAAAAAATACAATGTCGTAAGTATTGTTATCGAATTGATCACATTTTCTAATAAGACATGTTCAGTAGTTATTTAATAAGAAATTGTTCATGGATTATCATTAATTTTATGGAACTTTTTGAGATACAGGTAATTTACCTTTATTTTCTATGTTCGAATATGTTAAATTTGGACTGATTTATTGAAATCCTGAGTGAGTTCATGAATTATGTTACACTTCAATTCATGCAAATACTGTCATGTTAATGGAAACACTTCACACAATGCCTACGTCTCACTTCACTTGAATATTTAATGCAGGTTCTCCTTTGATGTCCGAGGGTTTGTGCTTTCTGCTCGCCTAATTTTTTCTTGCTACTGACGTGCAAAACTAAAATATAAAGATGTGTGTGAAAGGAAGCGACTCTTGTACACAGAAACAGTTTTATTTGAGAATATACGATTTAACGAATGGCCTTTGTTGTACAAAATTGCGATTCAGGCTTGTGTCTTTTGAGTAGAGTTAATTATGAAGTAGAGTAAAAATAATTTTATTCAAAGGGGTGTGCACCTTCTTTATCATAAATCCTCCGGTCAGAAACAGTTGGTGCACAGTCAGGAAAACATTTCAGCGTTAATACTCCGTGATATAGTCGGAAAATTCATTGTTCACCTTTTGTTTTTTCTCTTTTTTAAGGTTTAATATATAACATCGAAAGTATAATGTATGAGTTAACTTGTTAGACGTTTTTGCACCAACTGTTTTCGACCAACGTCCCCAGGTGTATGGACCCACTGGTCCCGACCGGAGGAAACATCAATTTATATGAGACTGGTCAATTGCGGAAATTAATGAATTCTTTCAATATGGGTTTATGTAAATCGTGTGACTGAAAAATCGTGATTCTAACCGCCATACCTAATTAGAGCGATTTGTCATCAACTTTCATTAGGTTTAAAAGATGTCTTTTTCATAACAGTACGGGTTCTACCTAAGTACTCTAGCGAGAATATCCACCAAGGACTCTAGCGAAAATATCCAACATCGTATTTCAAAATACCCGTTTCTTGCTGGCTAACAGAAAGTCCCATTTAAATATTTCATTGATTTCGGAACGAAGTTCAAACTCGTTAAGGGTCTATTGCGTGCAACACGAGTCGCAGTTCTGATCTACCTATCAGGGTTGGCCCTCGGGCTCTTGCAAGATAATACCTCTCCTCGAGGTGAGGTGGGGTTGGGGAGAAGGTAATGTGAGGTGGGGAAGGCGGGGGTGGTGGGGCTGCTGAAGGGGATTGTCTTTCAGAGAGTGTTCGAGAATTGGGTTTGTCACAAGGCAGCTTACATCCTAGCTCTTCTTAACGGCATCTTTCCTCATCAGCATATGTTGGAGACCTGGCATTCTTCAGAGGCATTCCAAACAAAAGGTATAATTGAATCAAAAACGTTTGTTGCTAAAGTTTAGTAAGGTTTATTTTTCAGGTAATATGTCCTCTTCATCTTCTTTGCGGGGCTGGAAATGTACAGCACCTCCCGGTGTTCTCGGCACCACAATCCTACGTTCTCTTTTTCAGGTCTTCGCCATATAAAAATACGCTACACCCCGGCTGAACACATCTTCACAGGCTAAAGCGATGACAAATAAACTAGAAAGGCCATTTTCTCCAAAATATTAAAATTCAGTTATGTATAAGAGATGACGGTAACGTCAGAGTCTTCATATTCGTATCCGACCGCCTCACACCAGCGCGAGTGCAGTCATCCATTTCAGCATTGGCTAAACTCAATCCTGTTGCTTACGGTGGGCCGGGAAGCTGCGAGCTGGATCGTCCCTCTCTCTCTAACAGGTACCTTGGCACATTATTCTCAGGATAGTGTCAGGTCCAATGGTCGGTCTTTCTATCGGAACGATGCACTACCTTCATTACACCAGCTCACCATCACACCTCTGTTGCTGGCAGGTCGGTCGACTGAATAACCAAGCCGAGTTTTCAATACTTGTTACTTTTAATCCACATGCCCACGATGTATTGAAACCTAAAGTTTGAAGCCCATTGTGATACACGGCTTATTAAATTTTTGATTTGCATGTTGTTACTACAGAACAGAGTCTGGTAGACTGGATTCTGGAGACCGAGAATTGATTGGGGGAACTCAACGACCCATTCACTTTTTCTCCGCGTTATTTTTGCTCTTTACGCTGCACAAGCACCGGTTGGGTCGTACATATGCGCTAGCTAAACCTCGATGGTAACTAGCAGTAATCGTTCTGATAAGTGCTATATTTTGATACTAACGGCAACGATGGCGCCCAAACTGAAAAACCGCCTCCCATGCCCTGCAATGGGAGAGATGCTATCAGTTTTCTGCGTTTTTCAAACTTGCTGGATCGCGGTGCCTAATCTTGATCTTGTTCCCTTATGTTTTAAAAATTACTCGAGTTTTGAAGATTGTGATCATCGCTGAAAGTTGTTTTTGTTTTATTTTTTGATGGGCGTTAAAGAGCTAAGTGATAACATAGGCACCTTATTTTCGCTCCTCCAACACGCGTTTTGATGATGAACAGCAGGGAATGCTTCTCTCGAGTCTAATGAGTCATTGAATTAACTTTATTATTGCTGATACGTGAAGATAGGCTGAAAAATTAGGAGTGGGAGACGACAATTTTTCGCTAGGTGTAGTATTGCTCATTCATTTCTTATGGTATTTTACGCCCTTATTTTTGATGTAATGATGATGAGCATCTGTTTGTTGTTTTTGGACCGCAGGCTCTGCTTGAGAGGACAGGTTTTGGTGGCTCAATCTGTTCTGCATAATTATCGATTTGAGTTTTTGTTGTACAGCTATAGTTGTTTTGTGAAGTTCTGGCATCGTACAAACCAGAAAAGTTGGCGAATTAAAATAATTTAAAACATCAGGAATATATATTATATTTTTCTTGCACTGAATAAAATGTCCGATAGTTTCTAGCTGATAAAATACAGAGATGATTCACCGTAGCCTATTTTAACTGAAAGGACATTTAATCGCTCCTAAGAGGGAAAAACTACCCACGGGTATAGAGAGGAAACTATAACCAAGGTTTTCAATGTGTTGTTCCTTGCACGTGTTTAAAAACCCGTGTGATAATTGAGATTTTGCGCAGTTTTTGTTGACACTGACGAGTGTTGTGCTCGTTACTAGCTAGTTGTGCAAACGGCTTTGGAAATCTCTTTCGTGGTGTATCAAAGAAATGGGAAACTTATAACACTTGGAAACCAGATACGACGTGCCAACCATACAACAACTCTTATTTCTACGTTTTTACGATGTTGCGTGCTTGTCATTTCTGAGAATCTTTTGATGGAACAAAAACTTGAGGTTGAGTAAAGTGCAACAGGTGGAAGACTACACGGAGGTCTCATAACCGCGAGCCAGGGACGCTATACCCCAGGCTGGGTACTTGAAGTACTCGAAATGCTTAAGGTACTTTCAAGTAAATAACGCAAAGTTAGGGAAGTAAATTCTGAATTTCTATGCTTTGCGTTTTCTAGCTTCACGTGCACAACATCTCAATATTAGGATGCAAGAATGCACTGTTTCCGTATGCTACGCTGTTAGAATTTCTTTTCAGTGATGATGCGTGAGATTTAGAAGGTTTTATTTTGCAACTGCTATCCCATTTACAAGTTTCAAGATAGTAGCTCGTAATCAACCTGAAGTTTGCTTTGTATTATGAGAAGCAATATGTCATTTATTTCAGGATTGGAATTTACTTCAGTGTGGAACTTCTGGTGTTGTATTCTTTATTTTCTATCTTGAGTTTAATATTCATAAAGAATATTCCTGTGAAATGCTGTAATAACCTATTTATTCCCATCGATTACATGAATTTGTTCCTCAGTTACGTTTTCCCATGTCCCTACATTTTTTATCTTGAGGTTAAGAAATGTTACCGGAAATATGAACAGGTTGTTGACAGTCTGTACAGTGAGCGCAGCGTTTGAAGTCTCCTAACTGAAGAAAAACTTGTGTGTTTTCCTCCCTTTCTTCTTTCCTTCTCTCCCTCCCCTCTCTTCCTTCCTTCTCTCCCTCCCCTCTCTTCCTTCCTTCTCTCCCTGTTATATCCCTTCTCTATCTCTTATATTCCTTCCCTCCCTGCTCTTATATTCTTTCTCGTTCCTTATATCCTTTTTCTCCTACTATTCCTTTTCTCTCTTTAATTTCCTGACACTCAGCTGGTTGGAATTTCAAAACAAATTAAGTGTGTTGGAGCTGACTTACGTTTTTATTACTAAACGAACGATAGAACTTCCATTATGCGAATATTTATTTTTTTACGGAGACTTTGCATTTCGAGCGGAAATTCCCTACATCCAAACTTGGTATTTAGATCTGAAGTTCTCTACATACAAACTTGTTGGCACATTTGGGACGCCTGCTGCGACTGAGAAACGTGTCACTCTCCCCCAGGTACTCATTACCTTCCTCTCTTCCTATCCGATTTACACGACTCATTAACATAATTAACCTGATTAAACTATTAATGAGGTAATTAGTGGAATTGGTTTTGTAACGATGCCGCGGATATCATAAAGGTATCGTCCGGGAACTTCGGCTTCCCCAAATCTCATTAATTTTGAGTTGGGTGCGCGCGCCCATTTGCGGGATTTTCATTTTTTTGCTTCCGACGTGATGCGACAACGCCTGCTTGCGGAGGCGATAAGCACTGCCTTGTACTTCTACTGTATTATATTAGCTTTTTTGTGACAATGTAAACACATCTGCTTTTTTATCATCTAACCTGTGGTTATTAGTAACTTATTAAAAGTGTTGGGAAAAGTCTTAATGAATATGACTAGAGGGTCCCTCGCCCAGGCACGCAATGAAGGAGTTTGCTCTTCATTGTATCTTTGAAACTTGAGGGCTTCGATGCGTAGGTGGGTTACCTGTAGGCAGGATACCCGTAGGTAAGATACTCGTAGGTAGGATACTCGTAGGAAGGATATTCGTAAGCGAGATACCTGTGGGTAGGATACTGGTATTTGTATTCCTCCTAGTAGTCATCTCTCACTTATGTCTTGAGTTGCGTAGAGTAATTTCAATTAGATTTGTTAAAAGAATCAGTAGCAGGGCTTTCCTTCTAAAGTTAAATTATTGCATTTTTAATTGCCTTCTCTCATTTGTAGAAAGTAGCATAGAAATGAAGCCGGCCAGCTCATGCTCTTGTGTATTTTGCATCCTGTATTTTTCTTTTATTTGTATTGTCATTATTTATGGGCTGGACGCTTTATTTTGTGAGGTGCATCCTGGTCTTTCAGTACATGGAAACAAATCGCGTGATATACAGAATGTTATAACATTATAGATATTGCGATGCATGTAGTTATTACAGTGCATGTTTGTATTACAGTGTAGCTATTATTTGCATATATTCCTGAGTGAAGTTAACCCTTTTATTGCTATGCTTTCGGATATTTGGTGTGTGTTGACACTGTCATCTCGTGGGACGAGAGGCGAGATTGCCTGAAGTCGTTTTTCGATAGGAACTTTAGGGAAGTTTCTGAGCAGAATCTCCCTGTGGGGATTCACAGAAGTGGCTTTGTTCTTCTATTTCTCTTGAAGGATCAGGGTTTCTCCCGAGGGTCTTGTGCTGCTCATGAGGGATATACAGTTAATGTCTGTTCTCGTCAGCCTACATTACGCACGTCAGCCTGCACTACGTGCATCTGCCTGTACTACGTGCACCTGCCTGTACTACGTGCATCTGCCTGTACTACGTGCATCTGCCTGTACTACGTGCATCTGCCTGTACTACGTGCACCTACCTGTACTACGTGCACCTGCCTGTACTACGTGCACCTGCCTGCACTACGTGCATCTGCCTGTACTACGTGCACCTGCCTGCACTGCGTGCATCTGCCTGCACTGCGTGCATCTGCCTGCACTGCGTGCATCTGCCTGCACTGCGTGCATCTGCCTGCACCACGAACGTCGCACACGTAGTACGATCTCTCGCTCTACTACAGCTCTTATTGGCTTGGCTGCTCCAAGAAGCGCCTCGACGGCCAGATCCAATTATCGGAAAACGATGCGAAAAAAAGCAAGCAATTGTAATTGTGACAGACGCTTCATGTCCACCGTCGTACCAGTGCATGATGCTCGTCAGTCACCAGTGTCCCGTGTCCACCGTCAGTTGTCTCAATTTCTTGCCTTTTTTATCATGTATGGCTGCATCCCCTTTTTGATTTTGGTATTTTGTTTTAGGTCCCAAGTTCATATTCAAGTATGTTTTAATTCTCATGGTCATAATTTCCATATAATTTTAATTCTTTATTTCGGTGTTTATTTGGCTGAATATCTAACTAGATGATTTAGTCAGCAGCAAATACAGCACAATACGTCTGGTAAAACGTAGTACGGCGTTAATAGTAATTAATACGGCTGTTATACACCGTCACTCTTCTCCCGCTCATTCATACAATATCTCCACGACGTGAAATTCTGACAAGCGTTTATCTCATATTCTCAAGCAAACAAAAAAGTAAAATCCTTCAAACATCTGAGGTCCTTTTGATGGCTCAGGTGTTCAAGACGCACTTTCTTCACTCTACCTCCTGGTGCATCACAACTCGCAAACAATGCCAGAAAGAGAAGATAATGAATTTATAGATTTCGAACAATCAGGAAACCATCTTCAAACGTGTGTACCGATCAGGAGGCTATCCTCAAGCGTGTTTAACAATCGGGAGGCTATCCTCAAACGTGTGTACCAATCAGAAATCTATCCTCCAATGTGTACACCAATCAGAAGGCTATCCTCTAAGGTGTCGCTCACCAATCAGGTTTTCTTCGAACGTGTGCACCAATCGGAAGGCTGCCAGCAGATACCACACTACGGCACCAATAACGAAATTCCCAGCTGCATGCTCTGGTTCGTTGCATGCGAAATTCCCAGCTGCAGAGCAGAGCGGCTGTAGAGGTCTGTTTATTACCCAGTTAGACTTATGAGGATGGATATTATCCTTGCTCTACAGCGGAAACTTCAGCACTGGCTCGTCATCGCAGCAGCGTCAAGTGCTCTTTTTTTTTGTTAGTTGCTTATCTTCATTGAGCTAGAAAAGTACTAGTGAAGACCAAATGCGTTTTAACGTAGCGATACTTAACACATTTACGCCCGTCATTTTTTTGTTGCTCATTAGTCAGAAGAGTTTTCTACCTAATGGTAATACAGATTGAAATGGCTAGGGATAAAAACGATTTTAATAAGAGAAAATTTCCATGCAACTAAAGACACGTCGTTTTCTCCTTATTATGTCCTTTAATTGTGAGCAACTCTGTGATGTCTCTCGTGTATTAATGGAGCGAATTTGTGACGACCTGTCACTCACACTTGCTTTTTCTACCAGTTCATTGACTGGTCTGTTGTGTTCAAGTCATAAAAATAAAGGTCAGAGTCATTATTTCTACGTAATCAAGACCACCAGGTGGGAGCTTAAAATCCAAGCTCTACAAAGCGAAGTATTTCTGCCATTTTACGCCGTGTAAAGTGTAGCGTGTCTCACCCTCGATTTCTTCACTAACTCGTGGTTGCAAAGTGATCATATGTGGGGCATCGTGGGTGCAGGAGGTACTTTCCATCTTCTAGTGCACAAAACGGCGCCTATTGTTGTTTGTTGTCTGGTCTATCGAGTAGAAGTTGCCCCTGTTTATTGGTCAAATTCAATATTTTACATGCCTCGCTACAAAGGCAATAAAATTAACTATCTGCAATGCAGAATCTTTTAGTTACACGAACAATGAAAGTTAAAGTTACATTTATTCATACACGTTTTATAATTTTAATGGCTTCGAAACTGCAAACAAGAGATAAAATTATATAGTAAAATTTTTGCACTCGTGGTGCATATGTGTAACACTGACACGACGGTGGTATTTTTTTTAGGTATGAGGCGTATATTACCAGTGACTCGGCAGTGCAGATGAAGTTCGACCGGGAAACTGGTCTCCAGAACTACCTATCGCCGACGAGACAATTCCTGCTTCAGGTTTCTCGGTCTGGATTCCTGACACAACTCGTCCAATTGAAATTCTCAACGTTCCACTCGAGTCTTGAAGTCGAAAACAGGGTTCGACAAGTTACTTCTTTTTTTTAACCGAATTAAATGATCGTATATCGTGTTTGGAGTCTTTTTAATTCGTCCTATACGATATCTTCGAGTTATGGCCACATTTCCATGGATTCGTCATGGTGTTTTTATTAATGCTATGTGATTTCGTTCTGTTTATGGTCACTCTACTCGGATACCATTCATTTTGTTCGTATGAGATATTTGTATACGAGCTCAACTGCAACGTTGTACTCAATTGAACGTTAGTACCCTCTAGCCTCAATTATTGTTGCTTCTCTCTGATATGCGAGCAGCAATGGCCAAAATTCTGCACTTTATTGCCTAACTTTAGGTGCTCAGCCAGTTTGCGCGATGCAGTCATCAGAATAATACAACTTTTCTAAGCCAAGTGCAAAAGTCAAGTGGTAGAGGATGCGTTCGTTTTCCCGTCCACCTTTGTATCGGTCGTCGAAAATAATTATTCTCCAGTCATCTTCATGTTATCTGCATTGGAATCTGACCTCGAATTGGACGAGCGTTTATTCTCTCGTAGGAATAACATGCACAATTTAGGACTGGGCGAGTTGGGTCGGTGTTGAGCTTTGTTGGGAAGAGAGGGAGCACGAGGTTGTCGGATCTTGCAAAGACAGGTGTCGGCTATAGAGATGGATTAACTAGTCCTAGCCGCGCTTGTATAATAATGCTGGCCAAAAGTGCAATTGCTTTAGCGAGAGGAAATTGCAGGTTGGGCGAAGCAGCTGCTTCGACAAGTTAAGCGTTGCATTTATCTACATGCCAATTTTATTTTAGTCTTATTGTGTGCATTTTTTGTATGCTGGTTGCTTTTTCCTGATGAAAAATTCTTGTCAATTCTGATTCTTACGTATATTCGTAAAAATATTTTTTTCTGGTTTCGGCAGGACATGTGTTTGAATGAGGCTTTAAGAATCGTGATTTGTTTCCCTGATGTTTTAGTGTTTAATCAATTCTTCTCATTTCTCAGTTATAACTTTATTTTGTTTTATTCTAAGTAGTATCATAACATTGTCGTACCATATTATACAGTACATTATACTGAATAATTTCACCCATTGGAGATAGGTATTTCATCACCACAAGTAGCGGGAAACTAATATTCTTGATTTCTTTGGTATAGTTCAAAGGAGAATTTTCTCCTGATTAAATTGACCCATTGATTTGTAGCGGAGAGCAGCGCTGTCAGTGTATGTTCGATGAGCACATGATGCGAGCATAGCACAGTGTCAAGCTCACGTCGTGCTGTGTAGTGAAATAAAGAGTTTGGGACGAGAGGTATCAAGTTCCTCCTCCCTGACGACATGCAACAGACTCGGTAACCTCGCTGTTGTAGCCATCTCTTGTCTGTGTCGCTAGAAAGTCTAGAAAATGTGTGAAGTTTCCTCACGGGTGTAAAATCAATGATCTCTTAAGTACCGTAAATATCCTTTACATTAATCAGTTATTATTCGAACATTACACGCGCCATTTACCTGAAGAAATCCGTACGTTTCTCGCGGAGCCTTGAAAAAAGTACACTCTGCAGCTGCTCGATCTCTTTCTTTGAACGAGTCATTTGCTAGCTTCTATTTAAGGCGAGCCTGCGATAATAACACAGTGTGGCTGTAATAGTAAGATTGCTGTAACATAGGTGTCTCAATTGCCAGTCACGATGCGGG